>JALMQS010000073.1:166571-407390 GCA_024734495.1 Forficula auricularia
ATACAACAACTAAACAATAGTTTAGGAGCGAAATTACAACAAGTAGATGAAAAGTTGGAACAACAAACTCAAAGAAGCGAAACGAATTTTCAAGATATAAAAGAAAACTTTCGAACCGTGAATGAGAAGTTCCAACAACAAGATGAAAAGTTTCAACAACAAAGCGAAACAAACGAGATGAATTTTCAAGCCATGAACGATAACTTTCGAACCATAGACAGGAAGCTGAGTAGTCAGCTTCAAGAAATAAGGAAGGTTGAAACGACGGTTACGCGATTGGTTCAAGAACAAAATAAACTCCAGATAGAAGTCGACCAAGGGAGAACGATAGTGCCACACATATGCAGTGACCTCAATGATAGATAACGAAATGGAAGAGGTAGAAATGTTTACCTACATTTGAATATGAAGTAGTAACAGCTAACATAGTGACAGAACCACTGTTAGAATTTACTCAAACAATTACAGTCATTCAAACACAGACTGCTACCTCGGTCATAGAAACATTATGTCCAAATCCAATAACAAAACATCACAGAAGTGAAGGCATTAACCTCGAATTAGACAAGAAAATGACGGAAACTATCAAAACTAATGAAATAATGACTAAAAAGAAAAGGAGAAAGCCCAAACAAAATAAAAGGGGGTTAAATTTAAAATGAAGATAAAAAATAGAAAATTTTTAAACGGGAAAAAGAACACAATTATAAAGAAACGAACAGGACATACCACTCGGAAACGGACCCGATCCAATTCCAGTGATTTGATAACGACCGAGACCCTCGAATCCCCAACAAGCGGGGAACTAGCGGGAAATTTTTTTTTACAATTTCGGGGTCCAGATAGGGTAGCCGAGGTGTTACAAAACGCCTACAGACTAGAACATGAGAGTGGGAGACAAATAGGGACGTTCAATGTTAGGAGCTTAAAACCATATCATTCACCAATAACTGAATTAAATTAATAGTTGAATGTGGTCTTTAGATTAAAGGGGAGGCTCAGCCCCAACTTCACATTCCTTTGAGTATCATAATGAATAACACCTTATTAGAACGAGACGTGACAGACGATCGTCCCTATTGAATGACTAAATTTGACCTAAAAACGACAAACGGACATGTTCTGTGAAAGTGTAACAAAGGTGAAGAAATTTGTAAATACGTTCGTACTAACACTAGATTAAGTACTTACCCTTAATTTAGCCTAAGTTCGTTCGTACTAATTCTTAGACCTAAGTTACTAACTACTAAAACTTGTAAATGCGTTATTATTACTAACCTTAGTTATAAGATAACATAGAATAAGCGCGTTCATACTAATCTAGGTACTAAGCAACTAATAACTCCATCTATTAGAAAAGGAAGCCCTTAATGTTACACCGGACCAGAACGACAGACAATATGACCTTCGGACAAAAGTTCGAATTATTTGGGGGAAACAAAATTAGAATCATTAGCAAACATTGAATTAATTGGGATTGGGGGGGGAAAAAGGTTTTGCCATGAAACAATTAATAATAATTGGGGGGGGGTTTTATTAAAAACCCAAAAACACAGGTCTTAAAAATTAACAACTTGAAAAGCTCAGTAGGATCCAAACACCTAATGATAAATTGTGTCACAGATCGCCAAGTCGTAACAGTACCACCTAGGATATAGACCATCATCTACAAATACCAAATAGATTATCCATGGTTTGGTGTCGCTAGTGAGAATCTCCGAATTGTCTTTAGTGTGAATTGTGGAGGCTGAAGATATGAAATGATCTGTTTAGTGCGCGGTACCCTGGTCCAGCATTGATAGGGAATAGTGAAGCAGTAGGTGACATTCAGTGCCACTAGCTAGTAGCAGAGAAATGAAAACGAATTGAAAAGAGAAAAGGAATTAAATGTTGTGGTTTCTAAGGAAATACTGGGTTACGACCCTAAACTGAATGATCAATCCAAAAAAGTAGCAGTAACGATTCTGTGTTAGTGTGGGATTGGCCGAGATGACCAGCCTGAATGGTTATTTTGTGTAATAGGCTAACGCCGTTTGAACTGGGATAGTGCTGGTAGGTTTCACGTAAGGAATGGTAGTGTGTTGGTTAGATACAGAATTAAAACAACCTGACGGATCATGATTGGGAGTGACAGTGAGCGATCGGACCTGGAAATGGAAGATTGGGGATAAATTTATTAATGAATAATTGGGTTAGGAACAAAATAGAAAGGGGTTGGGGGTAATATCATTGCGGGTATAAAGGGAAAATCACCCTGGATATAAAATTTTGTTTATTTATATGAAAGGCGGAAAAGCCAATTTAGATTTAAGTAAACTGGTAACACCAAAAAGTGAACCAATAAAATCAAAGGCCAAATAACTTCAGTCAAGTTCAGAAATCCAATAGAAGATTATTTGATTTCTGAAGGGGGGGAATGTGACGGAAACCATCGTCATACTTATAATTGTGTATAAAATTAAATGTTATATGTTAAAATAATTGTTTAAACTAGAATTAAAATAAAGTGATATAAAAAAAAAAGAATTTGAATGAACGCTGGAAAGGACACGTAATGACATCTATAAACAAAGAGACCGCGATAAATCACCGCTGATTGATTAGTGTCGCCCTATCGTGGCGTGATAACTAATTAAGTCTGCATAGGAGGAGGCAAGCAGGCCTCCGAGCGGAAAGATCTCCCTCTTGTATATTGACCTTCAAAGTGATAACACCTAAGTCGTATGAGTCCCAGTGAATTACATCTGTTAGCAAAAATCTTTGTGAATCCACCTAATCTCATTACATTTTGGATTTGTGAATGTGTCCGTGAACCTGTTACGTGTGATTCTACAGAGGGAAAAGGATATTTGCCAGAAAATATCGGCAGATCGCGGACATCGGCTCACACCTGCGTTGTCGGCGGGTGTCCTTGGACACGAGTTCAATTACCTGTGGAAGCCAACAGCTAAGTAAAACATTGAAGTGCATTCAATTGAATTATCAAACTCCCTACGTACTTTTTTTCAATATACAATTGAGCATAATTAGCCACCGGTTCGAATTAATAACTAACGCGGGCTAAAGCAACGCATGGCGTCATATTGAATTTTTGAGGTTCCATTCAATTTCGTAAAAACTATTGAACTCAAACACTTAAAAATATTTAAAATTAACAATTTAAGAATAAAAATTTATAAAATTTGTATAGAATTATATTTAACTTTAAGTTTGAATAATTAATTAAGGCAAACACTTTCAATCATCCCGGTCACCTTAATAAGGAATTAATCCAATTAAATTAAAATCAAATACTAAATCAAAGTAATTTGATTGCAATAAAACATTCGAGAAAAAAAACCTTGAATTAAATGCAATAATTTTTTAAATATTAAAATTAAATTAGCTGGTAATTGAAAAATACGAAAAGAAAGATGGCGGACCCACGCTGTGTCATGTGATCAAAACATTGAAACCGCGGGAGGAAAGTAATTCTGGGAATTGTCACTGCACTATTAGAAAAAAAAGTAAACAAAACAAGTTTAACTTATAGTAAATGTATAGTTCCCAAATGGGTCGGTAGTATCCGAAGCAGTTGACAACTCCATTTCCATAAAACCTACCTAGTGGTCAAGAGAATAATGACACAAATCACAGACAAAATTCCGATCCATTCTTCACAATAAATCATTAAATCAATTGAATATGCATTGAAGCGTATTCCAATACCAGTTATTCATAAAACGTTTAAATTAAATAATCGCAATTATTATTTAGCGGATGTGTTGTTGCAGAAAATTACCTAAACATAATAATAACATTTATTAAAAAAATTTATTTTTAAATTAAAATTAATAATATTATAAGAAATACATGATTATGACCAAAGATTGAAATTGTTTAATTTAATTAATTAAATTAAGATTTGAGTTAAAATTTGAAAGAGTTAAACACCTGATTGAAGTGTAATCAGGAAGTATATTTGACGTCAAATGAATCAGGGAAGCGAGTGACATCTGTCAAAACAAATAGTTTTTGACAACTGTCAAAAAACATGTAAATAAACAAACCATGTCATCAACATGAATGAGTGGTTAAATCAAATAAACCAAAACTAAATAATTACATATAGATTAAATTAACTGATAAAGACTGCTAATTGCATATAATTAGATAATAAAACTATTTATACCAAATTTAAAAAATTAAATAAAACTAAACATTATAACTAATCTGTCAAAATTTGACTGAAGGAATTAGGGCTTTTGAATATTAATTTTCATTAATACTGACTTCCCAATTAATTATTTTCTCAAGTGAACAATCAATTCTGTACAGTTTTGATTAATTTAATAGGGATAATTAATTTGAATAAATTATTTTATATTAAAATTTAAATTTCCAGTCAATTGGGGTTGTACCAAGCGATAATTCATTGTTTACATTGAATTAATGTATTATTAAAACCAATTTTGAACAGATTGTTTACAATTAACATTTTTTTTTATAATCAATTTTGATTATCCTCAAGTGAAGAATTAATTGTTCACCGTTGAAATATCGTGAGAAAGTAATTTTATTATTGTTATCATTTATATAATTACTTACCTTAAATTACCGACAAACTTATAATGTATAAATTTTGTTTACAAGGTAAACTTAGTAAAGTCACAATTTCAATTATTATAAATAAACAATAATTTTAATATAAACAAATTCCAGTTATTTGAATTGAATTAATTTACCTGGTTCTATTATCAATCCGTCTATAGACAATAAGATTTTTTCTTCTTTTCAGCTTCCAATTCCAGGTAACTGATCACCCCAGTCCGTTTTACCCTTAATTAAAAGGAAAATTTTCTACCAGGTTGATTTTGGTTTATTTTTTCAGTATCTGTTCCAAAAGGTACTTCCCTGTGCAGCATCTTTAGCCTCATCAATATTTACTTAATCAACAGAGGGCTAATCACAATAACATCCTTTAGACCGACAAGGGCGCAACCCAGCGAAGCAGATAAGATACAATAACACCTTTAAATTCAGCATTGCGCCTTTTAATATAGTTTATAGAGCGTCTAAGCATAGCAGATTATCTCCCTAAGTACACCCTGCTCGTAAACCATTTTATTGTTGCAACCTACTCAATATTGTCTCATCTTCAATATTGAGGAGAAGTGCAGGGGTAGCTTGGTCAGAGCGCAAACTGGGCGAAGTAAAATAAACAATAAATTATTTTACAAGTCCAGGTTTGTCACAATATATACAGATATATCATCTCGATATATATGTGTATATGTTTATTTGCATCAAGCAGAGGACAACCTCTTTGTTTCTCTTTGTGAATCAACAACTCTGCTACTCTCGGCAAAACAAAAACTTTTCAATTAGTTAAATTATTTGCAGAATCCTTTCAAGATATTTAAATGACCTTGAACTTGAAAAAATAATATAGAGCAATGTACCTATAGTATTAGAATAAATGTAAACTTGCTAGTATGAATGAAAATGATGATAGATTAATTTATTTCAGTGACTGAGTGAGAGCTCTGCCAAAATGCTGTCAGGTAAAGAATTCCACTCTTTGGTGCCAACTGTTATATAGAGTACAATTTTAAAAGGACAAACAATTTCTAACGATCTAGATCGAAGTACGCTGGTTCGATACTGAGTCTCAGCAGTTCAGATATTTGCAGTAGCCTCTTCTTGGAAAGCAATGGTAAACTACCAAGAGTATATATATTGCCTAGTAACCTCTCCAAACTAGCCGTTCGGGACCGGCGTTAAAAAGTAGGTCCCGTATATCTGTGTAAATAACAGCTAAACACACTCAGCATATATATGTGGGGAGGAGCCGAAACGCCAGGGAGACCTGATATGGCACTTAGAAGAAGTAGATATAAATAAAAAATATGTGTACTTCACTTTGAGCATCCATCCAGGCCAAACGCATCACTCATTCAGTTCATTAAAATGTATTTATTTGGCCAATTCTTATATTATTTATGCCTTAGTTTTATGATTATACTTATCAAAATTTAATGAGTTTCTAAAATCTTGCCTTTTGATTTGAAGTTAAAGGTTTTGATTAAACTAAACGATGGTTAATGCGGAGAAAGCCATGAGTCCCACAGCTTGGCGACTAAATAATTTAAGGGGTAGTAAGTGAAGCAAAGATTTGGTCTGTGAGAATGTAGGGTGGTTCAACAGGGTGAGCCCCGATTCAGGCCAGGAGGATGATAATAGTTACTATGGACCAAAAAAAGACTTTGGTTTAAAGGGTAGAATTCGATACCCTACTGTTTAGTGATACTGATTTGTAATACCTATGTGATGTTCGCGTAAATTTAATCATTTTAAGCAAGATTGATTTTTTGATTTTATATATTATAATGAATTTTTAATTTTTTTAATATTGAACTAAACTTTTTTTTTATTAAGGTAGTTGTTTCGCGACAATACTAGCAAAAAATTAATGTATATATGTATATAGAACAGACAAAGATTCATAATTCATAAGTTCAAAACTTTTTGCTGTTTATGTACCGATTCTAGTCAATCCCGTGTTCGTTTGACAAATCTGACATCATTGTAAGAGATTGAATATTTTTATATTAAAATGACAGATAAAATACATTTTAAAGGTCGATTTATTTCTATAAAAATCGTTTGGTTTTTTTTAAATAAATGTAATCAACACCTACGTTACACCTTATGAAAATTATAATTTTGAAAAAATCTAGTGCATGCGCGCTTTATACATATTTCGCTGGTTAAATAAATGCGCTGTTGCCAAATAGTTTTTAGTGTAAATTTTTTTATACATTTTTTATTATTTATTCATTATTATCTCAGAAACTGTGTTGTAACTATGTCTCAAAATTGTTTTGAAATATATATTGGTTATTGTTTAATGTTGGTTTAGTTTTTTATAAAAATGGTAAGAAGGGTTTCTTAATTATAATTAAATATGTATGTAAATTTTCCGATATCCCGTATAGTGCAAAGTATGAGTCTGAAAAACTCTATTTTTGAAATTTAATATCTCCGGAACTATATTGTTCATGAATTTCGTTTTGCCACCAATCGATGCAAAAGTATTTAAATAACAATTTGTCTAAATTTCAAAAAAAATCCTAAGAAAAACCAATTTGGCGGAACAACTACCTTAAAATATTGATTATAAGATTTCAACTTAATAGGTTTAATAGGTGAGAAATAAGAAATAAAGTAAAAACATCACAGGGCGGAAGCAAAATATAGTGCGCTGTCTCAAAAAATCTACTTAGGCTAGGACTTAGTGGAAATGTGCTTTGAACTTGTTTAATTATTTCATTTTCTGATTTATAAATTTTTCTTACAAATTATATTTGTAAATTTTTATCAATATGCTAGACGAAATCTGGTTCCGACTCCTGCTTTAGGGTAAAGGGCAGTTACTATATAGTCCGATGTAGGTCAACTTCTTAAAAGATACATTAATGGATAAATAAATTACGAATAAATGTTTTCGATTGATTCGGTGTGCTAGCTGACCGGATGTTTAATTCCAGTTCGATTTCCGGAGCTCCGATTAGTTAGGGGGAATCGGTTCCTTTGCAGGATCTCATCGAAATTGTCTTACAGCATATTGATATCGATCTTTGTTCATTTCTGATGAGTGTTTCGTTTGCGGAATGTTATGGTATGGATGCTTCAATCATGAGTGGGGCGTGGGTCGTCCCAGGAAGAATAGGATCACGTCGAGGGGAAAAAGGCGAAGGCCTTCTGCCACGCACCTACCCACATTCCTTGTCTCTGTGCTGGTGTGATGAACTAACCGTTCAATTAACATATTCATACGAAAAATGAATTTGAGCCCATTGACTAAATATAGTAACTGATCAGTTGTTTGTTCATACATTAAAAATAAAAATAATCAATTTTTATTTAATTGCTAGCTGCAAGGCCCTCTTGCTAGCCAGGGGGCACGCCCTCTGGACCCCCAGCCCTCGTAACCCACCCTCACCCCCCACTTCCCCCCACCACACATCCCAGAAACCCACCCAGCACCCCCACCCCCACCCCAAAACCCCTCCAGCACCCCCGAACCATGCACCCGTTCCCAACCCCCGCCCCCACACCACCACCCACAAACCACCCACCTCGGACCCCGGACCCCATTCCGTGCCCTCCAACCCTGCGTACCACACCCCCGTCTAGCCCCCTGGACCCCACCCGCGCTATTTTTTGACCCCCCCATTTTGGGTGGTTAGTTTTTGCATTTCTAGCTCTCTAGAGGCCCAGAAATTATGTATACAAAATTTGGTTGAGTTTACTCCAAGGGCAAGAATTTACATTTTTTCACCCTCCCCCCTTTTTGGGTGGTTTTTTGGGGACATTTTTTTAAACAAAAGTTGTCAGAAATCACATCCCCTACAACTTTGTTTATCATAAAATTTTCATTCGTGCGCCCCCCAAACCCCCTTCTGGGGTCAAAATATCAAAACGTTATATAGCTAAAAACGTAAGTTAGAAGACATCTGATGTAAATATGAAATTTCATAATAATCCCTTCAGCCGTTTTTACGTGAATCGTGAGCAACTTTTCGGAAACCACTGAAACAGACAGCCAGACATACAGACATACATACAGACAGGAATTTTGTTGAGGGGGTTTTCGTTCATAACTTTGCTTGAAACGTGTGCAACCAAAATTTGGCGTGATTTGGAGCAATGTACAGACAAAACCTTAATTTTATATATATATATATATATATATATATATATATATATATATATATATATATATATATAGATGATTGCTATTTCATTGATATATAGGGTATATCGAGGGGTGAACCGCGATTGGAATTAGGTGTACACGTCTTTGGAATTATGTGGAATTATTTTGGAATTCATTAGATAATGCCCCTCCATCTATTGTCTTCTACTTGGAAATGAAAGTGGAAGTGGAAGTAGGTGTACACGATATTAGGCCGCGGTTTACCCCTTGGGGTATATATATTGAGATATTTAGCGAACATCACATGACTTTCACTTTGACAAATTAAATAATCAAAGGTAAATTAAAAGTAAAATTATTTATTTGCATTTTGTTTTTGAAAAACGTAAAATGAAAATAATGCAAATTCCGAAATATAAACACATTGATTGCTTTCTTGTTGAAGGTCCGGTTGTCAGGGTGTTGATCTGAAGAATTCTTTCGGACTGGAATACCATTGGGAAATTAGAAAATTTTATTTATTTCATATACTTACATCATATATTATCTACAAACAAGCTTGCTATTTTTAACTTGCAAAACAATATCATTAATAAACAATGTGAAAAAAAACGAAGCTCAAGGACTTGATCCAGTCCCCAGAGGAATTCTCAATTCATTAACATCGCTGGTTATTATTTTACTGACTTTCTGTTTTTGTCATGCAAGTATGATTTAAACGATTCCAAAACACATCAATTAAAGATTGAAGCCAATCTTGCGCAGTTTTTTTATTAAGAGAATTATACCACTTCATTCGCCAATACGTTTATCCTCATGACTTCAAGGAACTGGAACTCTCTCCCAGCCTCCCAGCACTTATAATCTTCAAACCTTCAAAACCCGAGTGCATAAACACCTACGTCTCCACGCTCTCACTTAATCAACTTTCCCTTCTCTTCGGTAATGCAAAGTTCTTTCGAGATCCATAGGGGCTGTATCTTACTGTGTATCTTACGTACCGCCCCTTCTTGCATTCGATTGCATTAAAAAAAAATTATTTGATTCATAATTCAAAAACTCTTTCAAAGTAAAAAATCACAGTTTTTATAAATTCACTCCTGTCATTATTGATTTCAACCAAACATTAGAGTCGTCTAGGACCGGTATATTCACTCTCGGTTCAACTCGACTGAAAGTCATTTTAGCTTTAAAATCAAAATAGTCATCAGATTGGTGTCATTTTTTGCTCTTAGATGATTCCACATGACACTCAGTTCATTTTATTGGCAAACAAATACGTAGTTTTTTTCTATTGCTATTGATGCAATTTCACGAGTTGGGCCGGAGCTGGGTAAACTTCGACCAATATCAGTGTCACTCACTTCCACTTTCATTTCCAAGTAGAATACAATAGACTATCTAATGAATTCCAAGAATCAATTCCAAAGACGGTGTACACCTAATTCCAATCGCGGTTCACCTCGGGCCGGAGTATTAGGCCCTCTGGATATGTGTGAATGACTGATGGTTGTATATTGCAGGAAAGTCAGAGGCAAAAATGGAGTTCCAGTCTTTAGAAGTCATAGTAGTGAACCAATTAAATATAGTAGTCCCAGTGTGACTAGAAATAAACATTCCAACTTTTAATATAACAGATTAAGAGAACCCACTGTGTATATAGGATGAAAGTCTTCATTATGAGCATATAATAATTGTTTATAAACCATCTCTGCCCTTTATTCTTTAAGAAATTGAGCTATCCACTTATTGTATATGGTACATATTGTACTTATCAAGGGAAAATAAGGTAAAAAACTTTTGTTCAGATTATTCAAGAACATCGTCAACCCAACGGAAACAAGGGTTTCATTAATTATTTTCTGATTAAGAACAATCGATTTTTATTTGTGACGTTCTTGACTTTTTCTCTATAGTTAAATATTCGATTGTAGCTTCTAGCAATCCTATCTCGCACAATAAAAAAAATATAATTAAAAAGAATATTTATATATAATTTTATTATAATTTAATGAATAGCATTAATTATAAGCGTGAACAAGTGAACATAGTAGAAATTGGTAAAAAAGTGGAATTTTTTTAAAAAAATCTGCACTCTTTGTGAAAAAATTAACTGTTTTAGCAATTTTTTATTTTTATTGAACTTTTCGAGATTGAAATTTGAATCTTACACAAAAGAGCAATTAAGATTTTGAGTCAAATTTGAGCTTTAATTTTAACTATACTTTCAAATGATGAATTTTTCATGCTTTTATATTGGTTTATCCGTTTTTTTGTTTTGTATTATATTAATATTTATGTAATTGAATTGGCCGAAAATTTTAAATTAAAGGGGCTAGATGGCCCTACAGATACAATGTTTTTAATAAATAAATAAATAAAATAAACCTGAAAGCTTCCCAGATAAAGATCCGATTGTTTTTTCATTTCTCGCATTTCTCAACCAGAAGTTATGGATCTATAAAACTCCAAATCTAATTAGTTTTTTGTTTTTAAAATACAAACATTTGGCACCAGAACAAACTTTCTGCAATCTTCAGTTCTTTACTTATTTTGGGTATCAGATCCTAATTTACGGGGGGAAAAAATATGCTTGGAAAATAATTTCCAGACATTTCTAAACACACATGAGGAAAAAAAATATTGAAAATTTTTAAGTGAAATTAATTAAAACTTTATGAGCTCGGTGAGCGAAGCTAACCCAGTGGACCGAGTAATAGCTATATGGTGGATTATAATGAAACTAAAAAATAACAATAAATTAGTATCTAAATGACTTATACTTACTACTTTTAAAGTTTCAATTTAAAAATTTTATATTCATATACTAGAGACAGATTCACCAAATTATCACCAATTTAAACTTGAAGCTAACTTACTATTTACCACTTTACTTTTAAGGAATTATTTTTCTATTTATATCTTATTATATAAGATCGTAATCTTTAAAGCATGATTTGTCTTTTTAACTAGTAACAAATAAGCTTTTGAAGTTTATCATTAAGAAAGATAAAATGACATTTCAAATAATGTCAATTTTCAATTTTATTAATCAATTTCAAAGGGTATTATACATTTACAACACTCAACAGGTACTCGGACCATAGTGTAAAAGGAATAACATCTTTTTCGCTTTTTACACCTATTCAATAAAACATTTATTAATTCCGATATTCAATTTTATTGTTTACGAAATTTTTGTTTTTCAGAGGATGAGGAACAAAATAAGTGTTTGTTTATGACTTATCAATTGCAACGTTTCGCCACTTTTATTACAGCTTCTTCAGGCTCTACAAAGGAGCAAATACATACATCAAAAAAACACATTCAAAAACAAAAATTCACTCAACTCAAAATCAGTTTCATATATACCTTGATAAATAAATCTCCAAACACTTTGTCATTTTTTTTAAGTTCTGCCATTAATATACACACAGACACTGGAATACATTTCTACTTTATCAACAACAACTCAAGAAGCTGCAATAAAAGTGGCGAAAAGTTGCAATTGATAAGTCATAAACAAACACTTATTTTGTTCCTCATCCTCTGAAAAACAAAAATTACATTTATTGGTTACATTAATAAACTATTTATATATCAATCCATAAACTATTTTTACTAATTAATTACTTAGATATAATTAAACTACTTCTATTAAAGCAATCAAACAATTCATTCTAGATGGTGATGTCTAGAGAATTTTTGAAAATCTATTTTGAATCACAGGATAATCATTAAAGTGTTTATATATAAGGCAAATAAGAGTAGGTACTGAGAATTTACTAATATCCAATCGCATTTAATGTTGATAAGAAGAGTCTGCGTTTTATTTTATATATTATATATAATGTATAATTGTATATAGGTTGAAATTGAGTGTATGGACCGTTTAAACCAGTTCACCCAACCTATTGAGCTGAAATTTTGCACACACTTTTGGTGGTGGTGACAATAGAATCTAGTATATAGTACATCGTTATGTATTTTTTTTTTAAATTTACATGTAATTTTAACCATTTTACATTTTACGCCTAGTACTTATACAACCGTATGTATTCTTAAGGACAGAAGAGCAATACCCTCCAGGCGTTGAGTGGCGGTCATGTTTGCTTTTGACGTAACGGTACTTGAACTCAATTTCAGGCTATATATGTATATATATATATCTATACTTAATAATGATCGGCGCCGGCGTAATCGCTGTGATTGATCGTGAATTGCCCTTAAATAAATAGGGGGAATTCAAAAATTCCCATCAGACCCGTCGTTAGTTATATAAATTCATCAATAACGAAACTTGCAAAAAAACTAAACGGCATTTTTCGAGAAAGAACAAAATTCAAAGCTGAACATTCTATTAAAAACTCAATCGAACTTATAGACAAAATTAAAGATATTAAAATTCCTAATAATGCAGAAGCTTCTATCATTAGATATCACGAGTCTTTTCACTAATATACCGCCAAACGAAACAAAACAGTTAGTAGACAAAAATTATTTTCAGGTCAGTTGGCCTAAACAACCTTGAAAAAATGGATCTAAGCAGTCTGGTCCACACATGTATCAACCACAATTTCTTTCAATTTGGGAGCAAATTTTATGAACAAAGGGAGGGATTATCAATAGGATCTCCATTGTCCCCGTTATTAGCAGAAATATTCTTAAATGATTTTGAAAATAAATTCCTTGACAATGAAAAATATTCAAAAAACATTATATACTATTATCGATACGTAGATGATATAATTTTACTATGGGGAGGAACAAATAGACAATTAGACACATTTATAGAATATATAAATAATCTTCATGAGAAAATTAAATTCACAGTAGAGAAAGAAAAAGAGAAAATACTAAATTTTTTAGATTTAAAAATAAACATCTCCGGAAATAAGCACACCTTTGAAATTTATAGAAAACCCACAGCTACTGACATTGTAATACATAAAAATTCTTGTAGACCAATGTCACATAAACACGCAGCCTTCCATTCAATGATACATAGACTAATAAATATACCTTTATCAGAAAAAGCATATTCACAGGAATTAGAGACCATTAAAGAAATCGCGGTAAATAATGGGTACGAAGCAAGCCTTATAGACCAAATGTTAAATAAAAAAATAGAAAAATTAACCCTGGAATCAGTATATTCACAAAAGAATGAAAAAGAAAAAGAAAATCCTAGAATAGTTCTTCCATATTATGGACAAATTTCGGAAAAATTAAAACAAAAAATGAAAAAATTAGGGTTAAAAACAGTATTCAAAACTCCAATTACTCTAGGAAAAGATTTAGGTTCAAATAAAAAAGACAAATTACCAAATATAGAAAAAGAAGGGGTTTATAGTTTGAAATGCAAAGATTGCGAAGCAATATATGTGGGAAAAACCGAGAGAAATCTGAAAATTCGACTAAATGAACACATAAGAGATTATAAAAATAAAAAGTACGAAAATTCTTTTGCAGAACATTTAAATTCAAACAATCACTCCTTCCCAGAAGGTATTAGATTAATAAAAGGAGAAAGGGACCCAAAATTGATTAGCGCAATTGAATCTTTAGAAATTTTGAAGTCATTCAATAGAAATTCAGATCTCTGTTTAAACAATCAAATTGAATTATCCAATAGTAATCTACTTAAGATGTTTGCTAAAAAAAGATAGAAGGGGGAAAAAGGTTCATCCTTTCTAAGGAGAAAGGGAAACATATGGTTACATTTGAGTGTGAACCCGGAAAGAGTGTCTTTATTAGTTCCTAGCCCTCCAGTGACGAAAGAACACCAAAATTTTTCAATATCCATATGATATTGACTCCATGAAAAACATTTATAATTGAAGAAAGACTGATGATGAAGACCAAGTCTTCGAAACTATAGTCTCAAACAAATAAATAATATATATATACAGATATATCATCTTGATATATATGTGTATATGTTTATTTGCATCAAGCAGAGGACAATCTCTTTGTTTCTCTTTGTGAATCAACAACTCTGCTACTCTCGGCAAAACAAAAACTTTTCAACTAATTCAAAAATAATTTAAAATCTAAAATTTTAAAACAAAACAATACATGTACATATTATTAATAATATTATATTATTATTAACAAAAAATTTGTTAAATCAAACCAAAATATAGAATGCGGCGTAAAATTGTCGGCGTTAGATTTTTCTAGAGCCCTCACAAAGGCAGTCGTCTCCTATAAAATCGAATCCAAGTGCCAAAACCCTATCAGGGCCATTGGTGATCCTCCATGACGAAGCCATTTATCATATAATCATCCTCTAATTTCAATCGAACATCTTAATATCTTCATCTTAAAATTTGGCTGATGAATTAATTCGAAAAGTACTTGTGCCTCTAAGCAGGTCGAGGAATAAAGAATTATTTATTAATTATTTATTCAAATTTCAATATTATGGTCATATCATTTAGATAATTAAATAAGTATAAGTGTTGTAATTATTAAAAATTTTCATTTTTTGGAAATTAATCGTCTTAATTTATAAATTTGACTCTCCTACATACTCGCCAGCTTAAATTGGTATTGCGATCTTCTCTTTTATTTAAATTTCCATCATCTTAAGGATAAATGAGAGGCTACTGTGGGTCAGTGGCTAGAGTGTCGGGTCGCTGACTCTAAGTAAGATGGTTCGAGACTGAGTTCTTTGCAGTCACCTCCTCTTGGAAAGCAATGGTAACCTACCAAGAGTATAATTGCCTAGTAACCTCTCCAAACTAGCCGTTCGGAATCGGCATTAAAAAGTAGGTCCCGTATATCTGTCTGTGTAAAACAACTAAACACACTCAGGACAGGTATATGTGGAGAGGAGCCAAAACGTTAGGGAGACCTAATATGGCACTTTAAAGAAGTAAGAATAAATAACAATTTTGGGGAAGGTGAAATATGGCATATGAAACAAATACAAAAACTTATTTCGAAAATAAATCGGAACAAGTTACCTATATTTTTATTTAAATAAAACTCTCTGATATTAACTGAAAACGGGAACTTCTTGTGAACTGAGAGTGGAGTTGAAAATAAATAGTTTAATATTTAAAACATATATTATTTTCGAAATCCTATTTATTAACGACCCATTTCCAAATGTATCATATAAAATGCCATTAGTATGTTAAATAAAATAATTTTTTTGTCAAGTATTTTTTAACAGAAGTCTATTTATTCCTATTAAACCGGCTTTTAGAAAAAATCTCAAGTGAAAGATTTGTCTAATCTTTAATGAGTTAATTAGTTTTACATAAATTGTTGAAAGTGAAGTTTGTACTCTCATAATTAAGATTAAAAAATTAAAATTGTATTTTGTTTTTCTATAGAAACTGGTCAAATTATGTAAAATGAGGCCAAAAAAAATAATTAAATCATGTCTTCTCTTTAATATAAATATTTCACATGGATATTTATAGAAATTTAGTCACAGTTGAATTTACTTTTGTGAAGAATGGAAATAACTTCTGAGAAGAAGTATTTAAAGTTGAAAAACAAAGTGGAAACTTTTTTCAAAATTCAGAAAATTTTTGCGATTTGTTAATTCTTCATCAGCCAACTATTTTAGCTAGAAATTGCAAATTAGCACAGAGGTGCAGATTCCAAATTTTAGCTACAACAATTTGATAGCCATTCATAAATTAATTCCTGTGAATCAATTGTAATAGACTGATCAAGAGGGCAAACCCTTCGAAACTATAGTCTCGTTATAAATAAATAAAATTTATAAGTCCAGCAGAAGACACACTCCTTTATTGTCTCCTTCAATTTGATAGCCCTTTATGACAATTCCATTACTGTTTTTTAATCCTAATTTAAATCTAATTATTTCTTTATCTTCTGAATATAGTACAAACATTTTGACGCCAGTATTGGTTTTTCCTGACTTCTTGAGTTAATATGACACATTAAACACAGATAAAAAAAACATGCATGATTATGATATTTTCCAAATTACATTTTTAAGACGATAATCGAAAAAATATTTCAAGTGAATTCAATACTTGGGTCCCTGGCAATACCGAGCTATCCTTAAAAATATCCATGCGAATTTATATCAAGGTGTACATGAAGGTAAAGACTTGGAGACTCTAATAATTAAAAATATTTAATAAAGATAAAAGTAAATAAATATTATATGAAACATTAATGTGAAACAAGTGACCTAGAAATCATAACTCATAGTAAATGAATATTTCATATATTTATTTACTTTTATCTTTATTAAATATGTTTCACCTTGCACCAACACCACAATCTCTATTAATTAAAAATATTTAAATAAAGCAGAGGACACAATCATTAATTTATTTTTTAAAAAGGAAATGTAATTAAAGACCATTCAAGAATAATGTATTTAATAAAGCAATACTATTTATTTATTTTGCAATTTTCTTTCGTTATCATAAATTTTTCGAATTTCCTTTTATTTGGATTTCAATTGACTCATTGAAAGTAAATAAAACTGTTCGCTCATCATCCTTATGAAATGAAAGGGATGTTGCGTACTTATATATTACATGATTGATCATTTATTCCATTAAGCTGGAAGTGGATTGCATTAATGTATATTGTTGAATAGTTTATATGAAGATATTTGTTTTATTGCAAATGGTTCCTAGGCATAAGCTTTCATTTAATCGAAAATAAATTATAGCGTATAAAATAGTCGAAAAATATTAATAAAATCCAGTAATTACCTACTACACTCAAGGACCAACGGGCAAGGCAGGTCAATCGTTATTAATTCTCGCAAAGGTTCAGTCAAATTGTCAATACTTTATCATTTTCAATTATCTAAAATCTCAATTTTGGTGTGTACATAAAAAGTTGTATGAAAGAGAGAAAAAAAACTTTTTTTCAAGACTTTGTAAGCTATATACTAAAATTTTTATAATTTGGCAATTTGTGTCAGCAAACGACTTAACTTAAAAAATTGGTATAGAGATAAATGCAGTTTAACAGAGGTCTCCCCCCCCTCTAGCTTCATTATTCCCTCCCCCTTTCATGGAAAGTAATCCCCCCAGTTTCAAGGAAAGTCCCACCCCTAGTTTCAAGGAAAGTACCCCCTATTTTATTCACTTGTAAAGAATTAGAAGAGCTCTTTATTACCTTTTGTTGAAGTTATAAGATTTAACCGTTTTTATTTTTAGTATATAATGCTAAAAGGCAACAATTTTAACCCCCCCCCCCTCAGAGATTTTAAATGAGGCGCTCTAGGTCTTAACCACCCTCCCCCTCTTGTGGGCAACCCTGTGTTTAATAATACAAAAATGTATTCTAATATTGGTTAGATAGGATAGGTAGTATTTAATATGTTTCACCTTAAACCAACATCATGTTCTTCAAAAATTAAATTTTCTAAAATTCCATCATTACAACCGATTAATAACTTCCCATTTTGACAATTATTTTTTCTTGTTATTTACTTTTTTAAGCCTGAAGCTCCGAATATAGATAGCCCAAAATATAATCGGTTCTTTGTTTTTAAATTGTTTTGGCACTATAAGGAACTTTCTATCAGCCTCTTTTCTTTAATTATCGTGGGTATCCCTAACTAGACAGACAGGCAGAAAAAAATCACCCTTAATTTTGAGATAGAATACCTAAATATTTTTTTCATTTTTTAGAATTTTTAAAAACGAAGCAAAAAAATACAAAATATAATTTTCTACTCCCTGTCGAGAGCATATTGAATAATATTATAATTAAAAAAATCATTTTCAATCATTTTTTTCTTTCTATGTATATGCCCGAATTTGGATTCTCATGATAACTCAAGTGGTCGTAAAACATCCGTTCTGGTGCCAAATATTTGTATTTTCAATGTAGAGAAATGATTAGATTTTGGACTTTCACTCAGTGTTCACAAATGCTGAATTATTATCTTTTTGAATGAATTTTTGGAAATTTTCACCCCTTGTCATGATAAAAGTATAAAAACAAACGAACAGGTGTTTTTCAATAGGTATTATTTTTCGAAAATCTATCCTTGTCAGAATTCTGTATCCTTCGCACTTGATCGGGCCCAGGTGTCTAGAGTTTTTGCCGCTCTGACTAAACAGAGTGTTACCAGGGGTGCACTATCTTGGACGTTGTCTACCCTTCGCATCCCCTGCTTTATTTTATTTTTTTATTTCCTTGACCTGTGTAATTGTCTTACTAATTGCTGTTGTATTGATATGTATAATTCTGTAAAACCATACACTAAATAAATAAATTTTATAAAATTAATCAATTTATTTATTTTAAAACTGTTTAGTAGTTTATTGCAAATATTTTTATAAGGGTGCTCCCTAACTTCATGACCCTCTCAGGGGCCCAGTTTCATGAAAAGTAATCTCCCCCCAGTTTAGTGAAAAATAACCATCACTCCCCCCATTTTATTCAGTTCTAAAGAATAAGAAGAGCTTTTTATTACCTTTTGTTGAAATTATAAAACTTGACCGCTTTTATTTTTATCATAATACATAGGTAATCATAAAACAATTTTTTAAACCCCCAGAAATTTCAATGATGCACTCTGTGTCTTAACCCCCCTCCCCCTCTGTGGGCACCCCTGATTATTATATATTGAAATTAATTAAGAAATTGAATTTATCCCAAGTTGATTAAAAATAAAATGGCTAAAATTATATTAGGTTGGAGATGGTGGTGTTTCACAAGGAGAAAATTAAAATACAAAGATTTTTTTATAAATTTACTCTACTATATATATTTCGACCTCTTAACTCATCGTCAGACGAACATTGACTGAAGATGAAGGGATGACAACATTTATTTAATATGATGAACAATTGTTTGTGTGTTAGTGTGGGCATGAATTAATTATCAGAGAATAGAATGGTTTAAAAAAACACACAAACAATTGTTCATCATATTAAATAAATGTTGTCATCACTTTATCTTCAGTCAATGTTCTCCTGACGGAATTAAGAGCTCGAAATATACTTATAGAGTAAATTTATAAAAAATCTTTGTATTTTAATTTTCTCCTTGTAAAACACCACCAACTCCAACCTAATATAATCTTAATAATGTTTCACTATAAACCAACACCGCGTTCCCTAAATTCGATTTAAAATGACTAAGTTTTAATGTTTAAATTATCTTTTATTATTGAAGGAGACAATAAAGAGTGTGTCTTCTGCTGGAATTATAAATTTTATTTATAACGAGACTATAGTTTCGAGGGATTTGCCCTCTTCATCAGTCTATTAAAATTGATTCACAGCAGAAGACACACTCTTTTATTGTCTCCTTCAATATTATTTATTTGTGTATTTTGGTTATAATTATATATATATATATATATATATATATATATATATATATATATATATATATATATATTATATATATATATAATAGCCCAGATTAATTTGGAGCAGCGCTAACGTAATGCTGCCGACAGGGAGCGCTGATGCCGTCGGAATATTTGCGGTATATTTGCGTAAAATTTGAAATATAATTGTAATTTTAACTCGAATTTTGAAATGAAAGACTCCAATTGATTTTAAATTAACAAACATTAAATATATCGATAATTATCCCCCCCCTTTACCACTCAAAAATTAAATATTCAATTCGCTTTTCTTTGCGCACAGAAGAAGAAATTAATCACATCTTATTTGATTTATATTTTATATATTATTTGTTTATTTTTTAATAATTTGCCACTTTTTTATAATTTTTTAAAAATCCAAATTTTGTTATTCTTATTTTTTGATTTTTACAAAATTGTACGACTTAAGACACGCATGCCCATATGAGTTTCTCATTGCAATACGGGAGCAGCCTGTCATACAATCAACACCTGATCTCTTTTAAATATTTGGAGCCTTATATCGATTATCGTCCCAAATTTAAAAAAAATGATTTAATATAATTCTCCTCCTCACACGATCCCACTTATTTAAATAAATCTATTTCCACACAAAACATATCACAATGCTGTAGATTATAGAAAAAATAATACTTCCAGATTCATATCTAGAGCCTCATTTCTGTAATTGTGTCAGGACGAAAATGAGGCGAAACTTTGAAGAGAATATTTATTTTCGGGAGTTTACAGGTATACATTTGGAGTGTGGTTTTTTAAGAGGAATAAAATTTTTGGACCGAGACGCCGCCCGCCAGGGCAACAGCCCGGAGGCCCTAGCTTCGAGGGCGTGCCGAAGGCACGCACGAAAAGCTCGTTATTAATAATAGTATTAGTTTATTATTAGTTATTAATTCCCGTGAATCAATTGTAATAGACTGATGAAGAGGGCAAAGCCCTCGAAACTATAGTCTCGTTACAAATAAAATTTATAATTCCAGTAGAAGACACACTCTTTTATTGTCTCCTTCAATATATAAAAATTCTGCTACCCTAGGCACAAAAACTTTCAATTTATCTTTTATTAATTATATTTAAATTATCTGTGATAGCTCTCCTATTTTTTGATAAATTTTTGCAGATTGTACCGTGTTTCTTGAAAAAGTTTAATTTAGCTAATATCTTTCAAATATTTTTTTTTCATGTTATATATTTTCACCCTTATAATTCTATCAAATGATATATTTTTTGTTTGTTTTTGATTTCAGTTATTCGGCATTATCTGCATGTCATGTGCGAGTCCAGCACGCCTCGCCGGAACACATTGGTTTCTATTCGTGGTCGTAACCACTTTCATTGCTACTCTTATCTGGGTGTTTCTTTATCTGCTTGGAATTCGAGAAGCTCTCAAACTGCCCATCGACTGGCTTCTTACGGTACTCTTTAATTATAAAATACAAAAAAAAATCAACTGGTGTATTCACCTCACGACTTTCACATTTTCATTTATTTGAAGTAATCGCGATACTACTAATTTACACCCCCTTCCATTATTACGTTTTTTTGATTTTTCAAAAACGACAGCATCGATTTTTTTAAAAATTAGTGTATTTATCAAGTGTCATGAGTTGTGTCAAATTTTTAATCCCATTGAATTAAAGGAAGGGGTTGTAAATTAGGAGTGTCGTAAAATAAATATTTTAATCATTCATATCTCGTCTTAGAAAAGTCGCAGAGTCTTGAAATTTGAAACTTAAGCTATCAAGAGGCTACAAGAAGTATAACAAAATTTTGGCTAAAATAGAAAAACCGGAAGTTGATGTTTACGTACTTAAGAATGTACCCCAATGCGTTTCGCAACCATAATTCTCAGAAATATGAAATTCGAAATGTAAGCTTGATATAGACTAAAAGGAGTACATCAAGCTTTTGGTTGAAATCGGAGGACCTGAAGTGGACTTTTACATGTAAGATTTTTCGTTGTTTTTTGATTTTCTCAAAAACGGCTGTAACGATTTTTTTAAAAATTAGTGTATTAATCAAGTGACATAACTTATTAGTTGTGTCAAATTTTTAATCCGATTTAAATAAAAGAAGGGGGTGTAAAGTAGGAGTGTCGCGACGCTTTGGCCCCTTTTTGGCCTCTGGGGACCACAATTTCCAGTTTTATGTCTTAAATCCGATTTTCAACTTTTAAGGGCATCGATTCCTTCCACTTAGAAGTTACAAAATGAAATTAAATTTTTTCATCTCTGAGATACAAGCTCTTAAATAGTCAGGACCCAGACTGACCATCGCAGTTGTGGTGGATGGAACATCATCTGAATCGTTCTCCACAAACTCTGGTGTTCCCCAAGGCTCTGTAATCTCCTCCACACTCTTCCTTATTTATATAAACGACCTTATTGATCAAACGGCAAACCCCACTCATTGTTACGCCGACGATAGCACTCTACACGGCAAACCCTCTCTCCCGAATAATCGAATCAATATTGCCTCCTCAATTACTCTCGACCTAGACAAACTGAATAAATGGGGCTCTCAAAATTTAGTTAACTTTAATTCAAATAAGACTCAATGTTGTCTAATTTCTAGGCGCGAAAATAGAGATTTCACTTCGATTCGAATACCCTGAAAATGTGTGACAGCCTATCCATGTTGGGCGTCTCTGTCGCATCTGACCTGTCTTGGAATGAACACATCTCCTCTGTGGCGAAATCTGCAGCAAGGAAGATTGGCTTCTTATTCAGGTCCAAGCGATTTTACAAACCCCCACAACTTCTCACCATCTACAAGGCCCAAATCCGCCCCTGTCTCGAATACGGCTCTCATCTGTGGAGAAGAGCCTCAAAATATTCTCTTGCTACCCTTGATGCAATTCAGAAACGAGCCGTCAGGCTAATTGACGATTCTACCCTCACCGACTCCCTCGACTCGCTGGCTCATCGAAGAGATGTCTCTGCCCTTTCCCTTTTCTATAGATACTATCACGGCAGGTGCTCTGATGAGATAAAATCAATAATTTCCCCAAAGCATGCTTTGCACGCAGCACACGTTTTGCCGACTCCCAACACTCTTTCGCGGTCAAATTGGAAAAGTACCGGATCACTTCATTCGCGAATACATATATCCCCATGACTTCAAGGAACTGGAACTCTCTCCCAGCCTCTATCTTTCCCAGCACCTATGATCTTCAAACCTTCAAAACCAGGGTGCATAGACACCTACGTCTACACCCTCTCTCTTAATCAACTTTCCTTCTCTTCGGTAATGCAAGGGTCTTTTCGAGATCCATAGGGGCTACATCTTTACTGGTGCACCCCTTCTTGCATTCGATTGCATTAAAAAAAAAAAACTTCCCATTAGATTCTATAGAATCTAAATGTGAAAGTAATTTAAATCAGGGTAACTACCGAAAATTTATCCTCAAAAAATTATAATTATAAAAAGAGATAAAGAAGTATTAGGTATGTTGCCTATTTTAGAACATAAAATAGGGAAATAGGTTAATAGCAGATTTTCTTTCAAACACCAAAATGGTAAAATCAAATTAGTAACATAGCCGTAAGGAGAAAAAGTGGTAATGATTAGCTATTAATAATCGCTGATCACCATAAAATTTATTAAAAAAGAAAAAAAATTGATATTTCCCTAAGGGGATACTTCTTATTAAAAAATTATTTTTCACAAGACATTAGAAATCTAATAATATTAAATGATATCTTCATCCTATTTTCTAAATTTTTTTTTCTTAATCGACACTTTCTATAAGCTTTAAAGTTTTAGACATTTAGTACTTTTTCGTTGTCATGCAGGATGAGCTAGAAAGTCGAAACTTGGTGCAGAAGAAAATTTGTGTGCCAAGTTTCAGCTGATTAGTTATCACGTTATCATTATTGATAACCGACCAAAATAGAATCTTGAAAATACAAACATTTTAACACCAGAACAAATTATTTAAATCTTTCTGTTCTTGAATTGTCATAGGTATCTAAATTCAGACCACGGCTATCCACATGGCTGGGAAACCGCAAATGCTTTCTTAATGAAACTTGTGGCGTGATTTATAATCATTTGTGAACTAACGGCGCTAGTTGTATTTATGCATGCTCATGATAACAATTATTATTTTAATGAGGAAATATTGTGTAGCCGAATGCGAAATTGCATATAAAAGAAATCTTGAAAAAATCCTTAATTGGTGCACACTAATAAGTTTTTATTTGAATTTTTACTCTCAATTGAACATTTCCAAACGCTTCGGAAAAGATGTTTGAAAAAGTACTAGGTAATATTAATGTAGATTATTACTATAAGTTCTTCTTCAAATTACATTTATCAAAAGTAACAAAACAAATGGTAATCTATGATATAGAAATGCGGTTAAGATGGATAACCGTGATCCAGAAACAATGACAAAAAATTATCCTAGGAAATTATTTTTCTCGACGTTTTAGTCATTTCTAAACAAGAATAAGAAAAAATTATTTAAGTGAAATCATCACTGAGGTCAGTCTTGTGTAAAGTGTTTAAAAACAGCAAAAACTTCGCATTGTTACCTGCCAAGCTAGGCGGGTTATCCGCCAGACAGCTATTGAATTTACTCAAATTTTTTGCTTATATTCGTGCATAGAAATGGATAAAACGTGGAGAAAAATAATTTTCTAGATCTTTAAGTAATTTGCTAAAATCTCGTTTTTCTTTCTCTTCTAAATGAATTCGATTTAAGTCTTAAATAATAATTTGTCGGCCTTGCTTCAATTACATAATATATATAGTATATATATATCAAAATTTCAAAAATTTCGTATCCAAACTTAATACTTCAAAAATGCAACCATATTAGGAATTCACTGAAAGCTAATTATCATTTATCAAATAGTTAATCACCTAAATAACTGATTAAGGGGTAGGGAATCCTACTTGTGGTTTCATTTATTATTATTTTTTTTTCATTTCTTGAGGATATTTAGTTTCAATCGAAAACTCCGTAAGGACATAGACCTGTATGACAAATAAAATCTCTCTTTATATAGAAATTATTAATCAATCAATAGCGTTTTATCAATTAGATTAGTCTATAGATTCTTTCAATAAAAGTTTTATTATGACATTAAAGACACAAGACCCCTTCGATTATTATTATCATCATTTGTCTTTTGATTATGATCATTTAGAGTAACCATATTAGGAATTCAATTCACATTAATAAGGCATTCAACACCTACTATAAACATAGCTTATTAATTAAATTACTAAGCCATCAACAAACTTTTATTTCCCTAGCTTGACTCGTAATATTTAAATTCTTTTTTTTTTAATTTATAGGGAAATTTTTAATTTTACTTGTCAAAACCAAACAAAAACTCCTGAACACGTTCCGAACACGTACTACCAAGGAAGCCACTGTAGAGAGAAAAATTTGCTAAATTATATTATTTAAACAATTTAAGAGTTTCATAAATTTTGTAGTTGAAAAATTGTTAAAATTAACCAAATCTAGCGACCAAGCTGCTAAATTAGCAACATTGTGTAGTCTAACAACTCCTCAACCGAACAACCTCGAAAGATTGAGACTTAAAAAAAAATGACCTTAAGAGAAAGTATAGGCGATTGTGAACTGTGCTGATAAAAATTTATAATAAATCGTCGTTTTAGAGTGTAAATCTGCTAGCTCACAACAAGGAAATTTTACAGAGACGAGAAAAAACAAACAAAATTTAATAGAGTTGTTATGGAAAGAAACTATTTTTCACATTTTTTTTCTACAACTTACGATCGTAATTTTAAGTAGCAGTTTTACTTGGACAATGCTGAATCTCTTTTTCTTTCTAACGGTATTAATATGTCATATATGATAAAAAATGGATTTAGCAGGTTTACACTCTAAGTCGACGAAAGGAATAAATAATATGATAGCTATATCTAGGGCTGTAGTCGTAAAATTAGCAGAAGGTATACGCTATATGGACCGTAAAAATCTGAGGGTATATCGTATAAACCGGGAAGGGACTACTTCTGTAATTTAAAATAAAATGTAAAACCTAACACAGGGTATACGCTATTTGCTAATAACATTTAGGGAAAGCGGTGTTGGTTTATAGTGAAACATATTAAACACAGGAGTTTTTTGACGGGTTATAGTGGTGTTTCACAAAGAGGAAATAAAAATTTAAAAAAATTTTAAATTATATTTCGGAGATTTTTTATTTATCTTTATACATATTTCGGGTTACGAACCCTTTTTCAGGAGGTTTGACAAAAGACTGACTTTTGTCAAACTTCCTCAAAAAGGGTTGGTAACCTGAATTATGTATAGAGATAAATAAAAATTCTTCAAAATATAATTAAAATTTTTTTTTTATTTTTTTAATTTTTATTTTCTATTTGCTAAAATCAAACCACAGGGTATACGCCGTTACCCTCCACTACAGCACTAAATCATCTTGAAATTATTGGATAAAAAATACTTGGTAAGACTAAAGATTTGAGCATCTTTTTTTTGAAAATAGTTGGAATGTTTTTCAAAAAATCAGCTCGGGTTCAGATTAACCAAGATATATTTTAAAAGTGAAAGAATTCAATCAATCTTTAGACAAATTCTAGGATTTTAGTAGAAATATTATTAAATTGCGATATCAGAGGGATTCATCCCCTCAGGAGTCGAACCTGAGAACTAACATGCTATCCGGGCAGTCAGCTCACACCCTCGAGACAAAAACCTCTCTCTGAATCACAAAATATGATATAAGCACAGAGCACTCGAGGGTGTGAGCTGACTGCCCGGATAGCATGTTGGTTCTCAGGTTCGACTCCTGAGGGGATGAATCCCCTCTGATATCGCAATTTAACAATATTTCTACTAAAATCTTAGAATTTGTCATAAAGATTGATTGAATTCTTTCACTTTTAAAATACTTGGTAGGTTTCACATTAAGATATAAAAAATAAAACAAATTTATTTTTGGAGAATCTTTAATCTCGATATATATATTTCGGGTGGCTAACCCATCTTCAGGAGCAACAGAATGTAACTCAGTTACTTTCTTTAGTTTTTAAGGAATTTGGTGTTGGTACTTGGTGAAACATTTTTTAAAATTATTGGATAAAAAATACTTAGTAAGTTTCACATTAAGATATAAAAAATTGCAACAGAATCGAGATTAAAGATTCTCCAAAAATAAATTTGTTTTATTTTTTATATCTTAATGTGAAACCTACCAAGTATTTTTTATCCAATAATTTTAAAAAATGTTTCACCAAGTACCAACACCAAATTCCTTAAAAACTAAATCTGGCCTATCTGACGGCGCTCATGAATACATCCTTGCATTTATAAAAATGAGTGAATTATCAGGGGTTTGATTAAAAGAGAAATTGATTGGGGACCTAAACTTATAATGTCGGATGTCGGAAAGGCTAGGGAAAAACTCATTTTAAGAAGTTAATTTCAATAAACAATCCAAAGTTAGTTTGTGCATTACTTTTCTCATTGAAGCGATTCGAGTATAATCAATTTTGTATTAAAAAAACTATATCTACACTATAAACTAACTAAATCACGTTTTCTGATTGGTTTATACTAATAATATTTATTTTTTGTTTCAGGAGCTTCTTAATACATCCATTGCTACGATTCTTTATACGATTGCATTCATTGTTCAGCTAAGTGCATGGACACCGCCGTACCGATATTTCCGAGATTCCAATCTGACTGCAGGAGTAAGTTATTTTATTATTTTATTTTCTAATAAATACTATTACAAAAAAAACCAAAAAACCATGTATTTAAAAGTAATATTTCTGTTTGTTAGTATAAAACAGTGGCGTAGCGAAGGGGGGATCATGCCCCGGACGCCACTCGCAGAGGGGCGCTCCAAATGCTCTCTCAAGAAAAACAAGATTTTTATTACGAGTAAATTCTATATATTATATTACTATATTTGTTCTTGGAGGGGGTTCCCTGGCACCATTTATGTTCGCTATGCCACTGTCCCCTAGGATGGTAAGTGCGGGTGTTAAGTTTGTTGAAATAGACGATCGTACAAAACTATAATAATTTCGAATTTTTAACATATGTTATTGGTTAAAATTACTTTTAATGTATAGGTATCTACTTAGTTAAAAAAATTAATAAATTGAAACAAAATTAATTTAAATAACAAATCAAAGACAATTAATTGGATCTTAGTTTTTTATCTTTCATTCCAAGCTGGTTGTCAAGTAGAATGGCTTCAAATTCGCGCCATGAGTTTGGTGTAGGGTTTTTGAATGAGCCACTCTGTGTGTTGGCACCTCTGAACTTCGAAAAGATGAAATGCCATGTTTTTGTAACAAAAGAAGTTAGTTTAAGTTTATAGATGAAAGTGGTCAAATAATTGTTATAGAGTATAGTCAAGTTATTGCTGAGTTATTGTTTGAAATAAGAAAAGTTTTGTTATATATATATATAATCTTCAAGTTGTTATTAAATATTAATTGTTAAAACAAATTTATTAACCCATTTATTTCCCTCGTCAACCTTCGTGCAGGATTCAAATTCGAATCCCCATACCTTAATCTAATATTGAATAAGTAATTCGACACTGGTACAAGGTTCTTACTCATTTGTTATTTATAAAAATGACGATGAAAGAATTTACTAAAAATAATTAATATAAGAAAAAATACATTCACAAAATAAATAATTATAATATATAGTTATCAATTAAATAATTATAATAGTTATTAAAATTATTGTTTTATTATATTTGTGACAAAACCAACCCTTCAATTTAATGAAAAAAATAAATAATGTATTATACATACATACATGTTTTTTGAAATTTATTCCAAAAAATTCTAAACGAATTTATAATAGAAAAACCTATACAAATGTATTATCCATTAGAAGTTCATGATTTTTCAAGTTTAAATAAAATCAACTGAAGAAGTGAAAGTTTGTTTTAAATACAATCAAATCGATAAGAGAACACCTGTTATTCACTTTCAAAGTTATATAAAAATAAAATTAGAGAAAACTTATGTAATTGACAATGAAGAAAAATATGTGAGTAATTTAAAGATACAAAAAATAAAAAAAGATTCAATTTGTTTAACATGAACTGGGATTGGCTATTGAAAATATGCATGTAATGTTAAACATTTACTTAGAAAAAAGGAATTGAGTATAACTAAAACAAATTTGATAAGATAAGTAATAATATATTAATGATATTGAATATAGCAAAGGAAATTTAAATAATGTAGTATAATATACAATAATTTGTATGTACTCGTATATATAACGAGTGAATATTTAAATGCCAACCTCTTTTCAATGAAGAATCTAGAATTATTATTATTTTTTTTTTGAGACTTCCTTTGTAAAATAGATTAAAAGTCTAAAAGTATTAGTCGAAGAATCATTTAGAAATATACCTAAATGATAAAGATGGCCATAATGTCAAACAAGCGTCTGAATAAACTAGAGAATGAGAGGATCCGAAGCTAGCCCAAGATATGCGAAATATGTAGAAATCAAAACAAAGCTCTTCGGCTAGCTTCGGAGATCCAAAAAGAAACTCCAAACGCCTGTGAGTGTAAACAAAAATTTTATATTTCGAAAATTACAAAAATTATAAAAATATTGCATGAAACCTATTAAATCTATATTTTTGAATTAATGACATTCAATTGAGTTTAGGTTTATAAAACACATACATAACTAGGACACATTTTTCAAAGAATTTTAATACATATAACTACATAATTTTTTATTTGCCAAAATACAATGTTACATAAAGACACAATACAATAAATAGACAGATTGAAATTGGAATATGAAAATATTTATTTCGATAATTACCTACAACGAACAAATAGTGGGTATACTTTCAGTTTCAGGTCTAAGACTTAAAAAAATACAACTTGTTGATAAATTTTAAATTAAATAACAAAAAAAAAAAATGTTTTTTTCTGGTATTAAATATTTTATAATTATTATTTTTTTTAAGAATCCTCTCCACTTTCAGTCCATATCAATTTCACATGGGTTATCGTAAGATTTTAAAGAGCACTAATGAAAAATTTGGCACCGATCAATCAAAGAATCTTGGGGTATATATCGAATTGTTCAGAATTCCCTCATTTTAGGCCTTCTAAGAAATATTTACTTTTATTTTTAATATTCTTCCATGATAAATTTTTTTCATTTCTTCGCAAAATTATTCTTTATTTTTTTTTTTAATCTCCTTCTTTTGGTTTAATTATTAATTTCACCCAGTCATTTCCAAAAGGTCTTAAACCTAAAGGATACATTTGCAAATGTTTGTTAGTCTGTCTGGTTGTCTGGTTGTCCGGTTGGGTGTCCGTTAGTCTGTGCGTTACCAAATTTTTATGAACGAGCTAACTCAAAAACTAGTTTGAATATCGAAACCAAATTTCACACGTAGTTTTGGTCCATTGAGATTAAGAGCTGATTAGATTTTGGTGCATATCGACCCAAAATTAAGGGGGGTGGAGGGGGCGTTAAAAATTAAAAATCTAAGCCATTTGAGCAAACTCAACCAAATTTTGTATACAAATCAGTGGACACCCAGAAGTCTAAAAATGCAAAAACTAACCGCCCAAAGGGGGGGGGTATAGGGTCAAAAAATAAAAATCTTGACCATTTACCAAACTCAACCAAATTTTATATACATAATCAGTGGGACCACAGAAGTATAAAAATTCCAAAACTAACGGGGGGGGGGGGGCCCATACATGATTATTAATAATTTTAGCGGCCAGGTTGTTGGTAAAGTCAAGTGGATGGCTACATCAGAACACGTCAGCTTATTATTTAAAAATTTTCAAATATATTATTTGGAAATAATTAATCAAATGCTTGATATTTAAACTTTAAAATAGTATATTTACATTTTCTAATTGATTTTATTTTTTGCAGGCGTTCGGTTTGTTCAACACACTTGCCTACGGCGCAGGATCTTATTTTCTTTACGTGGAGTGGCAAACCGCGCGAAGTAACTAAATTCATTGGAAAATTTGCATTTTACGTCCTCGAGGCTACTCAAAAAGAATTTCAGTTGATGCGATCATCCCATCTTTATAATCTTATTTATTAAATATTAATTATTATATTTTTTATTATTAATATTGTTTTTTATTTGTAAGTAATTTTCATTTTATTTAGATAAGTTTTCTGCCAAATGATATATAAATAAAAAAAAATGATTTTAAATTATATATATAATATACAATAATATATATATTGTAACTTGTCTCTAAATAGAAAAAATATGGTTCTTTGATCTGGATTCCGATGGTCATTTGCTCTCGGAATTAATACTAGTCAAAGGTTATTTAAAATTTTATGAAACTTCATAATTATTGTTTCCCTGATAAAGATTATATATATATATAATATAATACAATAATGTTGTTACAAATATCTATAATCTTTTAATATTTTAAAAAATTTAAATAATTATCGTAAGCTTGGCTTTAAAAAATTCAAAGCCAAAAAATAAGAAGTTGTAAAATAAAACGAAAACGAAGGGACCTCTTTTACAAAGATCGAAAAACGAACCCATTTTTGTAAAATATAATGCCTGCTTTTGACAGAAAAATCAACACATTCTAGTATATATGTCTCTAATATGAACTTTTTTTATATTTTACCAGAAATAAACAATATACTGCACATTGCACAGATTTTTAAATTTCATTTATTTCTCATCTAAAAAAATCCTTTGATCCTCAAAGGTAAATGATTTTTATGTTAAGAGGAAAAAAAGATTAAGACACTTTGAATTGCTGAAGTGTATTTTATTAAGGAGAATGGAAAATAAAGGTAGAAAGCAATATTCAGATTGAAATAACTTCGCCAGATAATGAACGATATAGGGAGTGAAATATCTTATGTTAAAATTATGAAAAAATTCCTTCATTCTCTCCTTATCAACAACAAATAGGAAATACTTTAATATCACAAATACGTTGGAAGATATAAATTACAGGACCCTCAGTAAATGGTCTGACTCTCACGTGAGACTGTTTTTTTTTAATGCAATCGAATGCAAGAAGGGGTGCACCAGTAATGATGCAGCCCCTATGGATCTCGAAAGACCCTTGCATTACCGAAGAGAAGAGAAAGTTGATTAAGTGAGAGGGTGTAGACGTAGGTGTCTATGCATTCCAGTTTTGAAGGTTTGAAGATTATAGGTGCTGGGAAAGATAGAGGCTGGAAGAGAGTTCCAGTTCCTTGAAGTCATGGGGATATATGTATTCGCGAATGAAGTGGTCCGGCACTTTTCTAATTTGATCGCGAGAGAGTGTTGGGAGTCGGCAAAACGCGTGCTACGTGCAAAGCATGCTTTGGGGGGAATTATTGATTTTATCTCATCAGATGCCGTGATAGTATCTATAGAAAAGGGAAAGGGCAGAGACATCTCTTCGATGAGCCAGCGAGTCGAGGGAGTCGGTGAGGGTAGAATCGTCAATTAGCCTGACGGCTCGTTTCTGAATTGCATCCAGGGTAGCAAGAGAGTATTTTGAGGCTCCTCTCCATAGATGAGAACCGTATTCGAGACAGGGGCGGATTTGGGCCTTGTAGATGGTGAGAAGTTGTGGGGGTTTGTAAAATCGCTTGGACCTGAATAAGAAGCCAATCTTCCTTGCTGCAGATTTCGCCACAGAGGAGATGTGTTCATTCCAAGACAGGTCAGATGCGACAGAGACGCCCAACATGGATAGGCTGTCACACATTTTTAGGGTATTCGAATCGAAGTGAATATCAGGAAATCTTTATTTTCGCGCCTAGAAATTAGACAACATTGAGTCTTGTTTGAATTGAAGTTAACTAAATTTTGTGAGCCCCATTTATTCAGTTTGTCTAGGTCGAGAGTAATTGAGGAGGTACCATTGATTCGATTATTCGGGAGTGAGGGTTTGCCGTGTAGAGTGCTATCGTCGGCGTAACAATGAGTGGGGTCTGCCGTTTGATCCAAAAGGTCGTTTATATAAATCAGGAAGAGTGTGGAGGAGATTACGGAGCCTTGGGGAACACCAGAGTTTGTGGAGAACGATTCAGATGATGTTCCATCCACCACTACTTTTATACTTCGGTTTGTCAGAAAGCTTTCTATCCATTTGCGAAGAGTTGTTGTGAATCCGAAGGCTAGCAGTTTGGCAAGAAGATTTTTGTGCCAAACCTGGTCAAAAGCTTTGGAGATATCAAGGGCTACAGCGAACTTGGTCGGCCTATTGATTTTTGCTAGACTCATTTTATTATAAACATATAAATTATCAAAATCTATCTAAGTACAATGTTTTCTGTGACTTCACTCTTTTAAAAGATAAAAGATATTTCTGAAAAATATCCTCTAACGCGAGTAGATTCCAAAGAAGGGGTAGGACGCAACCTAATATATATGCATGAGTAAAAGAGTGTAAAAATTACTTTTGAATGTTTTCTGTTGAAAATTGAATATTTTCAAATGTATCTAAAATATTTGTTCTTATTCACAGTGAAATCAAATATTTCTTTATAAATATTAATAATGTAATATAATATATTAATATAATATATTAATTATGTGAATTAAAAAGAATACTGAAACACTCAAGTTGATTGAAGGAGAGATAATTATTTTAGCTCTGGATTTCTGGATAACATTTAAGAAATAGAAATATTAAAATATCTATAAAAAATTATCAATATTTAAGACATTTAAGTATAAAAATAACGGTCCTTTATTATTTTTAAATTGTTAAAGACTACCTAAATAGCCAATTTATGCCCCTTTATTTATTCAGTTAATTTTGATTAATTTAATTAAATTGAGTCAATTTTATGAGATAATTTCATAAATAAATTGTTTAATTTGATTTACAGTTTACTTTTTTAATATATTAAAGAAATAAACAAATTTTTTTCTCTCCCCCCCCTTATTGGTTGAGGTACTAAATAAATTAACATTGAATTTTCTAAATGATATCTAAAAAATGAGAGAGTAGAATAAAAGCACTGTAAGTTTTGAGATTGCAATTAATTAATTAATTTTAATAATATAATAGACATCAATTCCAAAATTATGGTAGCTATACATATCTTATGTCTCTATGTATACGAGCGAGGGGTGAACCGCGACCTAAAATCGTGTACACCTACTTCCACTTCCACTTTCATTTCCAAGTAGAAGAAAATAGATTATCTAATGAATTCCAAAGTAATTCCAAATAATTCCAAAGACGGTGTACACCTAATTCCAATCGCGGTTAACCCCTCGTATACGAGTATATAGTCAAAATGTCTTGAGCTTGTCTTTTCTAATATAGAAAAATCTCATTTGGTTCTATTTGATAAAATTATACAAAATAAGCTCTATCCTTAAACTTTAATCTCATGTTAAACTTTATCTTGACTTGGGCTCAAGTTCATGTCTAGTTGTAACTTAAATACAGCTATTAATGATTTAAATGAGTTTATTAAATTTCTAAGTGCAGCGAAATCTGATGAGGCTTAATATTGGTAAATTCGAGTATCTTAGGGATGCAAAGTTCGCCTTTATGATTATGAAACTCCTCATGAATCAATCATAAATCTTAAAGAAGTGTTCAGTATACAATTTTATCTAACGATTGTAGATAAAAATTTATAATTTTACTTGCTTTCTTATTTGCTTATTCGTCTATTATATCTGATAATTTCAAACTTTCGTTTGGATAATAGCTCTAATCTATTTAAGAAAATTTGGCTAAATTCAGTCATAATCATAACTTATAGCATAAGGTCACAAGTCAGTCCAATTTTTAAGCAGTGATATTAATATACACAAAGTAAGTATTTAAGAAATTAAAAATAAGAATAAAGTTGACGTAAATATATACTATTATAGAATTATTACACAAAGAAATTTATTCAAATTTCATACATTTTAACGATTACAATAAAAAATTGGGTGAGCATTGGAGCATTAAACTACAAAGTTTACAAAAGAGCTTCTTATATAGTAATAAGTACCGTAAAAATTGATTTTAGCCACCTGGCCCTGTAGAGATTTTATAAATCAAAATGCCATCAAGCATTCCTGCTAGGGTTCAGGCTCTCTTGACTGAATATGAACACGACAATAAATAAGATCTTTAAATATATGATAGACAGATATCGATACCTATATTAGATATATTAGATTAGATTAATGCTTTATAAAGCGGGAAAACAATTTTATAAGGGGTAACTAAAAAAACAAGATAAAAGTAAAAACTCTCCAGAGAGCGGGTGAGGTTTTCAGGGAAAAAGCCTTGCATTCCCTTTGACTACTATCCAATAGAAGGAGTAACAACCAGGCCCGTGCTGGCCAGGGGGATAGGGGGACTTGTCCCCCTGCGCCCTTTGCCTAAATGGCTTTTTGCGCCCTGTCCTAAAATCGTGAAAAATCTAATAAACAAAAACAATTAAAATTTGTTTTAATGTAGTCAACAAAACCAAAATTAAATTATTTACTCTCGGAATGAATAATATTAATATCCTTATAGAAGAACATATTGGCATATTGAATCTGGCTAGTTATTTTTAAAAATAAATAATTTTTGAAATTAATGTTTTAAAGGGAAAAATATATCTATATATATAAAATGAAAATTCGTTCTCTTGGACCAAACTCAACAAAATTTTGTATGCATAATCTGTGGGTCCTAGAAGGCTAGAAATGCAATAACTGGGTGCGGGGGTGGAATAGGGGTTGGATGAGAAGTGAGGCGGAGTAGGGTGGGGGTGCAGGGGGCTAGGCGGGGGTGTGGTGCGCAGGGTTGGAGGGTACGGGGTGGGGTCCGGGGTGGATGGGGAGCGGGGCCCGAGGTGGGTGGTTTGCGGGTGGTGGTGTGGGGTGAGGGGGGTAAGTGGGTTAGGGTGCGGAATGGAGTGTTGGGGTAGTGGTGTGGGGGCGGGGATGGTGCGGGGGTGGGGGGTGCTGGGTGGGTTTCGGGGGGAGTGGGTGTGAGGGTGGGGTTCGAGGCCTGGGGGTTCAGGGGGCGTGCCCCTGGCTAGCAAAAGGGCCGCCGAAGGCGGGCCTTGCAGCTAGTGTTAATATATAATTCTATTTTTTTGAACCCCCCAAATTTCAGACCCAAAAGCCAGAAAAAAATAAAAACTCTTTTTTAATATAGGTTCATTTTATAGTACATTTCTCTTTTTTCTTATATTCAGGTGTATGTATGCTAAAGTCATGTGGATGGCCACATCAATTTATTTATTACATTTTCATTTTTGTTGTTTTTTTTTTTAGTTTGAAAATCTTAAAATTTCAATTTTTAACCCCCCCCCCCCCGCTTCTTAATTTTGGATCCGATTTCAATCAAAATCTAATCAAATCTTAATCTCAATGCATCAAAATTTTATGTGAAATTTAGTTTTGATATTCACACTAGTTTTTGAGGTACTATTGAGCGTAGGTACACAAAATTTGGTAACCTACTAACAAACTAACAGACATTTTGAAAAAACAATCAATACCTATGTATTTTTAATAAATAAATTTGTCGTAAAAATATGCCAAATTTTGAATATTTTTGAAGCCAGGTTAGTGTAAAAAGTGATTTCCAGATTTTGAAAAATTTTCCGGTTACCGCCAGACCCCCCTAGCGCCCTATCACCCTTCTTTGTCCCCCGCCCTTCAGAGGTACCCAGCACGGCCCTGGTAACAACTTCTCACTTTCTCAGGCACGCATCATCATCATTGAGTATACAGTCCTAAGACTGGTTTGATGCAACAATCCGTCTCCACTCGACTCTGTCCCCCGCCAGCTGTTTAACCTCTCTAAATGTCTGGCATCCCATATCCCCAATTATTTGGTTGAAATATTCTAATCTGGTTCTTCCCCTTCCCCTTTTCTTTCCCACCTCCTCCAAGATATCCCTAAGCAGTCCCCCATGTCTCAGTGTGTGCCCCATCATCTGACCTCTTCTCTTCTTCAGACTCTTCCACAAGGTTCTTCTTTCTCCGATTCTTCCAAGAACTTCTTCATTTGTAATTTTATCCATCCATTTGATATTCATCATTCTTCTGTAGCACCACATTTCGAAAGCCTCTAATCTCTTTCTCTCCTCTTCTCTAATTGTCCAGGTTTCACACCCGTACATGGCTATGCTCCATACATATGTCTTCAATAGCAACTTCCTGTTTGCTAAGCTGATTGAGGAGGAGCATAGTAGTTTTTGTTTTGTATTAAACCCCATTTTTGCTTGGGAAATTCTTGATTTAATTTCGTTTTTGCTCCTCCCATCCCATGTTATTTTACTTCCTAGGTAGCGGAATTCCTTAACTCCTTCTAGGTTTTCTTGGTTAATTTTGATGCATTCCTGTCTCGTTTGTTCTTTTTTTGTACATACTAGGACCTTGGTTTTATTCTTGTTTATTTTCATTTTGATTTCTTCTATTAGGATTTGGTTAATTCCATTCAAGGCGTCCTCTAATTCTTAAATCTTAACATAGCGATCTTTTGACCTTGGATTTCTATACCTGTATCAATTTTGTCTTTGAATTCTTTAATCGCTTCTTCTATGTATAAGTTGAAAATCATGGGTGACAGCACACATCCTTGTCTTACACCTTTTTTTATTTTGGCTTCTCTGTGTTCATCACCAATATTTATAATTGCCGTCTGGTTTTGATATAGATTGTAGATTAGTCTTCTCTCTCTGAATTTTATTCCCGCCTGTTTTAATATTTTAAACATAATTTCCCAATTGACATTATCGAATGCTTTTTCTAGGTCTATGAATCCGATGTAGACAGATTTTTCCCTGATAAAAGCCCTTTCTATTATTAGTCTAAGAGAGAGAATTGCTTCTCGGGTGCCTCTGTTTCTTCTAAAGCCGAACTGGTCTTCCCCCAGATTTTCTTCAACTCTTTGTTCTATTCTTCTCTGGATTATTTTGGTTAGGATTTTGGAGGCATGTGAGGTTAGGCTAATGGTCCTGAAATTTTCACATTTATCCGCGCCTGTCTTTTTGGGAAGTGTGACTATTTTGTTTTTTTGGAAATCTTTTGGGATGATTCCCAATTTATAGATTTTGCTAATTAGTTCAAAGAGTTTGTCAAGTGCCTTTTCCCCAGAGTCAGGCACGCATTTCACATATTTTAATTTGAATCATTTTACTATTAAAAATAAATTATTTTATTTATTTATTTATTAGATCCTGAGAAACATAATTAGTTTTCTTAATTTAATAAAATAATTTCTTCTCAGAAAGAATAAGAGGAGGAGCCGTTTGTATCGCTTTTCCTAATTCAAAGCTTGGACTAATTGAAAACAGGCATCACAGAAGGTTATGCAAATTTTTTTATTTTATGCCAACGTTTCGTCAACTTTGTTGACTACCTCAGGCTCAAACAAATTAACTTCTTTGCATATATCTCATTTTATAAATATTTAAAGAAGTTAATTTGTTTGAGCCCTGAGGTAGTCAACAAAGCTGACGAAACGTTGACATAAAATAAAAAATATTTGCTTAAGCTATTGTCCTTTTTATTATTACTCCTTCCTATTATCCTTTTCCCTACAACAACTTATTAATTTAATCGATGAACATAAATAATCAAAATAATAAATATTAATATTTGCCCATGGAACTGGAGAGCAGCCTCTTGACATCGAAAGAGCCGCAGGTTGCCGACCCCTGTCCTAGGAGCATCTAGCGGTGGACAAAATGATGCGTTAGAAAAGACCAGCATTTCTTTTTGTAATTTAAAACATCCTATTACAATTTTTTTTACCTGGTATTCATTTTTAACTCTAATTATAATCGTAATTAATAATACTGTGATTTTCCAAAGCCTCCAATGATTGGAAAGGGTAGAATTTTTTATAAGAACTACAATAAAAAAAATCATGAAGCATGAAGTATCCCTGTATTTTAAGTAAAAATAGGCTGAATTAAAAAAAAAATCGTTTTAAAATGATTAGATAAGAGAGAGCTCCAAAGTGATCATTTTTAGGTGATTTTTGTATCATTATGAAAAAATTCCATAAATTCTCTCACTCCTCCTTCATCAATTAGAAAAAAAACGTATTTGATAACTCAAACATTTTTGAAGTTATAAGCCACTGAACCCTCGGTATCCCTGCCGGTCTAAGGTTCATTTAGCTAGTAATATCTTTATTTTAGGTATGGAACCCTCAGTATCCGAGTCTGACTCACACTTGGCCGGGTTATTACTATTATTACAAATAGAAGCCTGATGAAGGAAATTTCTAGGAAAAAGTGCTTTTTTGAGACATTTATACTAAAGTAATAAGCAATATACTAGGTAAATTTATAATTTTCTCATTAATATATTAAAGAATAATCAACATATTAACGAGAATTGTTTTGTTCGCGCTTTTTTAAACAAGATATATATCGCGAGACTACTGCTGGTTGAAGCTATTGGAGTCTGCTGAGTCTTAAGTCTGGACATAGTGAGAATGAAAAAGATGTGATCCATTTGGCTATAATCCAACGTCATTTTGCGTTTAGCCCGCATGACACTTGGATGGATCGCCAAATGAATTTGAAATCTGAGATGTTATATATTCAATCTATCAGTCCAGCTCGCTAGATCTGTGAACACGTATGTTATCAAAACAATTCTCGTTAATATGTTGATTATTCTTTAATATATTGATGAGAAAATTATAAATTTATTTAACTTCATTATTTCAAGTTAGAAATATATAAGTTCAGATATTATTTTCGCTTAATATTTGACAAAAATCACCTGCATTCGATTCGCGATTGAATCAAATATAGGAAACATACGATTAATTAATAGCAAACACCTAACATACGTGTTCACAGATCTAGCGCGCTGGACTGGGAGATTGAATATATAACATTTCAGATTTCAAATTCATTTGGTGATCCATCCAAGTGTCATGCGGGCTAAACGCAAAATGACGTTGGATTATAGCTAAATGGATCATATTTTTTCATTCTCTCTTGGTCCAGACTTAAGACTCAGCAGACTCCAATAGCTTCGGCCAGCAGTGGTCTCGCGATATATATCTTGAAGGATGACAATAAAAGAGTGTGTCATCTGCTGGAATTATAAATTTTATTTATTTATAACAAGACTTACAGTCTTCGAGGGCTTTGCCCTCTTCATCAGTCTATTACAATGAATTCACAGGAATTAATTTATGAAGAGGGCAAAGTCCTCGAAAACTATAGTCTCTATATCTTTTCAAAAAGGAAATGTTAATTAAAGTATATTTGTTATTAATCTACTATTGTCGTATCGCTTTTCCATGAAGGCGTTTGGAGATGTAATCGATGTAAAAATATGTTATTATAGGTACTTAATTGTGTATTTAGCCGATACCTAATTATAGAAATTAATAAAAATATTTTACGGATTTGATTTTTGTAACATAATAAAATACAGGTTACAAACAGCGGAGGGTAGGGGGTCGAGAATTTTTTTTTTCATACTAAGGGGGTCGCGTCATGACAAAGGTTGAAAAACATTGCTCTAGGAAATTTTGTTTAAAACTCTTAGATTTATAGATTCCATGACACTTTTGAGGATTCGGATCATATCATTTGTAGGAAATTTTATGAACTTACATTTTGAAAAAGGAAGGTTATTTACGAAATGTTTATAGTTTTCGAGTTATATACAAAACTCCAAATGTCATCTTTCTAGGTCAGGGGTCGGCAACCTGCGGCACGCGAGCCGCTTGTGGCTCTTTCGTCATCAAGATGTGGCTTCCAGTTCCATGCGCAAATATTAATCAGATGACACGCACTTTCATCTGATTGGCCATATTGCCGGGCGCAAGGTGAATTCTAAGATTTAACCCTTTGTCAACTTTTACAAAGACCTTTCCAACCGACATACAACTGGCCCTTAGTCACTACTACCACCCGGCCAGCAATCCAGCGAACGGTGAATATCACAAAGAAACTAAATGAGCTAAATGTAAAACTGCAAGGAAAAGGAAACCCAACCTATGCCTTGCTTGAAGAAGTGGTTTGTTTCGAAAATAAATTACTTCTTTTTGTCGAAGACATGGAGAGCGGAAATTACTTCATTTCGAAAATCTGAAGCGAATATCGCGATGAAACCAATGCAACTGATTGACATGAATTACTTCAGCATGGCTTTAAACATAATGGATGAATGGATTTGAGGGACTCATATTTGACGCATGGTATAGTCTTCCAGAATGCTACAGCGAGGTGACGTTGGCATTTGGAATGATGACGATCTTTGGGTCAAGATATTCATGCGAGCAAGCGAGAAGAATCATTAAAATCGGTCTATAAACAAACAAGTTATGACTGAACATACATAACAAAAAAGATCCAAAACCAATGAATTTTTTTTTTTATAAAAGATTTATGAAATTCATTTAGAAATAAATTTTTGGTCTTCCCGGTAGCCTATGTCGAGTTATCGATAATTTTCTCAAGGAGAGAAGTTTCAGAGTGCTTGTGGGTCGTTCTAAATCATCCTGGTATCCTATACGAGCAGGTGTTCCTCAAGGCGCTCTGTTATCACCTTTGCTCTATGCTCTTTATACCTCGGATCTACCCAAGCTAAAATTTGCAAATATCGCTCAATATGCCGATGACATTGCTATTTATTACTCTCATCAGAATTTCAAATGCTTAAAGAGAAGAATCGAAGAGGAAACACAGGTTGTGTTAAACTATTTCAATGATTGGAGACTCAAAAATAAACCCAAATAAGTCTGAAGCTATTCTTTTTACAAGAAAATTTAAATATATTAATACAACATTAGATATTGGTGGATATGAATTAAAATGGCAGCCTAGTGTGCGATATCTTGGTGCTACACTTGACCGTAGGGCGAATTGGGCTCTCCATACCAAGTTAGCCAGAGAGAAGGGTCTCCTGGCAGCGAAAATCATTTGGCCTTTGATTAGACCTGGCAGCCTGCTTCCTCTGAATGAAAAGTTGACTCTGTATAAAATGCTTGTTCGGCCAATCATGGGATACGCTGCCCCTGCATGGCTCCCCTTCGCCTCCAAAACCAGGATCAACGATTTGGAAAGGGTCCAGTCAAAAACATTAAGGAAAATGACCATTCCTCCACCTGGAATCAACAACCATATAATAAGAATCGGACTAAACATGACTTCTCTAAAAGAAAACCTAGAAAATAGTGTTAAAAAATTCGAAAATAATGCGCAATCAAATCTGAACCCTCTAATTAACGAAATATACCGGATGTGACACTTCATTTCTCATTTAGTGCTCTTCATTTCATCATTATTCATTTTGTTTTGTTTTTTGTGTTTTTTTTCTTTTTTATGTTAAAAATAAAAAGTATGGGGTTTTTATCAATTTTTTCCCTTACCAAAATAAGGAGTAACAAAAATATGTTAAAAATTAAAAAAAAAAATGGACATTCGATGGTGAGGTTTTTGGGCCTCGAGGTCGAAGTTTTTTTGTATTTCTGAAACATTTGTAATTTCTTTGTATTGGATAATAAAGGTCTTTATTTATTTATTATTTTATTTAGAAATAAAAAGAAAACTTTAACAATTTAAAAGTAAACACCAAAGAAAATGAGTACAGCACGATATGCATGCAACAAATTTGAGACGATTTCGATAGTATTTTCTCCTTCGCCTTCGCAAATGCGTTTGAATGTTTCATAATCAAATTTTAAATAGAAGATGGAAAGAAAAGCAAAAAAAATATCTTTGAAACAATCGACACGAACTCTTGCAAATCTTGTTGTCCCAGGACGAATAGAAAAGACATTCTCATTCGGTAATCTTCCAACACGATGATTTGTAGGCTCAGAGTGCCATCTTTTGAAATAAATAATGGAGCAGTTACTACACTGGGAAATACTGAATAATCGATTTCGTCATCTTCTTCTTCTTCAAAATCAGAGTCCATTGGTTCGCCATGGTCGCTACTTGATGAAGAATCATTATCTTCTTCAGAGTCTGATTCAAGAAGCATTGCTTCGATTTCCTCGTTAGTTAAATATTTTGGTCTTGCCACGTTTTATTTTATAATATATACGTATTGTTAGTTCAAAACAATATTCAATAACAATCTTCATTCGAAATAAAAATTGTCTATGCAGAACGAACGAGAAAATACACTGTAATTCTATATGCGTAGAAATCTACGCATCCAGGGTAGACAAAGTAAGTTATTAAATAAATTAACTCCAGATGGAAATTTAAAATAATTAAAAGTTAATTTTTAATCAATATGATAAAAAAATAAAAGTCATGAAGATTTATGAGCCTAAGTTAAGCGATATAAATAAAAAAATGAAATCAAAATCGGATCTGCGTAGTTTTCTACGCAAGGATCAGACTAGAGATAACTTAGAATTGAATTTATTGACATTAATTAGTTTTCTCACATTGAGAATTTAAAATGGGAGTTATATTAATATAAATTATTCTATTTCTTAAATGAATCGACCAATATGAGCCGTTTATTTTGAAAGTGGCTTAAGTTCAATTTTGAAAAAAAATTATTAATGCTAGTTTTACTTACTGTAATATTGTACAATATCCTCATGAATTTGTCACAAAATATCTACGTAAATATAATTATTTGTAAAAATATAAATATCTCGAAATAACAACATTCTTTTAAAAAATATCATTTATTCAATTATTTTTTATACATACACATCAATTATTATTCAAACATATATACCTAATATATAATTCGATTATTTATACTTATACATATCATATTCAAAAGTTTTCTTGAAGATGAACAGGGCGGATCCAAGGGGGGGGGCGAAGGGGGCGACCGTAGCGAAACCATGGCATTTTGCTCTACAATAAAAGCTCTAATAAGTGAACATCGAAAAAATTATATTTTTCGAGATAATAATTGCTTTGTCAAAATGTCTGTTAGTTTGTCTGGTTGTCTGTGCGTTACCAAATTTTTGTGGACGAGCTAGCTCAAAAACTAGTGTGAATATAAAAACCAAATTTCACACGTAGTTTTGGTCCCTTGAGATTAGACCTGATTAGATTTTGGGGCATAACGACCCAAAATTAAGGGGGTGGAGGTGGGGTTAAAAATTAAAAATCTAGGCCGTTTGAGCAAACTCAACCAAATTTTGTATACATAATCAGTGGACCCCCAGAAGTCTATAAATGCAAAAACTAACCGTCCAAAATGGGGGGGGGGGTCAAAAAATGAAAATCTTGGCCATTTACCAAACTCATCCAAATTTTGTATACATAATCAGTGGGACCCCAGAAGTATCAACATTCATAAACTAACCCCCCCCCCTTATATGATTATAGATAATTTTAGGGCCAGGTTGTATGGTAAAGTCAAGTGGATGGCTACATCAGAACAGAAGTCAGCTTATTTTTTTCTTCTATTATTCTATTAGCAGGATAACTTCGGTAAAACCAACGCCATTGACAGAATTCAAACACTAGCAAATAAACACTCGACCAATCTTGACCTTTCCAGCACAACTCCTCACCAACTCAAAAAAATCATCTTAAAACCATCAGCCACATTGTAAAAACCACTTCAGTGTAATAAGTTTGTTTTTTTCCTCTCTGATACTCTATCTGTTATTTTATTATATCCATATTGTTTTAATATTGTATCCTGTATATGTTTCTTTTTCTGTATTGGACATCTTGTCCGTAAAACTAGCTAAACAGCTAAATAAATAAATAAATAAATAAATAAATAAATAGGTATAGATTTGAGGAATTTAAAAATTTAAACCTACACATCTGAAAGAGAGGTTATCTATCGGTCTATAATTTTTGGTTTGGATTTGGACGTATTACCTTTTTGAATAGCATATAAGTATTTCCTAAAGTAAAATTAAAAAAAACCCTGCATTATCCCATCTGAATAAGAGGCTGCTAATGACTCAAGAGTAGATGTAAAAATTTTCAACCAAAAATTGTGTATCTTGAATATTATTATTGATGTTCTTTTTCTCTTAGTGATGTCATCATCAAATGACAATGAATTTGAAAATCCAAATCTTCTAATATAACATCGATTGCGAAAATTGAAAATTTTAATAATTACGTCACGATGTTAACTTTACTACATATGGAATAGTAAAAGAATTGGACCAAGGTAAATGAATGCATCAATGAATGGTTCGCCTGTGACTTGAAGTCCTTGGCCGACTATTCAACATACAATAGTCTTCTTCTTTATTGGATAGAGTTTGTATTTTTGTAAAGTGCTTAATTAAAAAATATCTCGATTGACAATCAAATAATAAGAAATTTAGTAATTAAAAAATAATTTAACAAAAAATTTTCCTTGATAAGAATGCATAAATAATAAAAAGGAAATTAGCCATTATTTTTTTTCTTTAGATAAAACCCATTTGCTGTTTAATTTTAAGTATATTAATTAAACATGTTTCACCTAGAATAGTTACCTCGTTCCATAAATTTTAGTATTATTCATCCTAAACGGAATGTTCAAACTTGTTTACAACCATTAATCATCATTTTGAAAAGTAAATTGAAAGTTTTTGCCGAGAGTAGCAGAATTTTTATAAATTGAAGGAGACAATAAAAGAGTGTGTCTTCTGCTAGAATTATAAATTTTTAATTTATTTATAACGAGACAATAGTTTCGAGAGCTTTGACCTCTTCATCAGTCTCGTTATAAATAAATTAAAAATTTATAATTCCAGCAGAAGACACACTCTTTTATTGTCTCCTTCAATTTTGAAAAGTAATAAGCCATTTCAGTAAGTAAATTTAACGATTATGAAATAAGGTTGGGTGACCCTTATAAAGTTTTATTTAAGCATTATGCAAACTTTTTGAATACGTTCGTTGTTTTAAAAGATAGTACTTAATTTGGAATTTATCAAAATCCACCCTGACTTACAACTTGAACCAAATTATTCTTAACTATATCACTATATATTATTATAATTATTAGAATCCTATTATTCACCGGATTTCCGTGCAAAAATGCGGTTTTTTTGCTAACTTTCAATGAGACCTAGACAGAAATTCGAAGGATGTTCTTTTGACGTTATTTTGCACGAAATTGCACATTTTGGCATTGTTGCACGAACTTGTTTTTTTGCTCCAATTTATGTAGGTACCTATATTTGTGTGCCATGATTCATGAAAATATATTTTAAATAAATAATTTTACTATCAATTTACTATTTAATTAATTTTAATAGTTAAACATTAAGTAAAATCTATCTTTAGATGTACAAATAAATAAAAAAAATTAGAAAAAGTTTCAGGAAAATTAATTTTTGAAAAATTAGTTAGCCTAAGTTTCAAATTTTACTACTTTGCTACTTAACGTTGTAAAAATTAGGGGAGCCCCTAATTTCAGGGGGAGGGGTTACCGTTTAATTTCACTTAGAAGTGAAAATTAATATAATCATTTCACAGGCATAAGTTTGTTTTTATGAAAATGCAACTACCAAAATATGGGAAGTAGGGACAAAAATTAAAATTCTAGCCTCTTTGTCCGAAATGCAATATTTGCACATTATATTAATGCATTATATGTAGATTAGGAATGAAAGTAATTAGGGGAAGTCCACAAATTCAGTCACACAGTAAGGGGGGGGAGAGAATATATCAGATTCGTGACAAAATTGTGATGTCACAAATATCAAATTAAAAAATTTTCAAATATATTTTTTAGATTTCAAGTTATTATTATTCCAACCTGAAAATGTTGATAATATAAATCTAGACAAAAATCGTAAGAAAGCAATTTTTATCAAAAATACTAACAATTTTTTTCAAATAAATAAAAAGTGATAGTGTGACGTCACAACAGCCTGCCCCTATCTCAATGAAAATCTGGCATAATGTGACACAGGGGTGGGGGGGGGGGGCTAAAAATCTTGAAATTGGTGTGACGTAATTTATGGACGGCCCCTTATTTCCGTTTTCTGTTGAACAAACAAGTAAAATAGTTAAGCATGAAATAATGTGTATATAAAGGTCATTGTGAATGGCTCATACTGAATGAACAATGCTTGCCTTTACAAATCTGTTGCTCTCTGAACAATGGCGATTTTATGTTGAAGACTAACGAAAGCAATATGTCAAGAGAAATCATTAGATCAAATCTTTAATCATAGGACGAAACAATCTGTCAAAAAATCTAGACAGTGTTGTATAAAATTTAAAAGAAAAATTTTAAAAATTTTGTATTCATTTGCACTTTATGCACAAAATTTTACTGACGTATTTGAAGGTAATCGGGCAGAACCGAGAACCACTAAATTCTGAAGTTCATATTATTATTTAGTATTATTTTTAATTTAACTTTATTGGTTTTGAATGTGGGTGTACTGAGAATTTCTATTCAAAATTTAGTGACTTATCAGTGGAAAATTTTCGACTGAAATAATCTAAGTTACACATTTAAATGAGATTGCCAGAGTAATTATCAACGTTTCGAATCAATTTTTGAGTTGAATTGAATTAAAATTGAAAATTTTCTTTTGTTTTTTCTTAATACTCTAAATAATTAGTATTTATTTATGTTTTAAGCATCGATTTGTGGTTCGATATAATAATAATTATATATATATAACGGCTTTTTTTAAATTCAACCATTCATTTGAGATTAATTTACCAGAGTTCAAAATTATTAGTTGAATTTTTCACATGCATGTTTAATTTCAAAAATTGTATACATTTATTGGTATGAATAAAATCAAAATCCAACCATCCGTTCTTATCTATCTGAATATTGGGTTATTATTAGCTGCAAAAATGAACAATATTCGTAAAAAATAGACCAATAAAAATTATTATATTAATGGAGCATTCACAACCCTAGTAGCACAATGTTTCAAACTATGATAGATTTCGACAATCTATATAGGAACTAAATATATAGTTACAGTTTCAAACTATGATAGATTTCGATAATATATGTAGGAACTATATAGTTGGAAACATTGTGCTACTAGGGAAGTACTCCCCCACCTTCAACACTGGCAAAATCAATGAGTTATTTTACTTAAATAAAATATATCACCTCTACAGGGATACGGAGCGATATATATTAAATTTATTTTAATTATTCTGTAAAAAAATATTTTAAATAGTTTTTGCAGCTCTAAAAGAAGTTGACATATAAATATATGCAATTTCTAAAAAAATAACTACATTATAAATGAAAAAAAAGTTAAACAAAAATATTTCGAAAATGAAAAGATTGATTATACCATATTATTATTTTCTACTGAATTTAAAGAAATGGAATGACGGAGAATCTGTATGAAGTAAAGTCTAAAAATATTTCTTAGATAAAATTAGATAATCCTTAGTAAAAACAAATACACACACCATTTTATATTTACATATGTGTTCCATTTAATATATTTATACTAGAGTGGATAAAATTAAACACTACTTTTTGTCAATAAACGAATGAGGTAACTAGAAAAAACAAACAAAAACAATTTCAATGACTAATTCAACTTGACATTTTTGCCCCTGCATTCATCAGAAAATTTAATTAATCTTTGTTGGAGTCCAACCTACTATATATATATCACTATGTTTTATCCATGACTGTTACTCCCTGCCGAGGGGTGAACCGCGATTGGAATTAGGTGTACACCGTCTTTGGAATTATGTGGAATTATTTTAGAATTCATCAGATAATCCCCCTTCATCTATTGTCTTCTACTTGGAAATGAAAGTGGAAGTGGAAGTAGATGTACACGATATTAGGTCGCGGTTCACCCCTCGCTCCCAGCTATGCAGCCATCTTTACTGAGTCTATCAATCTTCACTTCTTCAAGACAAGGAAACCAATGCACGTTAATCTTTTCATTTTTTTTAATATTAAATTATAAATAAAACATTTGGGGAAAAAAGTGCAATATTTTTTAAGTTTCGGTACACTCTCCGTCAATTTTTTAGATGGTGGTGTGTTACAGGCAGTTGGGGAGTAGACACGACCATTAATAAATTTAAATATAAAATATAATAATAACCTATTAAAAATTAATTTTTTAATTAAAACACCTGGTTGTTTGTTTATAGTACCTACATCCCATAATAGCCCATGAAAGTGAAAGTTTCAATAAAATAACGAAAAAATGAAATTAAACATTTTTTGCACTTTCCAAAATCTACACAGCTTTTCGTAATGGGAATATTAAGCATTTCTGAACCAGAATAACTTTCTATGACAGCAGTTTTTGACCATCCTGATGTTAGGGAAGTGCTCAGTTTGAGTATTTCTTACTATGAGACCAAATCACTTACAGTTTTTAAAAGAAATTGTTTTGAAAGGGTGGTACTTGACTACAAAATCCTGTTTTGGCGATCGCTTAGTTCCATCAGGTCATAAAGGAAGAACAACTGTTATGTAATGGCGTCAATCCGGGCAAAGTGGCCAACAACTTTCCAACATATTTAATAGCGACTTATAAATTATTTTTTTTCAAGGCAAAATGTGAGCTTTTGCAACTTTTCTATAAATAAAATACATTATTTTCTAAACTATTTTTTAAATCTTTAAACGTCTCTATCTACGTAAAAAAATGGTCTGAGAGCCTAAAACAATCGAATTTATAAGGTTTTTTAAAAATTTCTGAAATTTTTTGTCTTTAAAATCTTTAAACGTCTCTATCTCCCTAAATGTTTTTAGTGTAAATTTTTAATTATACGTTTTTCACTATTTATTCATTATCTCAGAAACTGTGTTGTAACTATGAATTAAAATTTTCGTAAAAAAATTTATTAGTTATTGTTTAATGTTGGTTTAGTTTTTTATAACAACGGTAATAAGAGTTTCTTAATTATAATTAAATATATATGTAAACTTTCCGATATACCGTATATTATAAGAGTAAAAATGTATAAGAGTATCTCTATCTCTATCTTTGGAATTTAATATCTCCGGAACTATATTGTTCATAAATTTCGTTTTGCCACCAATCGATGGAGAAGTATTTAAATAATAATCTTTCTAAATTTCAAAAAAATCCTAAGAAAACCCATAATGGTGAAACAACTAACTTAAAAGAAAATTGAAAAAAATGTAATTATAAATATTCAAACAACCACTTGTAAACAATTATTTCAATTAACAAAAAAGCCATCAAAAACAACTTAGCCGAAGCCGTTACAGATCGAATCGCCAACACAAAACCCTCCTAACCCGTGAATTTCATCCAAATCGTTAGAGCCGTTTTCGAGAACCCGATTGAATAAATATATATATATATATACAGGAATTGCTCGTTTAATATAAAAATATAGTACCTGGAGCCACCGAGCGATGCATGGTAACCAAATTAAAAAAATACAAATATATATAATACACGCCCCCTGCCCCCCAAATCACGCACCTCGCCCCCACCACTGCATCTCCAACGCCACCCTCACTTCGTCCCACCCCACCCCCGGATCCCCCACAGCTGCACCCCACCTCCTGCAGCTCCCACATCCACCCCAACCCGCACCCAGTTTTTGCATTTCTAGCTTTCTAGTGGTCCACATATTATGTGTATATTTGTTTACTCGTACACCAATTTGTATACATTCGTTCATATTGATAAACATATAAAAAAATAAATAGGAAAATAATAAAAAAAAAAACTAATCATATAGGATCTGAAATAAAAACATAAAATTAAATAAGATTTGTTTCCAAGTTATATATTATAAAATAAGCTGACGTGTTCTGATGTGGCCATCCACTTGACTTTACCATACAGCCTGGCCCCTCACTTAAATTTAATATTTAATAAAATTATTTATAATCATGTACTGGTCCCCCACCAGGGGTTAGTTTTTGCATATTTAGACTCCTGGTGGCCCACTAATTATGTATACAAAATTTGGTTGAGTTTGGTACAAGGGCCTAGATTTTCATTTTTTGACCCTACACCCCCCCCCCCCCCATTTTGGGCGGTTAGTATTTGCATTTTTAGACTTCTGGGGTCCCACTGATTATGTATACAAAATTTTGTAGAGTTTGCTCAAATGGCCTAGATTTTTAATTTTTAACCCCCCCCTCCCATCCACTCACCTTTGGGTCGATAAGCACCAAAATCTAATCAGCTCTTAATCTCAATGGATGGTTTCGATAATCACACTAGTTTTTGAGCTAGCTTGTCCACAAAAATATGGTAACTCACAGACTAACGGACAAGCAGCCCGACTAACAGACATTTTGACAAAACAATTATTATCTCGAAAAATATAATTTTTTCGATGTTCACTTATTAGAGCTTTTTTGTAGAGCGAAGTGCCATGGTTTCGCTCCCCTGTATGGTAAAGTAAAAAATCCTAAGAAAACCCATATGGTGAAACAACTACTTTAAAAGAAAATTGAAAAAAATGTAATTATAAATATTCAAACAACCACTTGTGAATAATTATTTCAATTAACAAAAAAACCATCAAAAACAGCTTAACCGAAGATGAGACCGTGACAGATCGAATCGCCAACACAAAATCCTCTTAACCCGTGAATTTCATCCAAATCGTTAGAGCCGTTTTCGAGAACCGATACAATATACGAGGTTTGTTCAAAAGAAAAGGTGAAGTTTGAATTTTTTGAAAAGTATTTATTTATTCATCAATATCCATTTTGTCCCCTTCAAAGTAATCCCCCTCAGATATAATGCACTTATGCCAGCGGTTCTTCCAATCCTCGAAGCACTTTTGAAATGCGCTTTACGGTATGGCCATCAGCTCGTTCTTCGATTCTGACTTTATCTCATCAATTGTGGCAAAACCCTTTCCTTTCATTGGTCTCTTCAGTTTTGGGAATAAGAAAAAGTCGCAGAGAGCCATATCTGGTGAATAAGGTGGTTGAGGCATGATTAGGGTGTTTTTTTTGCCAAAAAATCACGAATAAGCATTGATGTGTGAGCTGGTGCATTATCGTGATGCAGAATCCATGATTTTTTTTCTCCAAAATTCCGATCGTTTGAGCCGCATTGCTTCACGCAAACGTTGCATAACTTCCTTGTAGTATTCCTTATTAACCGTACGGCATGTTGGCAAGAACTCATGATGCACCAGGCCATTGTAATCGAAAAAAACAGTGAGCAAAACCTTCACATTTGATCGAATTTGGCGTGCTTTTTTCGGTCTTGGCTCATCTGGCCGCTTCAATTGGGATGATTGGACCTTGGTTTTGACGTTATAACCATATACCCACGTTTCGTCACCAGTTATGATCCTTTTGAGCAAACCTGGATCGTCGTTGACGTCATTCAACAACTCCTGAGCGATACTAATGCGACGTTGCTTTTGCTCAAAATTTAGCAATTTTGAAATAAACTTCGCTGCCACACGTTTCATGCCCAAAACATTCGAGAAAATTGCATGGCATGAGCCGATTGATATGCCAACATCCTCTGCAACTTCCCTAACAATTTTTTTTCACTGTTTCAATGTTTTCTTCACTTGTTGACGTGGTTGCAACTCCAGGACGCTCGTCGTCATCAACATCTTCTCGGCCTTCTGTAAAGCGCTTGTACCACTTATAAACACTTTTTGAGACAAAGTGGACTCGCCGAATGCCACAGTCAACATTTCAAGTGCCTTGGAGCACTTTATTCCATTTTTAACGCAAAATTTAATACATATTCTTTGATCTATTTTTTTCAAAAGTCAAAAATCGAATAACACACACAAACGTGACTAACCTTTTCAGTTGTCAACAACAAACTACTAATCCAAATAGGCTGATAATGCCAACAAAATAATGACTAACACATGTGTACCAACATAACAATATTTTTCGATAATCAAATGTACACAGCCCGCGAATATTCAAAATTCACTTTTTCTTTTGAACAAACCACGTATATACAAGAATTGCTCGTTTAAGGAGGTTCTTTCGCGACAATCCACACAAAAAGTTTTAGCTTCATACCCACTCTATAAATAAGAACTGAACTGAAATTTTAGGTTATGTTTTTTTAACGTGACTGTCCACTCACACTACGAAATCTCTATATGGATACACACATACTACTAGACTGATCATTTCCAAGCCATTGTGCTTATATCCATTCTCTACTAAAAATAATCGCCCAAATATGTTTTTTTTTTTTTTTTTTCAAAACTACGTGGTAAATAATTTCAATTTTTTTCTAAGTTACTCCGAATATATATTTCTTACAAATATTAGTTTTTCATCAAGATGGTGAAAGTGCTTCAATGAAAATAAAATAATGATCATTTTCCCACCCTTTCTCTATCTACTCTATGTTAAAAATGTCATTTTTAATTGCAATTATTTGATGTTTCTTGTGGTAAATCGTCTTCAAATTTTAACAGTGTGTGTATTATACTTTTAATAACTTATATTCCAAGTTTCAAGGACTTCTTGAATTTTTGCATTTGTGAAAGAACTACCTTAATATAATAAGATATTTGAACCAAAACATGGAGATTCTCATCGATTTCCTCTTAAAAATATATATTAAAACCTAAGTTTTATTTTACTAAATATTAAATGAAATCTAATTCTAAATGGTAAATAGAAAAGTGTTGTGGTGGCTTATCTCGTTGGATTTCGAGGGGGGCCGAGGGGAATAGGCCGAGGCGATGACGCCGCCGTCCACTTTCTGGAGGCGCGGACCGATCCTTTAACGTCCAGTTCTCAACAGCACTTTCTACAGAGAGCAGCCAGATTACTGCACAGTATCTAGCTATCGAAGAGAAAAAGCGAAAATGTAAGTGAATATATCGATGACTCATACACACTCACGATGAATCATACACTCTTCTCTTGCCTTTTTTGTAATTATCTAATTCATTAGAATGTTATTGGAATCTAATTTATTTTTCTTCTATAACTACATTTTTATCAAATAGATTACAGACTGCATTTGCTTACTTATAATAAACAGGTGCGCATTTAAAGGTGGGGTGGGGGGGGGGGGAACATACGCTATTTTTTTTTTTTTTTTTGGCTTTTCGGCCTTTCTAGCCATAAGCAATTTACGATACTATTTATTTTATTTAAATTTGTCTCTACTCCGGGGAAAACATACGCTATATATTTTTTGTTTTATTGTAAATTTTTATAATATAATAAATAATAATGAAGACATTTTAAAACTTTTTTCTAAAAATGAAATTTCTTAAATATACATTAATTTATAATGTAATATACATACAAATAATTTCATTCTGAGGCGCTGATTTGTTGAAGTGTCCGAAATCCCCAAAATAATTATATTATTAATTTAATATTACTATTTGTATTTTATTTTTGTCGAAAGAGAATACATATATAAGATTTATTAATAATGCTTATGTCATTATCTTGAAAAGCTTAATGGAAATACTTAAGCAGGTGAGTCATTATTAAAATAAATACATATATATATATATGCTATAAAGTCCATCTGTCTGATTCTTTGGGGAATCGAAACAGATGAATTTTGTTCGAATATTCAATAAAAAATTTTATTTGGAATGTTTAATGTTAACGTTAGATGAACGCGAAAGTTAAAACATTCGCGTTCATCTAACGTTAATATATATATATATAAGGTGATTCACGAGTGTAAACAACTTTGTAACATTGTTATTAAGCACAATTTTTATATGCACATTTCTATTCACTCCCTTACAGAAATATAAGGCCCAACAATTTTCAAAGTTTTTAAACTCGTGAATCACCCGCGTTTTCAGGTTGCACTCTACAGCCCATTTGATGGCAGTATACTCTGTATCCCCGATTTAAAATTACATACAATAATAAATGTTATAAGAAAGATAGCAGCAGCTCAGTTATGAATAACTTTTAAAGAGTTAGGTGTTGGTTCTAGGTGAAACATTTTAATATAATAATAACACTTGAGCAAGATGCGAGGTAGGTTTTTTGTGGAATCTACCTCGTATCTTGCTCAAGTTTTATTATTACAGTTATGAATACGCCACTGTATTTATAAAAGCTCTTTGTTATTCAAATTTAATATACACTGAAATCATTATTCAGGGGTACCCACAGGGGATGGGGGTTAAGACGCAGACTATGTCATTAAAATTTCTTGGGGGGGGGGGGTTAAAATTGTATTTTAGCATTAGATGCTAAAAATAAAAGCGATGAATTCTTATAACTTCAACAAAAGGTAATAAAAAACTCGCTTCATGAAACTAGGGGGGGGGGGGGGGCGCCATTAAGCTACGGTGGGGGGGGGGGAGGCACCCCTGCATTATTATTATAATGAATAAACATAATATCTTCATTTTTCTTAATATAAATATGTACTTTTATTTAGTTATTTGAGACTAAAAATTCGAAAATTCTAATTTAATCTTGAATTTTACTGTAGGTAGGTACATCAATTTTCTCGAAGAAATAAAATTCGTTTATGACTAAAATTTAATTAAACTCTCATGAAAAAGATTTATATTAATCTAAAGGACTTTGAAATCATACTGTCAAAATTATGAAAATATTGATAAAAATCGTAATCTCTAATTTATTTTTTTCAGTTAAACTAAATTTTACACACTCAATGACAGACGCGTTTTCAGGCTGGTTGCAGTGCAAGGGTGTAGACCTTTCGAAATTGATGGCCATATTCTTTGTATTTTCGATTAAAAATTACATTTATAATAAACCTAAAAGAATTTAGGTTTAGGTACAGATAGTTATTTAGAGGCTACTGTGGGTCAGAGGTTAGAGTGTTGGTTCACTCTCCTGAAGGATGCTGGTTCGAGACTGAGTCTCGGCAGATATTTGCAGTAGTCTCCTCTTGGAAAGCAATGGCAAACTACCAAGAGAATAATTGCCTAGTCAACCTCTCCAAACTAGCTGTTCGGAACCGGCGTTAAAAAGTAGGTCCCTTATATCTGTGTAAAAACAGCTAAACACACTCAGCACGGGTATACGTGAAGAGGTGCCGAAACGTCAGGGAGACCTGATATGGCACTTAAAGAATAAGAAGTTATTTATTACAATAATAAAAACTTTTTTAGAGGTATTAATATAATTAAATTCGAAGTATTGAAGAGTATTAACCTTTTCCCGTAAATAAATTATGCATTCGCCACTACTCAGCAAAATATAATTTAATTTTTTACTTTTTGAAAACATTTAAATATTATTCTTTATAGCTATGTTTGAACACTCTCCATAAAAATAAACTTTGAAGAATTTTTTCTATTTTTGAATTGATAAATTTTAGCTATTAGATTTAAACGATCCAAGTTTGTGTGAAAGTTAAACAAATAATGTGCTGTGATATAAACAAATTTTTCGGTCAAGATCACGCATTGTGCAATTTTTAAATTCATTAAAATAAATAAAGGACACGCTTAACGATTTCCGCTGTGTATTCTTTAGTCTTACCGATTAAAATTATAAACTAATTATGTACGAACTGTAAACATATAGGTACTAAACCCCTGATTTCATTATTTAATCAAATAATTACAGAACTAATAAGAACTATTATTTTAACAATTAAAAATGACACTGATAAATGTGATGATATATATATATTTTTTGTAATTATTACAACATTTGTATATTAATTTTTCTTTGCTGTATTTCTAAGACAGCTATTAAGGGTTTTTTATGTTTTCCCTCTAGTAATATAAAAAGTGAACTGACCAAATATTTCTTGTAAATAAATGATAGATAGATTGATAGAGAGCTATGCCGAGGTCAAAGACATATTATTATAATTTATTATATAAATTTTTCGCATCCTAAAAGCAACATTTTGTAATATAATGTAAATATATTGGAAATAAATAATTTGAAATTAAAATTAAATTAATTATTTTTAACAAAATTTCGATTTTTTTAAAGTCATGCCCTCTCTCCCCTGACTCCCCCAAAACTTGGTAGGTTTCTAATAAAATTGCATACATATTTATTTATTTATTAATTTTAACACACCCTATATAATCAATCATTTAAATGAATTAATTGGCGCATAATAAAATTTTCTGATATATACTAGAGATACAGTAGGTGTATACCGAGGGGTGAACCGAGATTGGAATTAGGTGCACACGACTTTGGAATTATGTGGGATTATTTTGGAATTCATTAGATAATGCCCCTACATCTGTTGATTCTTCTACTTGGAAATGAAAGTGGAAGTAGGTGTACACGATATTAGGTTGCGGTTCACCCCTCGGTGTACGCAGTATTCACTATTAATAACAAATATATCTATATTTGTATGCTTTATTTGTATTACTTATAAGAACTATTTCTGGATATGAATTTTGTTTAATTAAATGATAAGAAATTTCACAACAAGGATGCGGTTTAATTATAACATTTTTTTTAATTTGAGATTATCGTTTAATAAGCTAACGTCTTGATATTTTCAATTGAAAAATTAAAAATATGTTTTGTAGAAATTCTATTTCATTAGGTGGGTGTTTATTTATAAGCATTGCATCACTTCATGACTATTAATCAGCACTAGTTTCCGTAGGAAGGTAATATTAAATCTCCATTTTAAACAAAATCATTAATATTATAACGGATATACGTCTATTCTTATTGTAATTATCCAAATATAGATAAAGACTAATTAGAAAACAAATACGTGAGACAAAAGTAAATAAAAAATCCTTTCTAATCTTATCATATTAAATGAAATGAAATCGAGAGGAAGAGCATTTAATGAATTACCGCCTAGAGTATCAAATAAAAAATAAAAATATCATTCATTAAGTAATATGCATCGGTCTTCTTTAAGGCGCCCACGCTGCCACACCCTGAGCTTTTTTAGGTCCTGACCCCAAATGAGGTCACCTCCCCATCTAGAATTCTAGACAGTTTGAAAACACAACATGGGATAGAATATTGGTTTTGAAGCAAAAGAATAAATAATGCATTTCAAAATAAATTGATAATTTCATTAAAAAAACATTAGATTATTAATTAATTAAATAAATCTCACAAAAATTGGCGTGACTTACGCACGATTTCACCAACCAAACTAAGGCAGCATTTGGATTAATCCCAAACCAACTTTTAAAGTAAATTGTTAAATTAAATTTAAATAAGGCAAAGCAATGCTTTCCCCATAACTATCATTGATAAAACAGAATTTACCTTAAAAGTTGGTTTGAGGTTAATTCAAGTGCCACTTTAGTTTAAGTTTAGTTGGTGAAATTGGGCGTTAAAGATCCCTCGTGATTTAAGAATAAGCCAGCACCCTCTCGATTAAAAATATACTAAATTATCACGCAGAAAAATTTTAGTTTAGTTTTTCGAAATGTCTCATACTACATTGATAGAAAAATTTAAGGCAAATCACGGCGTCAAGGTCTAAAGAGAAATATTAAAAAAAACGATGAATACTCCTATTTGTGAATTGATGGTGTTTTGATGATCAGTTTTTTATTGAAAGAAAAGTTTCGACATACACATTTTCAATGAAAAGGTCTCATATTCCTCGTCGTGCATATTCCTATTATCTTAAAATATTATTACGATTTTTACTAAATATGCTTTTTTGTATTCCTTAAAGCCGGAATTTCTTTCAATTTTTTTTATCAAAATAGGTAATAATTAATTAGTCTTTTTACAGATATTTCAAAAAATCTAAAAGAAAACACAATTGTTTCTTCATGATTACAAATTTCAAATTGCGGGAAAGTAAAAAAAAAAAAAGAGTTTGATAAGTTTATTGAATATTTTTATTGAATATCTTTATAATATACTAGCTGGAGCGTTTGGAAAGAGGGTTCTGGGGGCAGGGGAGTGGGTCCAGGGGGCAAAGCCACTTGGCAAGCAAGAGGCCCACCGATGGCGGGCGTTGCTGCTAGTACCTTATAATAAAATTAAAATGGTATTTTGCTGAGCATTCGAACCATAATTTTTTTCCTAATTTTATTTTTATATGAACCTTCAGTCAAACAAATATCGTTATAACGAACTTGTAGGGAAATAAAATTACATTTTTCTTCACATATACAACAGATAAGTATGTAAAAATTGAATTTATTAGGTTTCCGAGAGTAGCATAGTTGTTGCTTTTTAAGAACTAGATCGGATCCTGTTCGGACTACAGTATTATCTTTCTTCTTTGCATGTGATATAAAAGAATTACAAACAAACAAAAAAACGCCCTGACCTATCAAGTGTCAAAAAAATTCAAAATACATTTTCATTAGATGCTATATAGAAATATTTAAACGACTAAACAGAAGATACAATCTCTAATTTATTCCTTATAAATGGAATATAATATTTTGATCTTATGGTCTCAATTTTCATTTTCATAAGATAGTATTTACCACGAGGGGTGAACCGCGACCTAATATGCTGTACACCTACTTCCACTTGTACTTCCAAATATTTCCAAGTTCTTCCAAATATTTCCAATTAATTCCAAATATTTCCAAGTACTGTACTTCCAAATATTTCCAAGTACTTCCAAATATTTCCAAGTACTTCCAAACATTTCCAGGCACTTCCAAATATTTCCAAGTACTTTCAAATATCCCCAAGTACTTCTAAATATTTCCAAGTACTTCCAAAATACTTCCAAAGAGGTGTACACCTACTTCCAATCGCGGATCACCCCTCAATTTACCATATACATAGTTTAAAAAATATTAATACTAAAATTTTTATGTAAATTAATTATAACTATAAGCTTAAAATTAAAGTCCAAAAATTTGTCTTGAGGCAACTTGAATATTATGAAAATCATGCTAAACTAATTATTATCGATTTATTAATTTTAATCAAATGCTAATTAATATATGATTTTTATTTTAGAAAACCATGGCTCACACCGTTGTCAAAACTACAAGAACTACAACAGTATCTTCAGGTCACACATTCGGACCTTCCCTTCAATTCAGTTCTACATCCTTAAGCTCTACACCTGGCATTCTTAAAATTTTAGAAACGGTATTTTTTAATTAGTTATAATGAATTCACTGCTATTAGAAAATAATATTGGCGAAAATCACGATAGACATTATTGTTTTTTGAGATATAGAGAATTAATAATTACATGTAAAATTAACGCGAATTCACCCCTCCTGACATCTATTAGTATAAAGTATCAGAGAAACAAAATTTTTTCACCCATAAGAATAATAGTTTTACTTCCCCGTTAAATAGAGAGGTTGCTGAATTCCACCAATAATATATAAAAACAAAAGGGGGTTGTGTTTTAATGAAATACATCCTTGAATGTCTTTAAAAATGATTAGTCAACGTAGTGATTTTTTTTATTTTCTCTCCCTTTTTTCATTTCAATTTCAGCCCTCCACTTCTAAATACACTACTAAAAAGAAAAAAAACTGCTTTAAAAATGGGTATCATTTTATTATGAGAACACATTTTTGTTCCTGTATTGTAAGTTTTTATTGTCATCGTATTATTAAATATAATTTTTCGACTCTTATTCATTTGTTCCGAGCCCACCTTCAAATATTTCGCTCTCCACAGATTGAAAACCACTGCCTTAAAGACATTTTATTATCTATATTCTAAGAGATTTTTTGATTTTTAAGGCGGTGTTAAACAGAAACTCCAAAAAAATAAATAAAATAAAAAAAATAAAAACAGCTAAGTGTGAGTCGAACTCGCAAACCGAAGGTTTCTTGCCTCATATCTTCAAAAATACTTGAAATATTCAAATGATTTCTTATTTTCCGTTGTTAAGGGGAGAATGGAAGTATTTGTGGAATTGGAATTTATGTTCACTGGTTTGCAAATCTAGCATGGACAAAAATCTTATAAAACTTGATATTTTGACGTGCTCCTAAACTTATATTTTAAGGTAAATTAGTTTTAAAAAAATTCCCCTTAATACTAATTATCTCACACTAAATGTTAAAAAAATATGTATTTTTTTTTATTTTCGACCACATAAAAATTCGACCCCGATTCGATAAAAATTTTATACAATTTTTGAATTTTGGAGAAAAAAAATGCATTTAAATTATAAATTGCAGACCTGTGTATAAATCTTTTACCTTATACAAAAATGAAAATTGAAAAATTAGATATTTATATTGACAATCTCCAGAAACTAAAACGACATTTACTACTAAGGATGCAACTTTAGACCATGGTGACCGAAACCGTATACTAAATAAAAAATAATAACTAAATCATTATTTAATTTGTGACTAGCAACTCTCGAAATTTCATGGATAGAAAATTATCAATTTGCAAAAATTTACGGAAGGCGTAACCGAGTCTTGAAAAAGTTTTCATTTTTTTCCTCTCCATTTTTCTATATATAAAGTCATATAATTCTTAATATATTAAAATAAATGAAACATTTTTTTCATACTGGTATTCTAAATAGATAAATTTTATATTCATTCTAAATCTAATTTTTAAGATTGTTATGATAAAATACTTGTATTTTCAGAATTTATTATTAATATTAAGTATTTTGATATTATAAACATGCAATTTAGGGAAAGGTTTATTCCGGAGCTGTTTTTAAGCCCTTTATTAAAAGGTCAACAAAAGGCGACATTAAAGTTTATTGGGATTCATATGCGAAAATTATTATCCACCACTTTTAATCAAAATTAAATGTATACCTACATCAGATTTCACATTTCTCTAAAAGTTAGCAAGGTTTTTATTTTCTACATTAATTAATGTTATTTATATATAAAGATAAATAAAAAGATAAGAGCATGTAAGACCAATCATTACGATATTATACCTGTTTCTTCAATTCAATTTTTTTTTCTGAATAATTGGAAAATATTTTTTTGTATATATTTTTTTAAATTAAAATAAAAAAATCGATAAAGCTTTGGACACATCCACATAAAAAGACACACAAAAATGTTGTATAAGACATTAATCCAACCAAATCGGCAGTTGTAAAAAAAACGAAATCACAAGAGGGTGTCTGTCATCTACTAGATCCGAGATGGAAAGGATTATTTTTAATTATTAGTATAACATAATAACATTCATTGTTACTTTTGATATATTGTAGATCTGAATGACGTTAAACTAAGGTTGAAACGTTAAAAGAAGTTTAAAATAAATAAATAGTTTGAGCTTTCCGTCTCTTTTTTAAATACTTCTTTTTCAAAAATCCCTTTGGAAGAAAGAACTTAATTTGGTGTAAAATCTTCTTGAAAGTTTGAAAATTATGGATCATAGCTTTTACTCAAGAAATTTATCACTTTTCAGAGAATGATTTTTCTTTAAAGATCTGAACTAGGATTAGGAAAGATGCTCTAAAATTTGATATTAGTAGGCCACAGAACTGGAATTGGGAGATGACATAATCCATTCTTATTCTGAATGCGCAACAACTTAAAATAGACACGCAAGAAACGATGCATTTCTCCTCTTCAGTTTATATACACCATTTGCTCGATAGGAATCAAATCTGGAAACATCGTCTAATTAGATAATAATTTAACTTAGTACCATAAATAATATTTTTACTAATAGAAATTAGGTACCTACCTATCTATAATTTTAATTAATATAAATAATTCGGAAAAGCAATATAGATTAAAATAAAAGTGAAGAAAAAGCAGCCCTAGTAGCCCAATGTTTCAAACTATATAGTAACTATATAGCGCTTATATTTTTCGAGAATCTATATAGCCACTATATAGTTACTATATAGTTTGAAACACTGTGCTACTAGGGAAGAAAATTAAAAATTTCTAAAAAAAAATTGGTTTAAATATTTATTTTATTTATTTAATCATTAAATAGAAATGTAAATTAATTACCTACATATTCTTTTAACTTGTTAAATAATAATATTATGAATCAATTCGGGAGGACGTGAGCACAACACTTCTGACATGTTATAAAGATTATCCATGACATCTCGGATTTAGTAGACGAGAACTTTTCATGACTTCTTAAGAATTTAAAATCGGCTATTATCAGCAATTTGAACTTTTATATGAATTAAGTTATTTATTTTGAGGGTCGAAATCAAATGAATGAGTCAAGTTTCAATCTAAATAAGGAAAATGAGGACAAGTCACATCTGACACTAATGTCTAGGTCATTACTTTCATTTGAATAATGTTTTATATTTGTCTCAATGAAACATTTGGAATTATTTCTTTTAATTACTTTCTACCTCCTAAGCGTTTTCAACCCTTTTGGTAGTTCTTAGCTTGGCGAGAGTTTTCTTCATTTTGTTCAGTTCATCGCGTTAAAAAATTATACATACACCAATCCAAAAGAAGTGGTTTTATTTCCATTACAAAATGCATTTTTGAAGATATATTATCTCAATTGACGGGTTGTAAAATATATATATATATATATTATATAATCTATAATATTCGTTAAAAATATGGCAATTTGTTTTATTTTAGTCTTTTGTTCTATAAATTTTTTAAATCAAAATCATAAGAGACATTTTTGAAAATTTTTGAAAATAAAACTAATTAAAAGTATTAGAATAAGGTATTCTAAATTTTTTTTAAAAATCGTTCAACCCCCTACTCTTTAAATTTTAGTAAAAATCTTGAAATTCAAGATTCCATATTAATTTTGGATTAATTTTAGCACACCTACCTACTTTATTCTATAACTTTCTTAATATTCTAAAGATTTATCTTAAATAAGTCAAACGATATTGGTACATCTACAAAATCGACAAAAAGTATTTTATGATAAAAGAGGTAAAAAATATTTTTTCTGAGAAATTGATTAGGTACATACTACCTATACTAGTATGTTATTAGAATTGAATTTTTCTTATCAAAATCGTTTATTAATTTTTGAAAAAACTAAAAAGTACTTAGTTCTGAAAAAAATCAACCATACACATTTCAGTCATAACCTCTTCAAGATTTCATAATAATTGGTTTAGCGGTTTGGTCAGAAAAGTTCATATATACATGAAGGATCTGCATGAGCTGGAGGGATATTTCGGGGCGAAATAATACTCAAACAAAGCTTCCTTTAATAATATTACTTTATTTACAAATAGTAAGGAAATATGTACAGGTTGTTCGAACTCGTCCCCAAAGCTTTTTGTGTGTTGCGAGGATGGACGCTCGTGTAGTACTCCGGCTGTGCGTATCGCTCCGACAGCTTGGTGGCGCTGGGGTGTTCTCCTGAGCTGGCGCGCTCTCTTCAAGTCTTATTGTGGGTCAATATGTTCCCCACATACACATACAGAACCAAAGAGAGTCAGACATTTTCTAAAACCCTCTTTTGGATTCACCAGACCTTGAAATACATTTGTTGTATATTGGAAATAAAGTACTAGTGGCTCATGATGAATATTTTTAAAAATAATCTTTTTGTTATTTCAGGTTTGCGGAGCAGTTTGTGTTGGTCTTCTCTCATATTACTATGAGAATATAACCATGTCTTTATATCCGCCGCAAATTTACTTTTTAATAGCTGCCAGCTGCTGTCTTGTGGCAACGTTTTGCATTGTACTCTCTAGTTTCTCTTCTCATTACATTATTAATTCTACTCATGAATTTGTTTATTAATTTTACTAATTAATATCTTACTTAAAATATGTATAATTTGAATTTTTTACTTTAATATTTTATCTATCTTTACTTTACATTGATTACAATTTATATACCTATATAGATAACTAAATAGATAAATGTCTGTTCGTTCTTGAAAGAATATTTATGTAGAAAGTAGCCTAAAAATATAACGTTATAAGTAAGTATTTTGGAAGGGGAAATTTTTTTCTAGTTATTTAATCTATTCAATAAAAATTATAAAACTTCTTATTGAAACAACATAATCAATATATTATAAATTTCTTGTGATAATAAAAAATACATCTAGTCACGCCAATAGTCAGTACTTCTTGCTATTCAGAGTAAAATATCAAAATGTTCTATAGCAATCATTTTAAGTTAGAAGAAATCTGATTCAAATACTAAATTTCATAAAAATACCTCCAGCTGTTTTTATGCCATTTGAGGTCAAATTTTGACACCATGGAAACAAACAGACATAATGTTGTTGAAGGTGTTTTCTTTCATAACTTTGTTACATCGTTTGGGACAATTTGGAGCAATGTATAGACAATACATCAGTTATATTTATACTCGTATATAGATTTTTGCCATTTTTAGAGATTAAAGGCTATGCTTTCCTTTTTAGACTCAAATAATTTATCTTGCTTTATATAATATCCTTACTCTTTAATTATAGACAAGTTAATGAAAAAAATATATAGGTACTGATTATCTTTTGTATTTTGGTTTCAGGAATTTGTTTACAACTTTGTAGCCGTCGTGCTGTTAGTAGCTGCTTCAGCCAATTTATTAAGTCATTTGAATAACCATCGTTACAGCAACAAGGCCCACTCGATTCTTTTAAGTGCAGCGGTACGTAAATTTAAATTTTATCTATTTTTTATTTTCCTATAAATTATTAACTCTAAAAAAGAGAATGGGCATTTTGGATTTATGTATTTATTTATTGACTCACAGCTTATTAACTTATGTTAGGGATGAAATATCAAGACTAAAAGAAAAATTATCAATTTTTAGAAATTGCCGCAATATTAAAATATCATTCATAATGAACAAAATAAATTATGAGATTCATTGACGAGAGTTCCAGTTCTTCAAAGTCATGGGGACAAACGAATTGGCGAATGAAGTGGTTCGATACTTTTCCAATTTAACCGCGAAAGGGTTTTGAGAATCGGGAAAACGTGTGCTACGTGCAATGCACGACTTGTAACTTATCAGAGCACATGCCGTGATAGAATCTAAAAATAAGGAAATTGCGGAAACACTTCTTCGATGAGCTAGCGAGTCGAGGGAGGCGTTAAGGGTCGCATCGTCAATTAGCCTGATAGCTGGTTTCAGAATTGCTTCCAGGGTGGGGAGAGAATGCTTGGAGGCCCCTCTCCACAGAATACTCCCTAATGCATCCAGGGCCGAGCTGACTATATGGCGAATGTGTGCAAAATACACGGGCGGCCAAGCGGGAAAACAGCTAGATTTGACATTTGACTAACCATCTCTCTAGAGTCTAGCCGAGTGATTCTTATTAAAGGTGCCGTTCCCCTAAGGAGCGGAACATTTTTCAGCGCCCCCCTTTGTGAAAATCCTGTAATTTAGAGTACGGGGAAGGGTGGGTTACCGCGTCACCCCCTCCATTCCCTCTTCGCAAGAACACATACGCAAAGCTCAGAGTAATTTTATTTATTATATCTACCAACCTACGTATTAATTTTTAGCTAGAAGAGGTAATGGGTGATAATTTTTTTATGTGTTAAATTTAAGTTACAATTTTAGAAGGGGGCGCAAAATTATAGTTTGCACAAGGGCGGCCGAATGGCTTGGTGCGGCCCTGTTTACATCAAAGGTATTCCATGAAACTCCCAAGATTTTTTAAGAATGCCGTTCCCCACTTTCCATGATTTTCTAACTCAAAAAGTTTATTTTAAATAATATGCTTTTAATATTAAAAATACAAATATTTTAATTTAAAGATAAAGATAAGTAATATTAACCTAAAGAGAGAAAGCTGACGTTTTTTGCCATTCTTTATTCTTTAATATGTTCTTTAAAACTTTTGAAATTTGTAGGCAGATTAATTCCCCCCTTGAAATAATAAAATTCCCCATGAGGGGAGGAGGGATTCCGCCCCGGTTGAGAAGCCCTGCTTTACACTCTAAGCTAATATATTTGGCGCTTAAAAAGAATGTGATTTTGGTATCTATAGCTGCAGGAATTCTCAGGGTCTGTCATAGGCTAAGTAAACAGAAGATAGACCTAAATCCTTGTTCATTGGTACATTGTCCAAAAAATTCAAGTTTTGTTATTATTAAATGTAAACTTATTTCACTGTATGTATCCACTTAAATAAGATATAATAGAATGTTGAAAATTCAAAAAGTAATTTTTTGAGGGAGGGGGCTTCAAAAATGTTGCTTTATAATATTTCTTAGAGTAGTGTAAGAAATTAAAAAAAATGTTTTTATGTTAACTGTTTTTGTCCACGGTATATTTAAATATTTTTTTTCCCCTACCTTCTTGGCCTCGGAAACTAAATGCCCATTTAGCCAATCGTCAATATTAAACTGGAAAATACTATTTATTCATGATTTTTTTAGAAGCATTTTTTGCTAGCTCATGGCTTCATTAATAACCGCCCGAAATGCGTTATTCAATATCAGTGGATATCGAAATAATCGATATTTTTTTTCAGATTATTGGATTGATCAACACGGTGCTTTATCTTCTGAGTCTAATATGGGCTCTCAGGGCAAATCGTCGACTACTTTAAGTGTGCTGTTTTTATTTTTATTTTAATTTTTATTTATTCATTTATATCTGGCCTCTCTGTTATAAGATCGGTCAATGGTCTTTTTCTACTTATTTTACATTTATACAGATATACAACATAAAGTGAAATTAAAAATAAAAAAAATTGAAAAATTTTTATTTTATAAAATTTAAAAAAATATTATCTTTTAATATTTTTTCCTCAAAAAATATTTTAATATTCTCCATTTTGAGATAAAAATATTAGAATCTCAACCAGCAAAATTAAAAAATTAATAGTCAATATCTTTTATAAACAAAATGTATTATATTTTAAATATAACAATATTGGCGTCCACAATTGAGGCCTGGGGCCCCCCTTATATTGGAATGATCACGATACAAAATGTCAACACAAATATATAATTGATATTTATATTTAAAAAAGCTTATCAAACTGCTATTTTTGATTGGTTTTTAGATTTTCTGTCAATCAAAAAAAGCTAAAACTGTTTTTGCAAGCTTTAACTTCTGAAAAATTTGTATAGCTTCATCAAAATTAATGTTTTTAGCGATTACATTTTCAATTAAAAGGATTGCCAAAGGTTTTCAGAGGGCCCTCTTGTTACGCCACTGTATAACAAGAATTTAGATCTAGAAATAATTTTATGTATGTTAATAATTGTATTTTAATTGTTATTTTTTAATATTTGATTAAGATGCTTTTTACTACTATAATATAATGCAATGTATGACTATTCAAATAAAAAAGAACATGAAATAAAACAATTTTAAATCATATTTCAACTCTAAAAGGTAATCAAGTTTAACAACTTACCGTTAACGATTCGATTTTTTCTGATTTTTCTGTAATAAGACGATTATGAAGCTAAAATCATTCATTCAATCTATATCCCTGCAAAGTCAGCTCAAGAGTTTATTTTAGATAATAAATTAATATAATCAGCTTTTCGTTCTAGATATCTACTAGTAGATATACAAAGTTTTTTCAGCAAAACCTACTTCCTAAATTCATTGTTTGTTATAGTTAGTTATCATGAGCAGAAGCGTAGCCACGGGGGGGGGGGGGGGGTCAGAATCCTGATGAAGATCTTTTTCGATTTCTCACTTTATTAGTTATTCAAGTTATTACATTATGTAAAATGTTATCATTAGTGTCATTGAATTTCACTATTAGTTAATTTAGCTCATAAGTTTTTTTAGATTCTGAAGAAGGGAAAGTTTCAGTTTTTCGATTTCACCCTTTATTAATGCTCTATAATCTACTAACATGCCAAATTTTAGCATTTTATTGCATTTGAATTTTTACTTGATTAAAATTTATATTATAAACTCTCCTTCATTTAAGATGCTGAGGAAGGAAATATTTCGTTTTTTGATTTTCTTCTTTATTAAGCCAAGGTCTACCAATATGTCAAATTTCATCATTCTAGAGTCATTATATTTTTCCTATATGTTAATTTAGCCTATAAATTACACCCGAAGAAGGGAAAGTTTTGGTCTTTCGATTTCACCTTTTATTAATGTCCCAAAGTCTACTACCATCTTGAAAATAATGAAAATTTACCGTCAAAATTTACCCCTCCTTCATTTTAGGTCCTGAAGAAAGGAAAGTTTTGTTTTTTCAAGGTCCTCTTTTATTAATGTGCCAACCTTTACCAATATGCGAAATTTCAGCATTCTAGGTTAATTGAATTTTTAGTATGTGTTAATTAAGTCTATAACTTTCATCCCTTCGTTTTAGGTCCTGAAGAAGGGAAAGTTTCGATTTTTGGATTTTTCCCACTAATCGTACCCCAAACTCTACCAGCATGCCAAATTTCAGCATTCTAGTATCAGCGGAAGTACTCTAGAATTTTGATGAGTGAGAGAGTGAGTGACGAAAAAGCCTATCTTTGGCTTCTTATAACTTGGACGGTATAAAAAATATAAATATGAAAATTTGTAATTTAGTTAAGCTTATGGACCAGTATTATGGAAAAAATTTCAGCAATGTAGAGGTTTCCAGTACGAAGTTACAGAGCCTGAGTTGTTTCATGTAAAGGGTATTCTGGCAGTGCACACACACGCGCTCGAATCGAACTTGGCTGGGGCACTGCCTTGCCCCCAGATACAAAATACAAAATAGATACAAAAAAATATAAAATAAAAAATATAAAATTACAGGATATAATATTAACATGATGATATAGCTTCAGTGAGTCCAAACAAGAATTTAGCAAGCATTTATTAAATAATAAAAAGTCAAAAATCTAATTGGCTCCATGTATTGGAAATACAAATATTTTAGAATAAGAACGAAGTTTCTACGACTTTTCTTTCTTAAATTATCGTGGGTATCTGAATCCAGATCGCTATTTTTTATTTTAACTCGATCTTACATGTCTTCAGCAATGGTTAGCAATAATAAACGAAACGTCAAAAATCAAATGTAGAATGGTTATTACTCAAGTAATAGATGAGAATCAATCGCTATTTTTGATTTTACGGTAAGGTAACGGATAACAAAACAACGCAGTTGCTATGGTTACTTATAAAATTTCCTCCCAAATTTTTAGCATTTCACAGAGAGAAGCCTATCCACTCTTACTTAAGCTAGGTTAAATGTGGTATATTAAACCGATCAAATGAATAAATTTTAAAGAATTTAAAAAAGGACTATCTTACTCTAGAGTAATGTACTTTAAAATATAATTTTACTATAAATTTTATTCAAGCTTTTTTCTGGCCCCCAAACTACTTAATTAGAATATTAAATTTCATCAAAATTGGTTAAGTCGTTTTCAAGATATTTAGAAAAAACTAAAAAAGTACTGAAATAAAGTACCAATGTTTGTGGGCCGATATGTACCAACCAGCGCTTCATTTTTCAAAGTAATCGATATGGAAAAAATCGTGGACGAAAAAGACGATAACATCCATCCATCCAGCACGCACTAAATGAAAAAATCGCACTTTTTGGCCCCTGGACGTGACCCCATGTAATTTTTGGAAAATCCGCCAGGTGCTAAAATTCAACCTAATTGAATACTACAATTTGTGACTTTAATTGAGACCATGGGTTCCGTTGTCTTTACCTGAGTCTGGAGGCAAGCGACCGATTACATTACTTTCCTCATGCTTCGTTCGCATTGCATAAAGTAAAAATGAAAATTAGAAATTACTATAAAACGGTCCTAAATTAAAAAAGAAAGGAATTATTTTTTCGGTGATTAAAATTGGGGAGAGGTGGGGGGGGGGGCTCAAAAAGTAGAACTATCAATATAAGTCATCAATATATTCTATGGTCGATTTTTACGAAATTCCGCCTATGCATCCTATATGACCTTATGAAAATGGCTCATTATGTGAAATTGATAGTGTCTCAGAAGAGGATAGGGTTCAAAAATAGGAGAGAGGGGCCAGGTGTTTGGTAAAGTCATGTGGATGGCCACATCAGCTTATTCTGAATTTATTTTTGATCGCTGCCCAATATAATTTTTTCATTGTCATTGTCATTTTATTTTTTTCAACCCCAAAATTTAGTTTCGTGACTCAAAATGGGGTGGTTGGCGTAGTTATGGAGATTTCGTATCGGCGGCAGCCGGCAGGCTGATTATCACCACAGGGTTTCAATTTCGGTAATCCGATTAGAGATCAACTAATTTTTTCATACAATTGACCATTTTTGGAAGTAAGGAAATAATTTAATGAGAAATACATAAGTGTTGACTCGTAATAATGGAGTTTCGAAGTTTCTAGGGGGAAGAATGAGTTTTGTAAGAAGTATTTGTATGTATATATTTTTCAATATAAAAATTCAAGACCTATGAATTGGGCAAGTAATTTTTTGAATCAAAAATATGGAATTTGGTTGATGTATATTTCAGTAAAAAAATTTCACATTCAATCTAAAGAGCAGCACCCTTTAATTTTTGTAAAATAATGTTTACTTTTCTCAGAAAAAAATATTTAATTTTGAATGTTTAATCCTCTTTAGATATTTAAGGCTAATATACATAATGAACTTTCTTTTAGTAAATTAAATTATCAACATATTTCTTCATTAGAATTTTGTGTGTTTGGGCGTTAAATCAATATTTATTCAACTTTCCACATAAATTTCACCTTCACTGCCTAACCCTTTGAGGTACACTAATTTATATAATGAGCTTTATTAAAGAAGATTCAATTTCCAACAGAAAAGTTCATATAAGTGAAATGTCTAAAATCAATAGTTTATGAGTTAAAAGATATTCCAATATTGCAGAGTGAATCAATAAGAAATAATGTCACTGGATGGCGCCATGTCCTCTCGATTTAACCGACCAAACGAATTATAAATTAGAAAGAAATCCATCTTATTTTATCGATTTAATCTATCTTGAAGTTCATAGTAACATTGTAATAAAATAAAATAGCATTTTGATTAGGAATTTTGTAGTTTAGGGGAAGTTATATGAAAAGATTCAATTTCTTCTCTCCTGGACGAACAACTAGTAATGCCAAAGAGTTATATTTTTTTCCTCATAAGATATTTATTCAAATCTATTGAAATTTCATATCTCTGTGTTATTTATATTTATCTTTTATCAAATAATTATTATTAGGAAATTTCTATTTTAAAGGATAGTTTAGTTTAAGTCCAATTTGAAAAAACGCTAATAACTCCGTTGAATTTTTTTTAATATTAAATTAATTATAGAATTATATATATAATATTATAATATTATAAAACAAATAATCATTAATAATTTAATTTAATTTTGAACGAAATCCATTCAGTACTTTTTGAGAAAATCGTCAAAAACCCCGAAAACCGTCTATGAAAAGCCGTTTTAGAAACATTTTAAAATTCACCTCCATGTCACAAGTCATTGTTTCGTTTCATATGACTTTTTAAACTTTTTTCAAACGCATATCGTGCTTTCAAAAAATATTCTTTTTTTGTCAGTTCAGATGGTTATTGACGATTTTCTCGAAAAGTACCTAATCGATTTTGTTCAAAATTGATTTAAATTACTAATAATTAATTGTTTTATAATATCTAATTAATTTAATATTTTTTAAAAAAAATTCAACGGAGTTATTAGCTTTTTTTCAAATTGGACGTCAAGTAAACTACCCTTTAAAATAGTAATTTCCTATTAATATTGTTTGATATAAAAGATAAATGAAAATTCAATCGAATAGAGAACCTCCTCCTTTTTTGAAGTCGGTTAAAAATAACAAACAGATATGAAATTTTAATAGATTTAAATAAATATCTAATGAGAAAAAAATAGACCTCTTAAGCATTTTTAGTTGATTCGATCCCGAAGAGAAGATATTGAGTCTTTTTAACCGACTTCAAAAAAGGAGGAGGTTCTCTATTTGACTGAATTTTTTTTTTTTTTTTTTTTGTGCCTATGTTACCTCATATCTCCGCCAATTGTCAAACGATTTTGAAATTTTTTTTTGCATTGGGTCCAGTCTAGCTTCCGATTGGTCCCATTTTTTTCGTTTTTTTTTCATAGGTATATTAGACCTTTTTTATTAGGTTTGTTTAGACCTAACCTCTTTGTTTATGAACCGATTTCGATGGTTCTTTTTTTATCCGAAAGGGGGTGTCTTAGGGATGGTGTCATATTAATTTGGTCAAGTACTGATGATATGATTACTATTAATAACATCACTAAAAGGAGAAAAATAAAATAATTTTTAAGAAAAAAATCGACTTCAAAAAATTAAATGCAACAAATAAAATACACTAAAAGGTATAAAATAATTATTATCTTATTTAATTATAACTAAACGACGAAATATTAACATGAAATTACTTTTTGAAGTCGGTGCCAAACATATACCTTTTATTAATCGCACTCGAAGGATTAGTACGTTTGGAGGGTATGCTCGCTTATAGGTATAGTTTGTTTGACACCGACTTCAAAAAGTAATTTCATGTTAATATTTCGTCGTTTAGTTGTAACTAAATAAGATAATAATTATTTTATACCTTTTAGTGTATTTTATTTGTTGCATTTAATTTTTTGAAGTCAGTTTTTATTTTTTTCTTTAAAATTATTTTTAAACTACAAAATTCTTAATCAAAATGGTATTTTCTTATATAATAGACCTTTTGTGAACCTTCAGGTGAAATCTATAAAATAAGATCGTTTTCTCTCTCATTTATAATTAATTTCGTCTGTTATATCGAGAGCCTTGATCGTAAGTCGCCCGACATCAACGAGCCATTTGTTACAGTTTTCTAGCTTTTTATCATTTTTTTAAAAACTAATCAATCAATTTCGTTCAAAATTGAATATAATTGAAGAAGACAATAAAAGAGTGTGTCTTCTGCTGGAATTATAAATTTCATTTATAGCGAGACTATAGTTTCGAGAGCTTTGTCCTCTTCATCAGTCTATTACAATTGATTAATAGTAATTAATGTATGAATGGATCCATTCACTTGGTCGAACCAAAATCTAATCAACACTTAATCTCAATCCACCAAAACCACATGGTTAATTTCGTTTTGATATTCACACTAGTTTTTTATTATCTAGAGCGTACACAACAATTTGCTAACGTACGTACATACGTACTAATAGACATTTTTACTTATGGAAAGTGGTGTAGGTTTTAGGTGAAAGATGATGTTAGTTAATAGAGTAAAGGGTGTGTAGTTTCACAGTGAATGAAATAAAATTCAAAGAGGTTTATACAAACTCAATATATTTCGGATTATTAGTCCATCATCAGGAGTTTACAAGTTAATACTGTATTAACTTGTAAACTCCTGATGATGGACTAATAATCCGAAATATATTGAGTTTGTATAAACCTCTTTGAGTTTTATTTCATTCACTGTGAAACTACACACCCTTTACTCTATTAACTAATAGACATTTTGACAAAACAGTTTAATCTCGAAAATATAATTTTTTCGTTTTTTTAAAGACCAAAACACGCCATGGTTTTGCTCTATTTTTTTAAATAAAAATAGTTTAGTCGTTTTTGAGATATTTCGTAAAAAAGAAGCAAAAAAACACTTTTTTTGCACGATTACAGTACTGTAGGGTAATGTATGGTAAAGTAATAAATTCATACACCAATTGGCAGGGAATGTGTGTGACTTGGATAGAGTTCTCAATTTTCCGTAATTATCTATTTACTATGAACAGTCAATTTGAAAAGAAAATGAAAAATTAAATAATTCTACAAAATGATGTCTTTTGTAAAGGCTGAGAACTATCAATTTTCCGATAAGCACAAAGATAGCTAGTGGATAGCAATTAATTATTTATAAATACTTAAGTATATATTATTATCACATTTTTTATTAATCGCTTCTGTTCTAAATAAATCAATAAGTAATATTTTAAATATCTTGGTCAAAAAATATGACTAAAACGACGGGATCAGAATATAATTTATGAAAACCCCTGCCATTTATGGAATCTGGCAATACTCCGGGGTTTCGAATCTACATATACTATATATATTAGGGTGGCCCTTATTTTGGGTATTTTCGAATTTTTACGCTCGCAGGGGCTCATATGGTTCGAAAAAAAAATATCCTCCAAGGTTCAAATCTCCATCTCAATTTTGACATGTACCTCAGAGCAATGCAAGTTTCCCATGTAAATAACATGGGGTTTTTGGCATTGAACGATCAATTTTTTATTCCGACCAAAGTAATATTTCAAAAAATTTAAAACTCTATAGACTTTACCCTTATAATAGTAGCTATCCTTCAGAGTTTTTTCAGATTTTTAGTTATTATAATTTTGGAGTTACAACTAGATAAAATACTGCCATATTTTAGTGTTAGTAAGTTATAGACTCCAAAATTATAATAGCTACAAATCTGTAAAGATTCTGAAGGCTAGCTACTATTATAAGGATAAAGTCTACTGAGTTTCAAATTTTTTAAACCATTGCTTTGGCCCGAATAAAAAATTGATCTTTCAATGCCAAAAACCCCATGTTATTTAGATGGGAAACTCACATCGCTCTGAGGCAAAAGTTAAAATTGAGATAGGGGGTTGAAACTTGGGGGATATTTATTTTTATTTACTTGGAACCATATGAGCCCCTGCGAGCGTAAAAATTCGAAAATACCCAAAATAAAGGCCACCCTAGTATATATATTTCAAAATGGAACTATCAAATGAGGTTAATTTTCTGTGGCCGCCATCCTCTAAAATAGACAAGAAATTCTTCGAATAGTACTTTTGCTGTAAGTTCTGACTCACCCTAGCGACTAATTGTGTTGAAATTACGTTCAAGAAATTGAATTTTTTTTTAATTTCAAAACTTATAAGTTCTAGGGAGGTAAGGTTTTGTAGGAAGACAAACATTTAATTTAGAGTTATTGAATATATTTATTTTGAGCTGAGCTGTTCATGGTTATATACTGAAGATGTTTATTGTTTTTTAGGATTCCGTACAACGACTAAAAGGAACTCTTTTGCTGTCGCCACAATGTCTGTATGTCTATCTGACTCTCCACCTACCAGAGCATTGTAGGTCGTAAAATAAGTACTAGAAGTTATATATATTCATTTTTATCCAAATCAAATTTCGTTTTAAAATTTTTATCGAGTTATTATTTCGGAGAGGATTGAATTTTCTCAAGTATTTTGGAAGATATATTCTTTTGATTTTCAGAAATGCAAAAGTCTATAATGAATTATAGGGGGGCAAATTTTGGATATACGACTTCCTATTATAATTTATTAAAATTTATTATTATTAAAAAAACTTCATAGTAATCTTAAGACTTCATTTTTCTTCCCCAAGATATTTTAAATTTTAAATTGAAAGTTTCTTTTTGCCGAGAGTAGTAGAATTTTTATAAATTAAAAATTTATAATTCCAGCAGAAGACACATTGTCTCCTTCAATTTTCATTTTTGATTTTATCCATGCAGGATATTTTGAACACATTGCAATATATCACAAAATATACCCATGTTATTATTTATAATTTTTTGATGATATAGACTCCAAGTTCTCATAAAGGGGAACAAAGGGGTTATCCCCTGCTTGATGCAAATAAACATAGACCTCAGGCTAATTACTATCGATAAATATATAGATAGTTTTATTATTATATTAAAATGTTTCACCTAGAACCAACACCTACCTCCTTAAAAGTTATTGATAATTTTATTGTTTAAAGAAAGTTTGGCTATTACACTGCTGATTAAAATAATCAAAATACAACAAACAAGTAAATAAAATGGTTGCCTGTAAAGTCGGTATACGGGCGAAAGTTTTACGTGACAACGACTTTGAGTGGTAAAATAATTTTAATGTGAATATTCATTCGTATAGTAGGAAGAAGGATGAAATAATAATAGTAACAATTTAAAACATTTATATAACAAATTCAAGAATTCACAAAATTGGTTTATGTTAAATCAATCAGTTGTTATAAGTTATTAATAAATTTAACTTGTTTTACATTGTTATAAATATAAAAACTAAACTTAAAAGTTAGAACATTTATTTAAATCACATTAATTGTTAATATCAATCGATTTTAATTCAAAGTGTATTTTCTAAAAGGAGAAAACAAATTCACATTTGATCTTTGAATTTGTAAATCGCGCGCTTACTACCTTGCGCAGTGATTGTGATTACTACAACATAACCTATTCACTTATGTCTTAGTCATTTATTTCATCATGTTATATTATCAGTCTGAAATTATTTATCTTTGCTGTTTGAATTGTTGCGATGGACGATAATGATCTTAATTTATCTGTTCCTTTCAATTTTTTTATTATTTAAGAAAAAATACATAGTTTCAAAAAATAAATTTAATGAAAAAATTTTGTTTTGTTAATTTTATATAGAATTTATTCAGTCTGATTTGATATTGATCTTAATTAAAGGATAATCTTTAAAGAATTAGGTGTCGGTTCTAGGTGAAACATTTTAATAGATAATAAGTAAAAATATATTTTTCTAGGTGGGTTTCACAAATAAAACAAATATATGTTTTGAGTTTTTAATCTCGATATATATTTCGGGTTATGAGCCCATATGAACTCAATAATTTTTGGAATTACTGTCATTATAAAATACATATTAAAAAAAGCTTTAGAAAAATAAAGAAATAAATGAAATATAAATTAAATTTAAATCTATGGAAAATTGAAACTTGAAAATTGATTTTTTTTTCAATGAATATAGATATCTTTTAAGGTTTAAAAAATAATTGTTGCTTTTATCTATATCTATCTATCTATATATATATATATATATATATATATATATATATATATATATATATATAGGTATAATTAAGGCTAATATTTATAAAATAGAAGTTAGTTTCGATAAAGCAGGTTCATGTTCGAATCTGGCGGCTTAAGTGGCCCGCCCACTTCTTCTGATTGGATCGCACGTGCGGAATTTCCTGTATCCTCTTCTTCTGATTGGATCGCACGTGCGGAATTTCCTGTATCCTCGTGCCCTCTCACTCGCTCTCATTGTGAGCGCATAACGTGAGCGGAGCTCCGTAACGCAGTTTCTTGAAGTGTCACCCGGCAAACCAATTTATAAGACGTTGTCACGTCAAAACAAAATTAGTGTACTATACCAAAGGTTTCCAAACTTGTCAGAGTCGCGGCGCCTTATTTCAATTAAATTTTTTAAGATTGGTATTCATATGAGCATTTGAGCTCCATGAGGATGCGGTCCGATCCTTAGTCAGTGGGGGGGGGGGCGCAGGCCTATGTGTGTGACCCGTGCTCACTTTGAAGTACCGACAACCCTCTGCTCATGTTGAGCCATTCGGATCCATTCGGCAGGGTAAACGCATGCTCATGTGGCTCAAACGCTCATATGAAACCGAACTTTAGATTCCGCATGTTATGAAGAGAAACCAATCGGCCATAGCAAATTCGGGGAAGTCTACTGGATGACATGGCGAGAATACTACAAATCCAGCTCGAAGCAACCACCGCAAGTCTGACTGGTTTAAATTCCCCCCTAACAATGTAGCTGGGAGTTGATCTGTCTAGAAAGTATAAGCTTTTAGAAAACTCGACCTGGGTTTTTTCGATAATATCGGGGTAATGTAGAACTAAAATTTCTGAATTGTACATGAGCAAGCTCAAAACAGCTGCCTCATATATATAATTTCGATATATATGTGTGTATGTTTATTTGCATCAAGCGGAGGACAACCTCTTTGTTTCTCTTTGTGATAAATATACAGTCCAATAATTTATTAATTTCAAAGTCAGGCTTATTAATCCATTATTCAGATGAGAGATTCGATATTACACATTATTTCTTTTTTCACAATCCATTATTCTTTTTTATGTTCTCGTGTTTTTATTTATTCTCTTTGTTTTTCTTTTTATATAAGAAGACGCCATGAAAAAATCGGGGTAATTCACATTTCGTAAATTTTACAGGAGAGCAAATATACTCTTCCAATATTAAAAAACAAATACTTAAAAAATCTTATCGTGTGTAGGTAATATATTTATGATATTAAATTTATTTTTTATGAAATAAGTACATTTTAAAAAATAACAACTAATGTTAAATTATGAAAAAAAGTTATTTCGGCTTTCACAAATAATCCTCTATATCTTAGTGATTTGACTTGTTAATTGAAAGTAATTTCAACTGTCCTATAATAGTGATGGCTCGTCACCAGAATGTTATCAACTCATTTCCGAAAAATTGGATTTACTCCGTTCTTTCCGTGGGGTCTTCATTTTTAAATTTTAAAAATAAATCTATTCTTTTTAACTTAAAAACCTTTTTTTTCTTTTAATCGATTCGAGTTTAATGTACAAGCAATTGTGTCCAACCATGATTGATTGAGATTATTGTAAATTTTATTGTAATCTATTCTGTTTATTTGGTGAATTTTTTACACGGAAAAAATTGTAATCGAGGAAATACCATATACCTACACTACATCGATGTTTTGTTTGTTTTCTCTTTAGCATAACATTTTTTTGGTCTTAGTTTAATTACTACTGAAGGGCCTGGAAAAGCTCATTATCCATTTTATTAATTTAGCTTATTTTATCTGTTATTTTTATCAAAATCAATCAATTTCAATTCAAACCAAAAAAATTATTAAAACTTTAAGACGAACCGATACTCCAAAATGTCAAAAATTCATTGTAGAATTGTTATTCCTCAAGTAATATATGAGAATCGATGCCTATTTTTGCATTTAAGTCAACTTGGGCTGCAAATAGCAAGTGAAATCTGATTAATAATAAAGGAATGTACATATTAATATTTCAAATGAATTTTGATAAAGTTTAGCAACGATCCGTTGCAGTTTATTTTCATAGAAAATAATATCTCAACGAGAATTATTAAAATAATTTTTTTATTGATAATTTTAAGTTTTATAATAAATTCCAAATTCATTTTTAAGCTAAGTTGTATATTTTTCGGCTTAAATTCAAAAAACAATAAAACTACTATAAAAGCGTCCTGCAGCACGTGAAGGGGTCGTGTAAGCCCAAATTTTCACAAAATACATTAACTTAAAAAAAAATTCTGCTTACGAACATTTTAAGTTCAAAATATATATATATATATATATATATATATATTATCTATGTGTGTATATATATTTATGTTTATATACAACAAGCAGAAGACAATATCATTGATTTCTGCTTATGAGTTATCAACTCTGCTTCTCTCGGCAAACTAAATATTTTCAATTAAAACAAGATCTCAGAGTTATTCCAAAGACAGATATTATAAGCCAGAATTAAGAAATTAACCCCTTATTCAAACTTCATAAACTTTATATAAATAAGCTGAAGAATTATATTTAGAATACGATTTATGATATAACATTTATGAATTATGATAACACAACAAGACAAGAGTTAGTTCAGAGAGGAATGAATTTACGGGGGCCCCTTAAACTTATGCAACCATTCACCATTTCTGTATTTCTCGTCTATACCCTTAAACAAATAAGGCGTATTTTGTAGTAGAATATCTTATGGTATATCGCAAAGTAAATAATTTAGCTATCATTCGGAAAGCCTGATATTGATCTTGTTAGTTTCATTAGGAAAATAATAATATTGAAATCGAACAAACATGGGATGTAATTATATCACATTTGATCTATACCGCAAAAGAAGTCCACAATTCGAAGAAGAAAGAAAATATGGTAAAAAAACAGATAACAGAGAAATTCCGAACCGGATCAACGAAAAAGCAAAAAAATGAAGGGAGGAAAGAAGATGTCAATGAAAATATAGCATTGTAAAAGATTAATGCAGCAAATAGGGCAATAAAAATAAAGTTTTAGGAATACCACCCATTGGCAGAGTTAGGGGCTTTTCCTATGGGGGGGGGGAATCGGTCAGCTGATTTGCCACCACATGGTTTCAATTTCGGTAATCCGATTAGAGATCAACTAACTTTTTAGTAGAATTGACAAAATTTGGAAATAATTTAATGAGAAATACCATAAGTGATGCCTCGTAATAATGGAGTTTCGATTTTTCTAGGGGGGGAGCAATGAGTTTTGTAGGGGGGGAGGCATTGTGAATTTTCACTGATAAAATATTTACTACTTGAGTATTGAATTTTTTAAGTTGATTAATATAATATTTTCATGTCATTGAAGAAATTATAGGTTGTAATTTTCACCATTTATTATTCTTTTGTATGTTTATTATTATTATTATTTATTCTCTTTGTCTATTTTAATGCCGAAAAAAGAGCAATTAAAATAATTTTCAATGATCTATATAATTTATATTTTTTTCTGTCTTAAAGATTCCCTCCAGAGTGTCCAATCATGATGGTTGACGATTATAGTAAATTTTATTGGTATGTCCTGATCTTTGGCGGATTTTATACACCGAAAGAATTGTCACCATGGAAATATACACTACATCGATGTTTCTGTTGGATTCTCTTTTTCATATCACTAACTTCTAATTGTTTGGTTATTGTTAAATTACCAATGGAGGGTGTGGAAAATCTTTTTAGTCATTTCCCTAATTGTACTTATTCTATCTGGGCTATTGTGATGTTTATCAGAATCTATCCATTTCAATTCCAACCGAAGAGAATTATTAAAATTTTCAAGCGAATTGATACTTTAAATAGGCAAGTTAATTATTATTTGCTCTAATTTAGAAGTTTTTTCACGTTATTACAAAAGCCTCTCAGAGCGAAATTTTTTTGTCATGAATATGTTGCAGTAGAGACCCGTTTTTAGTAAAAACGGGTTCTTATTAGTTAAAACGCGTTTCACTGAATACCTTTGTGGCAACTAGAGTTTACTGATGTTGGTTGAGTTTGGTTCAAAGGTCTAAAATCTTCATTTTTGACCTTACGCCTTATTTTGGGTGTTTATTTTCGAAATTTTTTAAACAAAAATGTCAAAAATTAGAAGCAAAGTTGTAGAGGATGTAATTTTTGACATTTTCGTTTAAAGTTTTTTGAAAATAAACACCCAAAATAAGGCGGAAGGTCAAAAATAAAGATTATAGACTCAACCAACATCTAATGAAAAGTTATTGTTTTGCCGAGCAGAGTTGTTGATTCACAAAGAGAAACAAAGAGGTTGTCCTCTGCTTGATGCAAATAAATATACACACATATATATCGAAATTATATATCTGTATATATATTATTTGTTTGTTTGAGACTATAGTTTCGACTTCATCATCAGTTTTTTTTTTAATTATAAATATTATTTTTTCATGAGAATTAGTATCGCGTGATAATTGAAAATTTTGGAAAAAAAATTTCCTTCTTTTCTCAGCTGAATAGCCAGCTAGATGATGAGGGCCAAGCCTTCGAAACTATAGTCTCAAACAAATAAATAATATATATATAGTACAGATATATAATTTCGATATATATGTTACTTACTTACTTGGTTACTTGGCGACTCGTTCCTCAGTGCGGCGGTTTGGTGCACGCGAGTCCCAACTTCTCTATCTTTTGCAAGGGTGGTCCAATGCCTAATCACGCTGTGTCTGCTATCCGGCCCTCTGATGGTGTTCCGCTCAGACAAAGAGTCACCCTAGCGTATAGGTGGTCGGCCAAGGGGTCTTTTAACGTGACGGGGTATCCATAGTTGTGACGCGGCGCTCCATCTACCATCACTCCTTCTCATGACATGGCCAGCCCACTTATGTTTGGCTTCGTTGACGTGTACCATCATATCCTTCACACGTGGCATGTTACAGACGTCTTCGTTGTGAAGGTTGAGTTGCCGCTGGCTCCACAATGTCAATCCCACCATTCTTCTCTCCAGCGCTGCTTGGATCACTTTTTTTTGTTTTTATGGGCCTTCGTTAAGGCCAATGTTTCGCTTATATATGTGTGTATGTTTATTTGCATCAAGAAGAGGACAACCTCTTTGTTTCTCTTTGTGAATCAACCAACATCAGTAAACTCTAGATGCCACAAAGGTAGTCAGTGAAATGCATTTTAACTAGTAAGACCCCGTTCTTACTAAAAAACGGGATTTTACTGCAACAAATACACAACTAATTTTGACACTCCTCCCTACTTCCCATTCCAATAAAAATATTTTAGCCTTAGGGGTGGTTCTTGTATTTTTGAGAATTTCAAAATTTTCTTGATTTGATTTGTTAGAAACCCTGACTCCGTTTTCCATTCCTCTCTGTGCAGACGAAGCCTCTCCTTTAACCTCTGCCTATTTCAATCTTCGACTTTTAGAGAACTGACACCAAACCTTTTTAACTATATAAATATACTAGCTACAAGGCACACCCCCTGGACCCCAAATCCACGAACCCCACCTTCACCCTCCACTCCCACCCACCACACTCCCCGAAACCCACCCCGCACCCCTTCTCCCCGCACTATGCACCCGTGCCCAACCCGCGCCCCCACACCACCACCCCAACACTCCATCCTCCCGCACCCCACCCACCTTGGACCCTCAACCCACGAACGCTAACTTCACCCTCCCCCCCCCGAAACCCACCCAGCACCCCCGCGCCATGAACCCGTGCTCAACCACCACCCTAACACTCCATCCTGCACACCACCCACATCGGACCTCCACCCCCGTACCACCCCACTACGCCACTGGACCCTCACCTGAACCCCTACTCCACCAACCCTGCACAATATCAAAACATTATATAGCTAAAAACGTAAGTTAGAAGACATCTGATGCAAATATGAAATTTCATAATAATACCTTAAGCCGTTTTTACGTGAATCGTGAGCAACTTTTTGCAGAAACCACTGAAACAGACAGACATACAGACATACATACAGACAGGAATTTTGTTGCAGAAAATTTATTGTCACTGTTTCTTATAAAATAGCACCAATAAAAAATTTACTTTGAATCGTTTATTATTCCAATCAAGACAAATCTAACACTACTTATAAATTTTATCACATTACTCGGAATCCTGAATAACAAAAAAATCCCATTTCCGCATTAGAAACGATGTGTAAATGAACTCATTGTCAAACCGAAAGAGGAAATATATTGTTTAATTTTTTTTTTAAATCATATTTTAGTAAGATATTTGAAGAAGATAATAGAGACAAAATTAATATATTAATGAAAAGTTATATGAAACAACAAATTATCATTAGTATTTATATATTTATTAATATATTTACTATAGCAATGCTCTTCTTACTTGCTTTATTCGTTGATATTGAAGAATATAAAACATCATTCATCAATTCAACGGTAAGAACATTACTCTCTTTTTCTATATATATATTTTTTTCAAAAAGGCAGAATCGATGTAAGAAAGTAGTTAATAAAACGAAGAAGTTTCTGGATCTGAAAAGGGTAGATCGGCTAGTAGCTTCCCCAAATAATAATAGTCCAAGAGCTGGTGACACATTTTTGAGTACGGATTTGACCCAACTAGAAATTATGCGTAATAGTACCGTCTATGATAATTGTACAAGGAATGGCCAGTCTGGTTGGGCTAAGCAGGTGGACCAGGTACTGTGCATGGCATGAGTGCGGTAAAAATACATATGTGTTAAAAAATATTTTTGACCCATAATGAAATTATAAAAATTATAATTTATAGTCATTTATAAACATAATATATTCATTCCAGACCATTTGAGTGGTGGGATGTGGAACCAGACCACCCAAAGTGTATTTTTACAGCATGAAAAAATAGCATCATGCTCTCAAACTAGTATTTTTACTACTACTAGTAATACACTTTGGGGTGGTCTGGTTCCACGTTCCACCACTCAAATGGTCTGGACTGAATATATTATGTTTATAATTGACTATAAATTATAATTTTTATAATTTCATTGTGGATCAAAAATATTTTTTAACACATATGTATTTTTACCGCACTCATGCCATGCGCAGTACCTGGTCCACCTGCTTAGGCCAGCCAGACTGGCCATTCTCTGTACAACTATCATAGACGGTACTATTACGCATAATTTCTAGTTGGGTCAAATCCGTACTCAAAAATGTGTCACCAGCTCTTGGACTATAAAAGAGAATTTTGATTTATCAAGACTGGGATAACTAGCAAATTTAGCAAATCATTGTTTTCTCACCCTTAAACTTTCCGGCCTACACGGAATATTTAACCAAAATAGCTGGCCAAAACTATTTTTAGGGCTTATAATAAAGCTAAGAAGTTGAAATTAGAGTAGTAGTTATAGTCTAATGATTTTAATATAGACCAATTGTCGAAATCCAAAAAAGAAACTCACAAAAGGGTTTTTAATGAAAAAATATTTTTTTACTCATCCTATTTAAAGGAGTACCCTTAGATAGGTCCTTTGAAATCCAATTAATAAGTATTTTTATTTATTTTTTTTTAATCGAATGTAAGAAGATGCATATCGATCTAGAAAGACCCTTGCATTAACAAACTGAAGAAGAAATTAATCAAGCGAAAGGGTTGAGGCGTAGGTGTCTGTGTACCCGGATCTTGAAGGTTTTTAGGATATAAGTGGTAGGAAAGACGGAGACCGAGAGAGAGTTTCAGTTTCTTGAAGTCATGAGGATAAACGCAATGGCAAATGAATTTTTCTAATTTTACAGTGAAGGGATTTTGGGAGTCATCAAATCGCGTTCTACCTGCAAAGCAGGCTTGGGGTAAATTGTTGACTTCAATTCATCAGAGCATATGCTATGGTCGTATCTATAAAATAGGGAAAGAGTGGAAACGATTCTTCTATAGACCAGCGAGTCCAAGAAAGGGTCGGATCGTCAATTAGTCTGATAGCTTGATTCTAAATTGCATCCAAGGTGGCAAGAGAATGCTGCCCATTAAAAATAGGGATAACACAAGATCAGAAGCCGGTAGAAACTAATTATATTTTTAATTGGATTTCTAATACGAGGAACTGATTATTTATTAGATTTTTGGTTTCGTAACTTTAAAACCGGATAAAAATTAAAAGAAATTGAAAAAAAATAATTCAACTATAAGCGGGGGGGGGGGGGGGAGTTTTTTAAAAAAAATCATTTTTTTATTAAAAGATTTTGATAAAAAGGTCTATTTTTTCATTTTTTCCATTTTATTTTAACTATTAATAAATTATGTATATAGACTTCAGGCTCAGTTTTATGTTTAGAAGCTACAGGCGAAAAACAAATAAAGAAGTCTAGTCAAAAGGGTTCCGATTTTTTACTAATTTTGCAAGAAACCCTAGGAATATTAAACTAAAAATTTTTAAGATATTATATTTCGTATTTCTATTTAAATATAAATAAAATTATTTAATTTTAATAATTATTTCTAAAGTATTTATTCATTAATATACCTAATTTATTTATTCCTATTTAGGATTTATATCGAACGGATGATCTCGGAATGGTTCAAGATATTTATGTGCCATGGGATGTAACAGAAAAGGGCTATTTCGAACTCACTTGGCTAATTATCATGTTAACATGTTCGAAGGTATTATAAATATATTATAGACACCACGCACTCATCAAGAATATATTTTTTTTAATATTGGAATTTTTTAATTATCTATACTTACTCGAGAAATGTAATTCGTTAGAAAGCTCAACACCCTGTTGCCAAAAATTTTGCATTTCCAATGCGGAGAACTGATTAGATTTTTAGCTTTAGAACCTCTTCAAATGTAGAAAATCTGATTTTTTTTAAATACAAAATAAAACAAAAATATCTAATTTATTATATATTTAAGAAAGAGAAGTGATCCACTTAGCTATGATCCAGCATCATTTCGCGATTAGACTGCATGACGCTTTTTATATCAAACACTGATATGGATCACCAAATGGATTTGTAATCTGAGATGTTGTATATTCAATCCCCCAGTCTAGCGCGCTCGATCTGTTAACACGTGTGTTAGGTGTTTGCCATCAATTAATCATAAGTTTCCTGTATTTGATTCGATCGCGAATCGAATGCAGGTGATTTTTGTCAAATAATAAGTGAAAATAATATCCGAATTTATATATTTCTAACTTGAAATGATGATAAATAATAAATAAATTTATAATTTTCTCATTAATATATCAAAGAATAATTAACATATTAAGGAGAATTGTTTTTGATCGCGTTTTTGGTGATCCATATCAGGGTTTGATATAAAAAGCGTCAATCGGGCTAATCGCGAAATGATGCTGGATCATAATACCTAAGTGGATCACATCTTTTTCATTCTCTCTTGATCCAGGCTTAAGATTTCAGCAGACTCCAATAGCCTCAACCAGCAGTGGTCTCGCGATATATATATCTTGTTTAAAAACGCGATCAAAAACAATTCTCGTTAATATGTTAATTATTCTTTGATATATTAATGAGAAAATTATAAATTTATTTATCTTGTTTTGTGACTTTGTTAAAAAATACCTACTCATTATCATTAAATAAAATTGTTCTGTCTGTATGTCCGATTAAGATACCTATGATAACTTCCTAATGGGTTGTTATAAAAAGTAAGATGAGGTTATAAAATAACTGTACTATATCCAAAACGATAAACATTAAATTTAATAACAAATTCAAATTTAGGGAACGAAGAAAAGATTATTTTTATTACAGACAAAAGGATCAGCCGGGGCTCGAACCCGGGATCTTTGCATATGTACTGCAATGCTTTGTCATAAGAGTTTTACCTCCTATATCCACTAAGCTACTGATCCCCGAACCCAAAATAATACCTTTTGTCTATATGAATTATGGAATTTCTTTTTTAATCCTCTCCTCGTTCATTTTTCGCAGCGTAGGCCTTGATTCATTAATTAAAGAATTAATTATTCCAGCGCCATTAAATTTAATATTTTTGGAACTTCTAGTTCATACATGCAGAAAAAATTAAATTATTAAATGTGAAGCTATAATTTGCACCTTTGTGTCAAGTTTTAACTTTCTAGCTTGCTATTTCTACAAAATTTTCAGAGTATTTCATAAGTCTTGGAAAAATTGTTCACTTTCAACTCCTATTACTCCCTCACTTCCGCCCCTCTTCCACCAAAATGGTTCAGTGGCCACGACCGCCACTGAAAAAACTGAATCTCTAGCCTCATTTTTCGCCACTAACTTTACTTTAGATGACATATTTTCATATGTTTAATTTCTCTTTTTTCTTTATAATATACATATATTATATTTCTAGATAATGACTGCAAATGCAGCCGCGAACATTAGTTATTATTATTTATATAATGAGATAACAAAACAATTACAAATTTTGAGTTATAATCTTATAAATATTAAAGAGGACGCATTAAAAGAAATTGATCAAAATAAAATTGACGTTCATGAAGAATTGAATCTTAGAATGAGAAGGAAAATTAAGGAATGCATTATTCATCATCAACAAATTTATTCGTAAGTTTTTTGATTTTGTGTTTTAATATTTAAAATTAAGTCAAAACTCTAGCATTATCAAAATGAGTTACGAAACGAAATGTTTGGTGCGAGATGTCGCCTAAGTACTCGGTATTACTCGCCCCATTCATCAAGAAGCCACTAAAAGTACTCCGCCACCGGGCAATGGCTGATCACAGGGTATGTCTTTTTATATTAAGTTTACATCACGGCCGCCATTTGATAAAAGTCATTTCTTAAAACTTTACTTATGAAAAAAAATAAAATTTAGAATAACTTAAGGTAGTTGTTTCGCGGCAATACTAGCAAAAAGTTAATGCTAGAGTATATAGAACAGACAATAAGGATTCATAATTCATAAGCCCAAAACCTTTTGCAGTTTATGTACCGATTCTAGCCAATCCCGTGGTCTTTTGACAAATCTGGAACCATTGTAAAAGATTGAATATGTTTATACTAAATTGACAGATAAAATACATTTTAAAGGTCGATTTATTTCTATATAAATCGTTTTGTTATATTTTAACAAACGCCTACCTTATGAAAATTATAATTTTGAAAAAATCTAGCGCATATGCGCTTTATACATCTTTCGCTAGTTAAATAAATGCGCTGTAGCCAAATTGTTTTTAGTGTAAATTTTTTTATACATTTTTCATAATTTATTCATTATTATCTCAGAAACTGTGTTGTAACTATGAATAAAAATTGTCTTAAAATATGTATTGGTTATTGTTTAATGTTGGTTTAGTTTTTTATAAAAATGGTAAGAAGGGTTTCTTAATCATAATTAAATATGTATATAAATTTTCCGATATCCCATAGTGCAATGTAAGAGTCTGAAAAACTCTATTTTTGAAATTTAATATCTCCGGAACTATATTGTTCATAAATTTCGTTTTGCCACCAATCGATGCAGAAGTATTTAAATAATAATCTATCTAAATTTCAAAAAAAAATCCTAAGAAATCCCATTTGGCGGAACAACTACCTTAAAACCATTTGGTTATTGATGTATTTTAAATGTGGGTAGTTTTATGGTGCGCCCTGTTTATAATAATCTACCCTCATTTTTAGGGTTCCGTACAACTGCCGTACGTATCCTATGATGTCGTCACAACGTCTGTCTGTATATTTTTTTTTTTTTTTTTTTTTATGATAATGATGAGAGAAGGAGTTACACCAAAAAAGGTGCAACCCCTAAAGGCCTGGGTTGGCCCCTCCATCGTGAAAAGAAGAAGAAAGAATTTTATGGGTTGGGCGGGGGTCGAAGGTATCTGTGGATACGGGTCTTAAATAGCTGAAGGTTATAGGTCGCGGGAAAGATGGTGGCAGGGAGCGAGTTCAAGTCTCTGGAGGTCAAAGGGATAAAAGAGTTGGCGAAATCGCTTGTTCGAATTTTATCCAATTTGACAGCGAAGGGTTGCTGAGCGTTAGAAAACCGCGTGTTTCGCGTAAAGAGGGCATTAGGGGGGATAATTGATTTCAGCTCGACTGAACAGACACCGTGATAGTATCTGTAGTACAGGGAAAGGGCAGAAACGGTTCTTCGGTGAGCCAGGGAGTCGAGTGAGTTGGTTAGAGCCGGTTCTCCTATTAGTTTAATTGCTCGCTTCTGAATTGCATCCAGTGTGGCAAGAGAATGCTTGGAGGCACCCCTCCACAGATGAGAGCCATATTCGAGACAGGGACGAATTTGAGCCTTATACAGCATAAGGAGTTGACTGGGAGTATAACAGCGTCTAGACCTAAATAGGAGACCAAGCTTGCGCGCTGCAGCTTTAGCAGTGGTTGAGATATGGTCATTCCATGAAAGGTCAGACCCTAGAGTTACGCCTAGCATTGAGATTTTATCCCTGAATTCTAGTGAGTTTGAGTCGAATGATATGTTTGGGAGGTTTCTGTCGACGCGCCTAGAAATTAGGCAACACTGAGTTTTCCCTGCATTGAAGTTAACTAAGTTTTGGGATCCCCAGTTTTTAAGTTTGCATAAGTCTAAATTAATTGAAGAGGCAATGTCTGCACGGTTTTTATGCGATGCAGGGGCGTTATGTAGGGTGCTGTCATCTGCGTAACAATGTACCGGATTGGAAGGCAAGTTTAGAAGGTCGTTGATATAGATAAGAAAAAGCGTAGGGGAGATAACCGACCCCTGAGGAACTCCAGCGTTGGTGTGGAAGGGGAAGAGGATATTCCATCGATGACAACCTTAATACTACGGTCTGAAAGAAAACTTTCGAGCAACTTACAGAGTTTCGGTCCAAGGCCGACGGAGGTCAATTTGGCAAGAAGATTTTTGTGCCAGACCATATCGAAGGCTTTTGAAATGTCTAAAGCTACCGCGAGGGTCTCATTCCCGGCCTCCAAGGTTTTGTTCCAGATATGAGTTACATATGCTAGGATGTCACCTGTCGACCGGGATTGCCTGAAGCCGTATTGCCTATCGTGGATAAATTTATTTGACTCTAAGTGTCGTAGAACTATTCAGAGCATTGTAACTCGTTAACTAAATAATACAAGCTTGAAATTTAAAAGTTTAATGTATTCAATTTCAATCAATGTAGGGTCAAAAATAAAAAATATTTTTTATCATAATGTGTGAAGTTTTCCTGTAAGGTTCTCTTCAAACTGTGATTTTTGTACCAACTCAATTTCATTTAAATACCTAAATTAAAATTATGAAAAAATTCACTCACATAAACATATTTGATTGGAAGATATAATCGTATATCTATCAAAAGTTACTAGGATTGAAATCGGTCTTGCGCCACGCGTGACTTCAAAGGGTCCTCAGGTAAAGACTACAGAACCGATGGTCTCAACCAAAGTCACAAATTGTAGTAGGTATTCAATCAGGCTGAATTTTAGGAACTGGCGGTTTTTGTCAAAAATTACATTTGTTCCTGCCCAGATCCCAAAAAACGATTTTTCTTTTAGTAGGTCGGAATGTATGGATGTTACTTTTTTTTCGAAGGCGATTTTTTCCACTCCGTACGACCGAATGAAGTGAAATTGAAAACCTATCGTTACTTTAACAAAATGAAGCGCTGATTAGTTTCTGATACATATCGGCACACAAATATTAGAATTTTATTGTAGTACTTTTTTTTTAGTTTTTTCTAAATATCTTTAAAATGACATAACCAATTCTGATCAAATTTAATATCCTATTTAAGTACACTAAGGACCACAAAAAAGATTATATAAAGTTTTTATTAAAATTATATTTCAAATTTCTTTACCCTAGAGTAAAATAGTTTTTTTTTCATTCTTTAAAATTTATTCATTTGATCGGTTTAATACAGCTCAGCAAGCTTCCGGTTCTTATATACCATATTTATATATAGAACCAGTTTCTCGAAAATGGCTCTAACGATTTGGATGAAATTCACGTTTTGGGGGTTTTTGGGTTGACAATTCGATCTGTCACGGTCTCATCTTCAGCTAAGTTGTTTTTGATGGATTTTTTTATTTATTGAAATAATTATTCACAGGTGGTTATTTGAATAAAAAAAAATTTACAATTACATTTTTTTCAATTTTCTTTTAATAAAATTAATTGTTTTTTATTTTAAATTCTACTAATAGATCATTACAAATATTAATATATATTAGAATTTGCCAATTTAATTAATTAAAGGTATTTTTCTATAAAATAATTTATTAGAATATCATTTTCATTCTCTTAAAAAACCTGACATATCGAAGGTTCGTCCCTCCTTCTTCAGGATTTAAAAGGTTCAACGAAATAACCTCGGTATATATTAATATTATTTTTAATTGCAATTACTTGGGCATATCGGGTGTAATTGTTGGTAAAATATAATTAAGTTTTATTTCAATTTTATTTTGGCAGCGATTAAAAATCGACCTTTTTACCTGAATTTAAAATTATGAATAAAATTAAAATATCTCTTTTAACTGAATCAAAAAATTACCGAGCATAGCTCGGTGTTCCAGGTACTAATACTTAAACAATAGCTGACAATGATCAAGTGATTCTTTCAATCAAATCCAGGTTCAAGATATAAAACAACAAAGGTTGTTGAACAGCTCGGGTCGAAACGACTACAAATACACTTAACAGACATCTTACCTGAGTTTATTAGAGTATCAAAAGCATTCATATAAAGTACGGAAATATGTAATCGTGGACATTTTGACGACTGGCTGGTCACTTCCGGTTCCTGATTTCAGTAAAAGAGGGTGACGAGAGGTGTAGTTACATTCAAAATGACAAAATCACTTCACAATCAACTTTGGCATCTTTTAACTTGGACAATATAAACAATAGATAAGAAAAATATTTAGAATTTTTGAGTGAATTTTTGACTATATTCAATATTCCGGCCACTTGGAGAACTTCACCCATTAGTCTGCATAAAGAGTAATAAATAATTTTTCATTTTATCAGCCAATAGTCAATTCTTTCATCTTTTACAATCACGAGTGAAATAAACTGCAACGGATCGTTGCTAGACTTTATCCAGTCATTTGAAATATTAATATGTTTTTCCTTTATTAATAAATAATCAGATATCACTGGAGGATTCCATCAACGACTGGACTCGCCTAGCTCATACGCAGCTTTCATTCTGGTGAGCACAAATTGTTGCCTAAATACAGGCGTACCAACGTCATAAATCAAGTTCAAATTCAGACTACATTTTGAGGATATTAATTACTACAGCTATTTATTTTTATTTTATGTAATTATATTTATATAAATAATAATTCATTTATAGAATATAGAAATATTATGTATATGTTACATAGGGGGCATGAGAATTTTAGAAAGGCTTAGGTGGCACAAAAAAGATTAGGAAAAACTGATGTAGAGTGAATATTATTTAATTTTGTTTTTCAAATTGAAAGAGTTTCGACAAATACATAAGTTGACATCATCAGTCTGAGTAAAAAAAAATATTAAGATTGAAAACAAAGAAATGGTTGCTAAAGAAAACCATGAGAGATGGCCAACTATTGAATCCGAGATGTTAGGAATTTTTATTATACGTTTTTTAGAAGGATTGATTGTATTTAACTTGACATTTGGGGCGGAATTTTTTTCGTCACTCAGGTCCAATTTTCGAGAGAGTGGATATAACTCTTCTGACACTTAATAAAAAACATCCCTAACACCTCGGATCATCTTGGATTATGAAGTTGCCAATTTTTCGTGATTTTCTTTGAAAAAATTAACTCTGCTACTACAGGTGATTTGAACTTTTATGTTTAATTCGAGAATAGACATTCCACTGTTCTGCCATTTTTGAAGATTTTCATAAACCGAAACAATCAAAATATGTGATGGTGTTAGGGAAAAGAGCCATTATCATCCTGGTCAAAATAAAGCTAATGGTATCTCCTATTTCTAGAGAAAAAACTGAACAACACGATTTTTGACCCACCCAAAAATTCCAATTGACTGAGTTATTAATTTTTGAATAATTATAAATAAAAAAAGTAGTTTTGAGTTATAGCCGTTTGAATTTTGACAATTTTTAAGCAGACAACAATAGGGAATTTCTTCCATATTAATATAATTTATTTTTTAACTGTTATATAAATATATAAATAAAGAATGGGTAGAATAAAGAAAATTCAAAAGAATGGAAAAAAATCTCACCTGCAAGACGCGTGGGAGCTCGCAGAATCACTGGTGAGTCCTCAACGCGCGATTCTTTGCTGGAAAGCGTTGATTTTGGCCGGACGGGGTTCACAATTCAAGTCGCATGGGGTTATGGTGGGGAGTGAACTTTGGACCCTCCAATAGAGAGTACTATTTATTGTACGAACACCTAATAGTTAAAAGGGAAATCCTAGAAGTATCGAATTGAAAGATTTTTTCCAATTCGAGCAAACAGGCCTGAGCTTGTTTACGATCAAGTGTGAGCTTGTTTTCGAACCTCTCCCTATTGATTCTTATATTATAAACTCTAACTAAATACATGTATTAAAAGAAATTCTTTTTTAAGATATCTCATACGATTTCTTTGTCTACTTATTTCTAATCAAGCATTGTAAAATGTATACGAATAAACGCAATTTTAATCTTAATATAAAAACTAATTTGAATAAATATCAAGAGATTACTTATTACTGAATCCGAACCGTTATTTATTACATATTAGAAGAGTTATTTCACCCTCTCGGAAATGTAATATCATCAACAGCACCTCGGAATAAGTACAAGATAATCTCACATCTTTTTTCCAGCATAATTGAATCTATATCTCTCGGCAAATTGAACTTTTACGTAAAAACTAATTTTGGAAACATAAATAAAAACGAAATACTAATATTTACTCCTAATATCATCTAATATTAATTAATTCAAAAAATGCCAAAAATGTATGATTACAAAATAATAAAGAAAAATCATGTATTAAAATAAAATAAATTATATTATTAGATAAAATTAAGTACCTATTTTCAAAAAGAGAAGAAGCTCTGGATGCTCGAATCTCGAATCGCCTCAGAACAAGATGGTATGGACCACGGAGATCTCTATAATAAACAGAAATTTTTAAAAACGTAACCAACAACCGAGAGATCGTGATTGAATTGACACTAAGCCGATTTATTCTCATTGAATCAAAAATAGTTTAATTAAAAGATTGTATTTTAATCTGAATTTATTTTAATCATGCATTTCGGGCTTGAACCCGCGCTAGCTTGATTAGAAGACATGTACGTTATCCACACGACCAATCTGACCCCAAAATGCACTAATTAAAATCCTCAAAATGCAGTCTTTGCGTGGTGCGCCTGTATTTATGCAACAATTTGCGCGCAGAAGCATGAAAGCTGCGTAAGAGCTAGGCGAGTTCAGTCGATGGAATGTTCCAAAACTTATGCCATGTAAGCCATCAAGTATGTACAATTGTCCATATGAAGGATACTTTTTACATAAGCTTTAAAAAGGTAGAGAATAGAAAATGTAGAGTTTACCATATATACATTCGAGTTTTCCTGATTCGCTTCCTCAGTTCCATTTTATTAATGTGATTTTTCTTTCTATTTTATCCAATGCGAAGCATAGGTAAAGTATTGGAATCGGTAAACTCTTTTTTGATAAACCACTCTGGTTGAAGTTTATTTATTTATTTTATTTTTTATTATATAATTTTTTATTTTTATATTTATTCTATATTCAAATATTAAATAATAATAATTATAATAGTGATTTAGTACCTACTGTATCGAAAGAAAACTTGAAAAATTGAGCTAAGACCTTTAAAACTAGGTTTAAGTAATTATCTGTTGATCATCATATTAATCATGTATTAGGTACGGAACCCTCAGTGTTTGAGCCCGGCTGACAATTATTTTTAACATTTATCAAATAAGTTTTTATATTTTATTTTTGTTTTCAGGTTGACAAATGATATAAATGAATTGATTTTTCCTTCTATAAGTATTGCATGGATTTGCCTGAGTTTAATTTATTCTTTTTACTTATATCTATATGCATCGGTAAGAATATTTAGAATTACATTTTTTTTTAATATAAAGTTGAATCTGGTTCATACGAGAGCCAGCTGAAATCTTTACTGGGCAAACTTAAATGTTTTATTTTGAAAATAATTTTATTATGATTTTATTATTAAAATTTATTTGAAAACTAAACGTCTGTTTTACTTTTAAATGATCTATTTGTGTACCCCACACGAAGTAGGAACTTATTCTAAAATTAAAACCTGTTTTTGTTGAGAATAGCTGAGTTGTTTAAATAAAAAAAAAAAAAAAATCTTCAAAAGACAAAAGAAGGTGGTGACTATTTAATTAAAATAGTGACCAATCATATAACAGCTTTATAGTTTTATAATCTAACTAGCTGCAAGGCCCGCCTCGGCGGCCCTCTTGCTAGCCAGGGGGCACCACCCCTGGACCTCCAACCCACGCTCACACCCCACTCCCACCCACCACACCCCTCGAAACCCACCCAGCACCCCCACCCCGCACCATGCCCCCGTGCGCAACCCCCGCCCCCACACCACCAACACTCCACCCCGCGCACCACACCACCGCCTGGCCCCCTGGAGCCACCCCCACTACCTCTTGGACCCCGCACCCCTACTCTACTCCGCCTCACTCCCCCACTCCCGTTCCCCCCGGACCCTCGTACCACCCCCGCACCCACCCCCTGCGCCCAGTTTTTGCATTTCTAGCCTTCTAGTGACCCACAGATTATTTATACAAAATTTGGTTGAGTTTGGTCCAAGAGCAAGAATTTTCATTTTTTGATCCTCCCCCCTTTTGGGTGGTTTTATGGGGGAATTTTTTTAAACAAAAGTTGTCAGAAATCACATCTCATATAACTTTGCTTATAATAAAATTTGCCGTAGAGTTAATAGTTTAGGTGTTATTTGATAATTTTCATTCGTGCGCCCCCCCCCCCCAAACTCCCTTTTGGGTCAAAATATCAAAACGTTATATAGTTATAAACGTAAGTTAGAAGACATCTGTTCCAAATATGAAATTTCATAATAATCCTTTTCAGCCGCTTTTACGTGAATCGTGAGCAACTTTTCGCGGAAACCACGCAAACAAACATACAGACAGACAGCAATTTTGTTGAGGGTGTTTTCGTTCATAACTTTGCTTGAAAAGTGTTCAACCAAAATTTGGCGTGATTTGGCGCAATGACAAAACCTTAATTTTATATATAGGTAGATGTTGATTTAACAAAAGATAAATTAGATCAGGTGTGAGAAACCTATTTTAAATGAAAGGCCATAATTGTTTTTTAAAAGAATGCAAAGGCCACACCGATCCTTCGAATTCGAAACAACTACATATCGCTACTCCAGAACAAGACTGGTTTAGCTCAAAAAAATGCGATTTTGAGTTTTTTGCACGAATTATCTTCAAATTGCCTCTACTATCTCTGTGCAAGGGTGTTTCTTAAACAACTTAGCGGATCACCCCTAAATAGAGCGCGGGTAAGTGAACTATCTTGGATTTGTGGAGGAAGGGTTGTGCAAGAGTGAATCATCTCAGTTTGATTCTTGTTGTGAGTTAGCAGGTTTACTCTCTAAGGCGACGATATACTTATTTATTTGCATTTATAAGTAGAAAAGAAACTCATTGATTTCCCTTAATGAATCAACAACTCTGCTACTCACGGCAAAACAAAATCTTTTCAATTAAAATTATTAAATAATTTAGAAATAATTTTGAGTTTTAAGTAATTTCGTGATTTGATTGAAAATCCCAAATAAACCAGTTTTAACGTGCTTTCGTGTGTATATAATATTATAAATATATAAATTACATTTGTTATTACTAGTTCTAATTGATTTTCAGATGGAATTTGATAAAGATGGATTACTTGAATTATATGCCACTTTAACTGATGCAATGGAACCTGTACCATTTTGTATAATCGGAACAAAATTAACTACTCATGTAAGTCACAATTCTCTTGTCTTTGGAAAATAATGTTATTTATTTGATTTTTTATGAAATAAAATAAACTTTCCCTTCTTAATTCTTAATGCAAACTGATTGATGTTTTCGTTTGCAAACACACCATAGTAGGTCCTAAGCCTACATCTCGCTTCGTGTATTCTATTATATAATAAAATTAAAAATATGATGGCGCCAGTGAATTTAGGTATTAAAAAATTCCCGTGGCGATCAACATGTTAAATTAATTTCCTATAATATCTTCAAAATAAATTAGATGAATTTAATAAAAAAAATTGTTCTTTATTGTTTCAGAGTGAATTGGTTGGATTTGCTGCATTCTCATCCGCATGGTATGAAATAGAGCCATCATTTGGACGGATTATTCCACTTATTATGGCTCGGTCACAGAAATATTTGAGTATCAATACGTTATTTATGGGCGAAGTATCTCTTAAATTGTTTTCAAATGTAAGAAATTACTATTTTTTTAATGTTAAGATTTCAATAAGAAGAAATCATTGAGGATATCCTATGCGCGATGCAAATAATATGTACCATATATATCAGTGGCATGCGGCCCAACCCTAAAATTTCAAACATTTAGAGTATTTTCATAAATATCGACTTCAAAATTTCAGGAGGATCTTACAATTTTCAAATTATTATCTGCTACTTAGCTTCAAGGCCCGCCTTCGACGGGCCTTTGTTATCAGAGGGCTTCGCCCCTGGACCCCCACGTGGCTGCTTTATTGATGTTTTATTAGTAACAGAGAATAAATATAATTGTTTTATTTTAAAGTCTTAAATAGATATAATTTGAGATTCTATTTAACTGTAATATACAGTCATAACAAATAAGATGAAACAAATATTTAAAATGTATTAAAAATCTCTATTTATAAAAAATTCTCTTATTCTCAAGCTTGAGTTGTTTATCATAAAAGAATTTAGTCTTATTGATTTTAAGTCGATTCTTCCACGTTTTCAGTAGAGGTTGCCATTAATAGTCAAAACATCAAAAATGGAATGCAATAAGGTTATTCCTCTAGTATTAGATAAGAATCGATCGTTATTTTTGATTTTAAGTCGATTCCTCCATGTCTTCAGCAATGGTTACTAATAATAATCGAAGGGTCAAAAATCTAATGTAGAATTGTTATTCCTCTAGTATTAGATAAGAATCGATTGCTATTTTTGATTTTAAGTCGATTCTTCCACGTTTTCAGTAGATGGTTGCCAATAATAGTCAAAACATCAAAAATGGAATGCAATAAGGTTATTCCTCTAGTATTAGATAAGAATCGATCGCTATTTTTGATTTTAAGTCGATTCCTCCATGTCTTCAGCAATGGTTACTAATAATAATCGAAGGGTCAAAAATCTAATGTAGAATTGTTATTCCTCAAGTATTAGATAAGAATCGATTGCTATTTTTGATTTTAAGTCGATTCCTCCATGTCTTCAGCAATGGTTACTAATAATAATCGAAGGGTCAAAAATCTAATGTAGAATTGTTATTCCTCAAGTATTAGATAAGAATCGATTGCTATTTTTGATTTTAAGTCGATTCCTCCATGTCTTCAGCAATGGTTACTAATAATAATCGAAGGGTCAAAAATCTAATGTAGAATTGTTATTCCTCAAGTATTAGATAAGAATCGATTGCTATTTTTGATTTTAAGTCGATTCCTCCATGTCTTCAGCAATGGTTACTAATAATAATCGAAGGGTCAAAAATCTAATGTAGAATTGTTATTCCTCTAGTATTAGATAAGAATCGATACCAATAAAAACCGAAACGTGAAAAATCGAAAGTATTATAGAATGGTTATTCCTCGACTGTTAAATGAGAATCGATCATTATTTTTGAAATAAAGTCAACATCAGGCGCAGATCCAGACCTCTGATTTGGGGGGGGGGGGCGGTCGCCGGTATATAAGATCTACTTTTGATCTCGGAAGTGTGTCGCGGTCGAATTGTCCAAGCGGGGTGGGGGGGGGTCAAAGACGCCCCCCCCCCACATAGAACTTTATTTTCTTCAATTTTATAATTTAATGTTATATAAAAAAATAATTAAATAAACATATAAAAAATGTTGATCTACAATGCTTTGAGGGGGGGGCGGTCGCCCCCATCGCCCCCCCCCCTGGATCCGCACATGGTCAACATGAACTGCAAATTGCAAGTGATATCTGATTAATAATAAAGGAATAAACATATTAATATTTCAAATGAATTTGGATAAAGTTTAGCAACGATCCGTTGCAGTTTATTTAATTAAATAACAATTTTTGAGTTCATCAATTAAATTGTCAAATTAATATTTGTGTGATTTAAAATTCATTGTAATTAAGTACCTTGTACCTTGAGGACCACAAAAAAGGTCAAATATAGTTATTTGTAGAATTATATTTTAAAGTACTTTATTTTAGAATAAGATAGTACATTGGATAAAGTTTAGCAACGATCCGTTGCAGTTTATTTTTTTATTTTTGTTTTTAATTGTACTTTAAAAAAAATAGATAGTTTTTTTAAATCTTTGTTGCATTATTAAATTCTTCTTCAACGATAATGTGGTTAGATCTCTTTTAAGAATAAATGACAATTCAAAAATCTGACAGATAGGGCTGCAAACACATGATTAGTTTGCTAGTTTAGTTCTTTTATTGTTTGGCAAGCTAGGTTGGCTAAACACATTTTGTTTTAGTTTTCCGTGAATTTTCTAATTTTCCGGGCAACTTTTCCGATGTTTTTTTACGTATTAACCTGAATTGGACTATTACGAACATTTAAAAAAAATTAGCCAAATCGGTCCAGGCATTTGAGAGATCCGCGCTTACAAAGAAAAAGAAATTCATTTTTATTATATAAATTTCAAATATTTCTATAAAAAACATTTTTTGTTTTTAAAAGTATATTGGTTCTCGAAATGAAATAAAATTGTTGCATAGTTTCAAGGGGCAATTAAAATGAACGATTTTTACCGAAAGGGTGCGGATGGAAGGTTTATTGAAGTCTCTACCTCGTATATTTTCCAGTTCAAGCATGTCAAAGACAAATCCGGACGAGTTTTAGCCGAATAAAAATTGTTCTCGCTGAGAAACTATTAAAATATAATTAGTACAAAAAGGAATAAATAAAGATAATTGGAGAACATTTGGACTAATCCATTTCTAAGAACTCTTAATATGTATATAAGATCGAAAACAATTAAGAATGCTATAGACAAGTCATAGCTTGATTATAGTAATAGAATTGGGAGAAATTTAGTATTTTCTTATAGGACAGGCTAATCATTGTGCAAGATGTTCGATTTCCATCTAAGGGACTGTGGAATTTAAGTCACAATAATTAATTTCTGACTCTTACCCTCACTCACAAAAGCAGTATCCGTTTGAGACGAAGATCCCAAAATATATTTTTAAAAAATCTAATATTAAATTTGAAAAATAACGAAATTGATCGCTAAAATTTCCACAAAAAAAGCGAAGATTAAAATAACATTTCAAAAAATGAAGGGTAATTTTTTGGACAGGAAATGTTTGAAAAGTCACCAACTGCCACTGATATATATATATTAATCTTTAATTCTTTCTTAATTCATTTTCGTGGCTCATTAGTGGGCTGACTTATTAAATTATAAATGAATAAAGAAAAACAGTTGAGCGGTCGTAACACTCGTAACGTTCTACGAATGTTATGGTCTTTAATGAAAAGGCAAAGCCCTCTGTCCATTGATTACGAAATTTTACTTTTCAAATCTATCATCATGGCACAATTAAGTTTTGGCTATCCTCTCTCTGGATCCACAAAGCAGCAGCACCTTCAAATTTAAAACGTATTTAAGGTATTCAAAACAAAACTCTGATAGCTACAGATCGAGATCTGAAAATTAGACATCAATAATGTTTTAAAGTGTATTTAAAAATAAATTTACTTTGTCAAATGTTTACACAATTAAATTTTGATAACATAAATATAATATTAAAAAGATTTTGTGTGTCTTAAAGAGTTTAAGAGTTAAGAGTTAAAGAGTTTATTAATAAGATTGGAGTAATTTTTGGAGACGGACTGATAAGTGAAATTGAGTGGATATCGACGAGGCAGTCCAAAAAAAGAAGAAGATAATTTACACACTCTTTTTATTCATAAAACCGACGTTTCGGAGGCTATTCCGTCCTTCTTCAGGGTTTTGAAAAGTCAGTGAAGGAAATCCAATGCGATATTCTCCTCTGTCTCCTCTTTCAGTGGCAGTAAGAATATTATATTGTGTAGTCTATTATAATTGTATAGTACATTATAATTCTGCTGAGAATGAAATACAATATATTATTGTTACTCCCACTGAAAGAGGAGACAGAGGGAATGTCGCATTGGATTTTCTTCACTGACTTTTCAAAACCCTGAAGAAGGAGGGAATAGCCTCCGAAAAGTCGGTTTTATGAGTGAAAAGATAGTGTTAAATTATCTTCTTCTTTTTTTGGACTGCCTCATCGATATCCACTCTTTATTAAATTTAACAATTCTATTTCACTTAACATTGTTAGGGTACAATAAATTATGCTCTGTAAAAATGCGCTCCTTTTTTACAAGCATTAATTTGTTTTTGTTTGTTTTCTTAAATTTAATTTCCTTGATTCATACTTATTTAATTAAATATTTTTTATTCATAACTTATATTTACTGAAGTTTATTTGTACTTATATGTTTCGTAGAATATATTTAATATTTTTTTTGAACAATGTTACTCTAACTTCGAGGTCTTTCGGTCGACGTCTTGACCACCCCTGATATATAGTATGTATGTTTGCATCAAGCAGAGGACATGCTCATTGATTTCTCCGTAAGAATCAACAAAAATGTGATAAATAATAGATATTTTTGCAAGAAGTCAAAGGAAGTGTTGCATGAGCTATGAAAATAGTCAGCAAGTAAAAGGTGGTAGAAAATTTCCATGAAAGTCTCGGAAAAGTTGATTCAGTTACGAGAGCTCTTTTTTGTAAAGTTTTAGGACCTAAGGCATTAAAAAATTTAATAAGCTAACATCACTTTGTAGTTTAGATTATTTTATCAATCAACAAAAAAATATCTAAAAAAAATCCCTGCGGCCGTAGGAAGAGGTAGATTTTGAAAAGGCTCTACCTCCTTTAGACTGCTCCTATCAAAAACTTTTTAGACACAAGTTGTAGAGGTTAATTAGTATAATATTAGCCATTTGCAACCAAACTCGTATCATTCATATTAACGTTGCTATGATTTTTTAAGATTTCAACCCCCCCACCATTTCCACCCCCTTGGGGCTGAAGTCACCCAAAACTAACCAGTTCTTGTTTACATCAAGACTAAATTTTGTGCCAAATTTTATTGCAATCGGTTAAACACTGCGGCCTGCAGAGCAACCAAAACATTGCGATACATACTCCCCCCCCCACATACATATATATATGGCTGATCCTCAAAAAAAATCGAAAAATGACTTTGATAATATGATGGAATTCTTTTTTAATTATTATGGAATTTCTTTTGTAAACTTGATAGAACATAGGCTAATTGTCTAAAACGTTATATAGTGGTCCCCAACTTTTTTTAGTTTAAAGGGGGGGGGGTGAGGGGGTCCATAGGTATGGGTTCAGAATAGTTCTAAAAAAATATGTGATACCCGGAAAAAAATATGACAAATGGTGAGAGACAACATGAAACATAAACTTTGTTCTTGTACTGGTTTACTGGACCGTCGCTTAGAAAACCAATGCCAACAATTTGTATGAGAGATGTCAGCAAATGACGATGAGGGAATGGGAAAATGAAACATTATTGCACAAAAGTAGAAAAATTAACCTTATAATTTTCAATGTGAATGTACGATACTTGATTAATACTAGAAACACCCTCAAATATATGATAAATGATACATAAATAAGCGCTTGACTTTTTAAAACACTGGGTGAGGGAATGACGGTCCAAAATCTAAACTTGGAGAGAAAAAAATATTTTTAATAGTTTTAATACTAAATCTCATAACTCATAGTCCAGTCTGGCTTATTTTTAGAATATCAATATTGCCAACTTCTAAAAATAATAAGGAGTCGTTCACTATACAATTTGAAATTATGTTTTAATCCTACTTTTACACAAGGGCGAGGGAATGATTCGTTTTTTAAGGTCGAATTTAAAAATTTATTTTGGGATTTTTCTGTTTGTCATGTTTAAACCAAATACACATTTATGTACAGCCAGTACTATTATATATGAATAAATAATAAGATAGAGAAAGTTATAATAAACTTTTCGAATTAGTTCTTTGAATCTATGTGAATTTGGCGGTTGGGACACAGTGAGGGAATGATTTTTAGAGTATTTACTTGAACATATATTTTTTATTTAATATAAAAAAGATAAATATGTTTTATAATTTGGTACGCCTAGGGATGTAGTTTCATAAAAATTCTTTGTTACGAAAACTTAGAATCCCATTTCACAGGAATCAACAAGGACAAAAATTTCGATTTTTTTTTAGAATCAGCCATATATATATATATATATATATATATATATAAACTTTTGAATGGAGGATGGTCTAGGGGCCATGATAGTAAAAACTATGATGAAATTTTCCGGAAGTCGCTCCATGAGAGTGAGCGCAAAGGTATATTTCTTCGAAATCTACCTAAAAAAGCAATATTGGTATTATAATATTAGTAAATTATATTATTTGATTAAAAATTATTTTTTCAATGAGAAATTATTCCCACTTTTCGTTTCAGGTTCTGCAATCTGCATATTCTTTTTTTACTGTATTAAGAACAGTTAAAAATGACGAATAAAAGAATTATGAATAAAAACTATTAATTTGCGGAAAAAAATGAGAAATTTGCAGATGGTAGAGAGGCAGAGGATCTATTGCACCAAGCTAGAGCTCGATTTGCTTTACTAATTTAAATATAATAAATTATTCAACATTTTTTAATTTAATTAATTATTTTGAAAAATTCTATTTCTTAATTTTTATAATAGATATTTAATAATATTTGTAATGAACTAATAGTGGATTTTAAAATATATAAACTGAATATATAAACCAATTAATTAATAAAGTGAAATTGAAAAACCTGTTTATTTATTTATTTTTTCAATTATTATAGCATCAGCTTAAAATATCAAAATATTCAAAAAAAAATGTGAAATAATTATTTTTTATATTTTCACATAGAATTTATTTAGTCTGATTTGATATATTTTTTTTTTAATGGTCTTCGAAAATTATAGTCCATTATGGCCAGTGATTGTTCGTGTGTGTGTGAGGAAGTGTGTGTAAATTAGTGTAGGGATCAGATTAAAGTCGGATTGCAGCGACTCGGGCTTGAACCCGGGTTAGCTTGATTAGAAGGCATTTACGTTATCTACTCCAACAACCCGACTCGCCCTGATTTGATATTGATCTTAATTAAAGAAGACAACAAGGAAATGTAAGAAAACATAATTTTATATATTTTATTATTTATTTATTTTACCTAGACGGAATGGATCCCTGGGTCATATATATTCTATTGAATTAAAAACAAAACAAATTTAATTAAAATAATATTGTATTTTATTATTTACAAAGACGAAAAACATTCATTCAATCATTTTGCAAAATAGCAAAAAGCCGTCCCTGGAAAAAGTGAAATAGCCATCCCGGCATTCGCTTTAAGCTGTTGAGGAAAACCAGGGTAAAACCTTAACAAGGATGGAAATATTAAAATCACCTCATAATAAATTGATTATACCAAACAGAGTTAAATCAAGATTATCATTCTGAAAAATAAAAATTACATATTTTTTGTTAATATTGTCCTATACCTATCTCTATCGGTTTTTGAGATAAAAAATAATTTATGTTAAATTTGGTCCAAAACATGGCCTAATTAAACTTAAATAAATTAGTGCTCTCAATTCATGAAAAGTTGATATTTTGGTGGTAGTTTAGACAGACCCGTAGTATTTAATTTATATGATATGATATGGTATCATAAATTTAAAATCAATTTCATTTTCCACTTTTATTCAACGGCCCTAAATTTTATTCACTGCTCTTAAAAGGGTCAAGAAATAATGAAAAGGGTTAAATTGGTCAAGCCAACAAACAAAGAACCCCTCTCCACAAAAGCAGGTAGCATTTTTTTTAAGATAATAGATTTTAAGATAATAGACATAATCCTTAAGTTTTAGGAAAATAATTTCAACTAAAAATGTGAAATGTATTAATATAGATGAAAACATGCGTTTTAATTGATATTCTCGACTCATTTAATAAATTTATGATTTCGAACTTTGCAGCACATTAGATCTCAGTATTTTTTTGGTATACTGTTTTTATTAATCAAACTTGACCTATTTTCACACCTGTACAAAGTTCTCGAAACTATATCTCTTTATAAATCAATTTAAATTTTTCCAGCAGAAGACACTTACTTATTGCCTCCTTTAACTTCATTTTAAAATAATATAGTTCAATATGATTCTAGAACAAATTTTGAACAAGATTCCATTCTTGAGTAACGAAATTCAAACAAACTATCTAACATCAGAAACAAATCATGATTGAAAATTATTTATCAACATTAAAATTGTAATGGCTTAAGCAGTGTTTTATTCATGATACCAAATAGCAGACATCAAAATATTTCAGTTATAATTATAAGGGAATGGAATTGGTTGTGTTTCAAAAATAAAAATTGAAGTAAAATTTGGGCTTATTAAATACTCTTTATATTTCGGATTTTTAACCCATTTTTAATTTTTGTATGTGAAACAGCACCAATTCTAACCCCTTATAATTTTAAATATGTTTTGTAAACGTACATCGCTTTCCCTAAGTGTTAAAAATTTTATTGTTTATATAAAAAATTTTAATTCTGCAAAAAATAATTATATTTACTTGAAAATTTAATAAAACACATTCCATTCCTCTTAATCTCAATCCATCTGTGGGCTCAAAGCCCTTTGCTTTTATATAATTTTATAACTTTTAATTTTAATTTGCTGCAATGCCGAATTCAATTCAAAATCAATTCAGGACGGAAAGAAAAATTTGAGAATTTGTACAGAAAAATTTTGCAGACATGTTGGCGACCCTGGTTTTTTTGTGGGGGAAGGTCTTTATGAGCCTAATTTCGAGTTTAGTAGAGCTTTCTGCTTTGAATATCATATATCAAAATATATCCTCTGTTCACTAAACATTTATATACGCTGGCATTCAAAAAGTGGAATTGGTTATTTTCTGTACTTCCTGGAGATGGGTTGATAGCCCTGAAATATATATGTTGAGGGAATTTACATCTTTTAATTTTTTTAATTTTAATGTGAAACAAGTGACCAAGAATCCTTAACTCATAGTAAATGAATATTACATATAATATTTATTTACTCTTATCTTTATTAAAGACTAGCTGCAACACAATTAATTCTGATTCACAATCTGTTCAATAAATTAGCTGCAAGGGCCCAGGGGGTGAAGTCGAAGGGGGCATCTCAGCTATAAATTAATTTAAATTTTGTTTAGCACTTCATTAGATATCAGAGAACAACCTCTTTCTTTTCCTTTGTCTTTTTTTATTGTTATTTTTAATTTTGTAGGTTATGTTATTGTTTTTCTTAATATAACAAATAAATTAATAATTAATGTATTTAGACTTTTATTTAATGTTCATATACCTATAGATACTCATGTCTTCTTAAATTATTTTTGTATTAAGCAAGTTTTTTTATTTTATTTTTCTCATTAATAAAGAGTGAGATTTTAATACATTTTGAAAATTTGTTGGGGCCAAATGTTCCTTTGGACAAGGTCAATTTTAATAATTAAAAAAAAATATTTGTATCATCTTTGGTTATTTTTCATTAAAATTTTAAAATTGCGGGCCAGTAAAATAGAATCTTCAATTATATCTATTTAAGACTTTATTATAGAATAACAGAGCTAATAAAACATCAATAAACAAGCCGCGAGGGGGTCCAGGGGGCGAAGCCACCTAGCTAGCAAGAGGCCCGCCAAAGGCAGGCCTTGCAGCTATTCTTTAATAAAGTTAAGAGTAAATAAATATTATATGTAATATTCATTTACTATGAGTTAAGGATTCTTGGTCACTTGTTTCACATTAAAATTAAAAAAATTAAAAGATGTAAATTTTTTCAACATATATATTTCGGGCTATCAACCCATCTTCAGGAAGTACAGAAAATAACTAATTCCACTTTTTGAATGCTAGCGTATATAAATGTTTAGTGAACAGAGGAAAAAATTGAAGTGTCTTTTTATTCTTTGGAAGCTGTGGATGCGGCGCATCACTCAAATTTCAAACATTTAGAGTATTTTGATAAATATATAAGGTCTCGACTTTCGACTTCAAAATTTCAAGAGGATCTCTAAATTTTCAAATTATTATCCGTTATTTCAAATATTTCTATAAAAAACATTTTTTGTTTTGAAAAGTATAATGGTTTAGAAATTAAATAAAATTGTTGCAGAGTTTTAAGAGCCAATTAAAATGAATGATTTTCCGAAAAGGGTGCGGATAGAAGGTTTGCAGTTCCTTCTTGGTATTTCTTCTAGTTTAAGGATGTCAAAGGCATTTCCAGACGAGTTTAAGTCGAATTAAAATTGTTTTCGCTGAGGAACTATTAAAATAGAAATAATACAAATACAATACAATGAAAAAAATGGCTCGATGAATGGTTCGCAGCAAAAGGGGAGGTTTGTTACTGGAGTGGTATTCACAAATTTCTCGAAAGATGGGAAAAATGTATAACAAGCGATGGAGCTTACTTTGAATAAAGCACTTTTTATCATTCTTCCGAATATAACATGTTTATTTAGAAAAAAATCCCCATTTCATACTTATACATCTGGTACTGATGAAAAAATGAGTGTTGAAGGATCAACTTTACTCGTACGGATCTACTAGTATATAATTTCATTATAAAATAGCCTATTAATTTCTATAATAAATATTATATGAAAATAATTAGCTAGTTAAAAAATAGAGTATAACGTAGGTACTTACTACTTACAGTCAAATTGACCTGGATAAAATGAAATAGTATAATATCTATAACACTATTGCATGGGTTACCAGCTGATTGACATTTATGTTATGTGAAAATACAGCATTGGAAGAAAACACAACTATAAAATTCACCGTTTAATTTAAATCTTAAAAATTGATAAGGTCAAAATGACGGATAGTAGCAGTTACGGGTTAATACAACCCTTCCCACATATAAAAAAGTTATGCATAAAGACATGCTCGTTGGATGCTTCTTAGTTAAGTTAATTTAGGCATTGTAACTATTTGATCTCATTTTCCTATCCCAGGACAGTTTCATTTCTGATTCTATCTTTCAAAAATATTTTGACCATTCGTGCCGATAGGTCCCTAATTTTTTTTTTATGATAATGATGAGAGAAGGAGTTACACCAAAAAAAGTGCAACCCCTAAAGGCCTGGGTTGGCCCCTCCATAGTGAAAAGAAGAAGAAAGAATTTTATGCGTTGGGCGGGGGTCGAAGGTATCTGTGGATACGGGTCTTAAATAGCTGAAGGTTATAAGTCGCGGAAAGATGGAGGCAGGGAGTACCAGTCTCTGGAGGTCATAGGGATAAAAGAGTTAGCGAAAGCGTTTGTTCGACTTTTATCCAATTTGACAGCGAAGGGGTGCTGAGCGTTAGAAAACCGAGTGTTTCTCGTAACGAGGGCATTAGGGGGGATAAGTGATTTCAGCTCGACTGAACAGACACCGTGATAGTATCTGTAGTACAGGGAAAGGGGAGAAACGGTTCTTCGGTGAGCCAGGGAGTCGAGTGAGTTGGTTAGAGCCGCGTCTCCTATTAGCTTAATTGCTCGCTTGTGAATTGCATCCAGTGTAGCAAGAGAATGCTTGGATGCACCCCTCCACAGATGAGAGCCATATTCAAGACAGGGACGAATTTGAGCCTTATACAGTATAAGAAGTTGACTGGGAGTATAACAGCATCTAGACCTAAATAGGAGACCAAGCTTGCGCGCTGCAGCTTTAGCAGGGGTTGAGATATGGTCATTCCATGAAAGGTCAGACCCTAGAGTTACGCCTAGCATTGAAATTTTATCCCTGAATTCTAGTGAGTTTGAGTCGAATGATATGTTTGGGAGGTTTCTGTCGACGCGCCTAGAAATAAGGCAACACTGAGTTTTCCCTGCATTGAAGTTAACTAAGTTTTGGGATCCCCAGTTTTTAAGTTTGCATAAGTCTAAATTAATTGAAGAGGCAATGTCTGCACGGTTTTTATGCGATGCAGGGGCGTTATGTAGGGTGCTGTCATCTGCGTAACAATGTACCGGATTGGAGGGCAGGTTTAGAAGGTTGCTGATATAGATTAGAAAAAGCGTAGGGGAGATAACCGATCCCTGAGGAACTCCAGCGTTGGTGTGGAAGGGGGAAGATGATATTCCATCGATGACAACCTTAATACTACGGTCTGAAAGAAAACTTTCGAGCAACTTACAGAGTTTCGGTGCAAGGCCGACGGAGGTCAATTTGGCAACAAGATTTTTGTGCCAGACCATATCGAAGGCTTTTGAAATGTCTAAAGCTACCGCGAGGTCTCATTCCCGGCCTCCAGGGTTTTGTTCCAGATATGAGTTACATATGCTAGGATATCACCAGTCGACCGGGATTGCCTATCGTGGATAAATTTATTTGACTCTAAGTGTCTTAGAACTTGCTCGTTGATGGCCTTTTCCATGATTTTGGATAAGACAGAAGTGATTGCTATGGGTCGATAGTTTTTTTATGTTGGAAGGATCGCCTTTTTTCTTAATTGGTTGGATTCTGGCTAGTTTCCAGGCTTCCGGAAATATTCCATAGTTATAGAAGAGATTGTATAATTTGGATAGTATAGGAGCAAGTTCAGGGGCGCATTTTTTAATGAGAATAGCAGGGATATCGTCGGGGCCAGCAGAACAGTTGTTCTTTAGATTCCGGATGATCTTTAGAATTGCTGGTATCCTGAAAACAGTATCTGACATTATATTAGCACTGGGGAGGTATGTGGGTGGTTCAAGCCCTTTGTCGTCCATGTTTGAGTTGGACGCGAAATATGAGGCAAAAGCTTCGGCTTTGTCGGAGGCGTCAATGGCTATCGAGTTGTCGGAGAGATTGAGAGGGGGAAACGATGAGTTTGTAAAATTTCTTTTTACATACTTATCAAGAGACCAGAATTGGTTTGAACTGCTGGGGCAAGCTGCTTGCCTGTCAGCTTTTTTCTGAATGAAGGATTGTTTTTTTACAGGGGGGATTTTGTGAGAAGAACGCGATTGCACTCTGATGGTGTCGAAGACCAATTATAGAAAGCATGATTTTTTTTGTTTGACTGCTTCGAAGCAAAACTTATTGAAACAGGGCTTGAAGTCCTCTTTTCCAATTACCCGTTTGAAAGGGACATATAACTCGATGCCCATTTGAATCACTTCAGAGAATGCAGAGGCACATTCAGTGGCATTTTTGTTTCTGAAGCAGTAATCATTCCATGGGAAAGAGCTGAAGAAGTTACGAATTTCATCCCAGTTGGCTTTAAGAAAAAGCCTTATTTCTCTGGGCTTTGGGCAGGATAGAGCGGGTTTTACTAAGTCGATATGTGATTGTATTTTAATTAAGTTGTGGTCTGAGTTACCAATTAACTATTATTAACCTATTAATATGGACATGTGATTATTTAGATTTCAACGATCTATGTTAATTACCCACCGAAGATATTAAATAAGTAATTATTACTATCGATAAATATACAATTTAAATAATTTATTAATTTAAAGTCTCTTATTAATCCATTATTCAGATAGACTATTAAATATTATAAATTCTTTGATTTTTCCACAATTTATTATTCTTTTTTTTATTTATTCTCTTTCTTATTCTTTTTTAATACTTTACTTTTGAAAAAAGAACATTTAAAAGAATTTTTAATAATCTATGAGTATAGTTTTTAACTTGACAAACTTTTTTTTAAATAGATTTTAGTTTAATGTGCAAGCCAAAGTGTCCAACCATGACACCGGCTCAAGATTATAGTAATTTTTATTGGAACGCCCTTTACTTTGCAGGATATATTACACCAGAAAAATGGTCACCGTGGAAATATACTCTACATCGATGTTTTTCGTTGGATTCTCTTTGGATTTTCATTTTTTTTAATTGTTTGACTTTAGTTAAATTTCCAATGGAGGGTTTCGAAAAGTTCATTACTCATTTTAGTAATTTTTCTTATTTTATCGGAATTAGTTTGCTGTTTGTTAAATACTATCCATTTCAATTCAAGCCTAAGAAAATTATTAAACTTTTAAAGCGAATCGATACCTTAAATAGGCAAGTTAATTAACTTTTGCTGTAATTTAGACGTTAATTCAAAATCGTTATAAGAACCTGTCATGAATTCACATTGTGGCACTCTTTCCCCACGCCAATGAAAATTCTTGGTCTTTATGTTTTACTTTTGGATTCTTTAGAATTTCCGAATTTTGCAAATTTGATTTGTTAGAAACCCTCTCTTTGCTGGAGGGTCTAGGTTGCCAATGTTTTTTAATATTTCAAACTTTAGTACTATTTATGGGCAGAAAACTATTTTGACTGTTAAACTTTTTCCTTCTAAATAAAAAAATAATCGCTTTTGTTTTGTTTTCATTTAGTAACAGTTTCCAATTTTCTAGTTAATTTTTCCGAGAGATATTTTAATTTATTTTTTGTTAATCGCGGTGAAAGCAATACCGAGTCAAATTAGAAAAGTCTCTTATTTAAAAGGAGATATTATTAATTGTTAATGGGCCCAAAATGGGAAGGCTCTTTTAAAAAAATTAAATTATAGCATTTTCACTTTAAATAGGCTGACGTGTTCTGAAGTGGCCATCCACTTGACTTTACCATCTAACCTGGCCCATTACTTATATTTAATATTTAATAAAGTTATTTATAATCATGTAGGGGAAGGGGATAGTTTTTGCATTTTTAGACTTCTGTGTTCCCACTGATTATGTATACAAAATTTGGTTGAGTTTGGTACACGGGCCTAGATTTTCATTTTTTGTGCATACACCCCCCCCCCCCCCACCCCCAGTTTTTGCATTTTTAGACTTTTTGGGGTCCCACAGATTATGTATACAAAATTTGGTTGATTTTGCTCAAATGGCCTAGATTTTTAATTTTTAGCCACTATTAATCTCAATGGACTAACTACGGGTGAAATTTGGTTTCGATATTCACACTAGTTTTTGAGCTAGCTCGTCCACAAAAATTTGGTAACCCACAGACAGACAACCAGAAAACCAGGCAACCAGACAGACTAAAAGACCTTTTGACAAAACAATTATTATCTCGAAAAATATAATTTAAATTGATATTTAAAGTTCACTTATTAGAACTTTTTATAGAGCGAACTGCTATGGTTTCGATCGCTCATTTTTTAAATCTGAAGTGTTTAAGCCGTTTTTGAGATATTTCCAGAAAAGAAGGAAAAAACACTTTTTTCATGCACGATTACAATACTTGACCATACCCTGTATGGTAAAGTAAAAACAAAGTTAACTGAAACTTGATATTAACAGGTCCAATATTTAAAAAGAGATGTAATTATTCTTTTAGAGAACCAAAATGGTATTATCAATATAAATTCTAGTCCCTTTGATTGATTTGTTTAACATTTCCCATATGCACTATTTTTTATGTGAGAAGTAGTTGCACCAAAAATCTGCAATCCCTTAAGGCCTGGGTTGGCCCGTGGCCCCCTCCGACATGAAAGGAGGAAAAAGAGAAGAATTTATCGGCTGGGTAGGAGTCGAAGATAAGTTACCGAAAAGAAGGAAGTCGGAATTACAAGTCAAATCTCAGAAAATTATATAAAGTCCAGTATAAGTAAGATTTTAAGATCGTGAACTTGGTAAATTATTCATGCGATAATTAGGCTAAAATTTTCTCTCACTTAATTATTTAAAGAGGTACCAGTGAGGAACGAAATAGTATAGTATTTACTTAATTACTAGGCTTAAAAATAGTATACGACCTTATGAATTTGACTTTGCATGCGAAAGTAAGAATCAAAGGGGGGGGGCAAAAATGATTAAAATGATAAAATTTTCACACGAAAATGACTTAAAGCTATTTTCTCAAGAAGAGTTCAATATTTAAAAAAATACATATGTTCAATTGTTAATGCGCATAAAATTAAGAGAGGGGGAGGCTCTTTTCGTAAATGATTATAAATGATTTTATTAAATATTAAATATAAGAGAGGGGCTTAGGTGTATGGTAAAGTGGATGGCCACATCAACTTATTTTCTTTTTCAGTAAGATTTTTCAAGAACAAAACATAAATAAAATTAATATATTATTGAAGAATTATAAGAAAGAAAAAACTCTTATAATTATTTATGTTTGTTATTATTTTATCTCAGCATTGATGATTTTCATAACTGTCTTGTTCAATGATATTGAAGAATATAAAACATTATTCATCAATACAACGGTAAGAATCCTAATCTCTCTTATATATACCGTGTGAGTTTTTTTTATCTTGAAATAGTCTTATAACTCAAAAATAGTGCAGTATATGAAAACAGTTTAAAATAAAAGCTTATTTATATCAAGGGGGAAACTAAACTACGCTATTGTTTGTCGAGGTAGAATAAGCATTCAAGTGTATTTCAAGGTGAAGTTCTGTTTTTTTAATAGTACCTTATATTTTTCTTTTCGTCTACTTAATCCACAAAAAAAAACTGAACAACCTTCATAAGAACTATTTTTTTAGACGAAATCAAATATACAAAGTAGTATTAATTCAATTCGATCTCAAAAAAAATCTTAATAATTATTTTTAACAATCATTTAACTCATTTTTTCAAATAATACTAATTAAATAAATAATTTAATAATTTTGCGACACTGTTCTGTGACATTTTAGAGTGTATCGTAAGTCTTCTGAATGAAGTCCAGTTCCAATTTCGTTATTTCCACTGTATTTGAATTATAAGATTGTCTCAAGATAAAATAAACTCACCCGGTATATATATATATATATATATATATATATATATATTATTATATATTATTATATCAGAGGCGTGCGGTCCATGGATACTGTGGATGCGGCGCATCCCTAAAATTTCAAACATTTAGAGTATTTTCAATCATAAATATATAAGGTCTCGACTCTTGACATCAAAATTTCAGGAGGATCTTTAAATTTTCAAATTATTATCCGTTATTTCAAATATTTCTGTAAAAAACATTTTTTTGTTTTGAAAAGTATAATGGTCTCGAAATTAAATAAAATTTTTGCATAGTTTCAAGGGCCAATTAAAATGAATGATATTCCGAAAAGGGTGCGGATAGAAGGTTTGAAGTCCCTGCCTGGTATTTTTTCTAGTTTAAGGATGTCTAGTTCCAGGCAAGTTTTAGTCGAATTAAAATTGTTTTCGCTGAGGAACTATTAAAATAAAAATAATACAAATACAATCATCATCATCGTCATCATCAATCAGCCCTTTATCTTGCCCACTGCTGAACATAGGCCTCCTCCAAATGTCTCCAGTTTTCTTTTGCAGCTTTTATCCAGTTTGTCGATATTCTTCTTATATCATCTGTCCATCGTGTGGTTGGTCTACCCCGGCTTCGCTTATCCTCTCTTGGCCTCCATTCAAAGAGTTTCTTTGTCCATCTGCCATCCACCATCCTAGCGATATGTCCAGCCCATCTCCACTTTTGTTTTGCAATGCGTTCAATGATGTCGTCTACTCCAGTTCGTCTACGGATCTCATCATTTCTTACGCGGTCTTTTTAGGTCAAACCAAGCATTGATCTTTCCATTCGCATTTGTGTTACTCTCAGTTTTTCTGATGATATTTTTGTGAGAGTCAAAGTCTCTACTCCATAAGTCAAAATTGGCAAGACACATTGATTGAAGGCTTTCCGCTTCAACGTTGTTGGGATATCTGACTTAAAAATGTCTTTCAATTTCCCATAGACTGCCCATCCCAGAGTGATTCTTCTTAACATTTCGCAGGTCTGGTTATCTCGACCTATTCTTATCTCATGGCCTAGGTAAACATATTTTTCCACCACTTCTATAACCTGATCCTCAATCTCGATTTCCTCGCTGAAGACCATATTTGTCATCATCTTTGTTTTTTGATAGTTTATCATCAATCCTATTTTTCGAGACACATTCTCAAGCTCTTAACCATGTTTTTGCGTCCCCTAAATTATCTGATATGATGACAATATCATCCGCGAAGCGTAAGTGACTAAGCCTCTCTCCATCGATAGTTACTCATTTCTCTTGCCATGCCAACATTTTGAGCCCATGCTCAAGTACAGTGGTGAACAGCTTTGGTAACATAGTGTCACCCTGCCTAACTCCTCTTTTGATGTTTATCTTATTTGTTGTTGAATGCAGATTTACGGTTGTTGTGGCATTTTCGTAGATGTTCTTGATAATGTTACAAATACAATACAGGTCAGAATTCGAGACAGCTTTGAAGGAACTAAAAAATAATAGAGCACCCGGAATAGACAATATACAAGCTGAAATCCTAAAGAACTCTGGAGAAAAGGCACGTGACAAACTTTTTGAACTAATTAGCAAAATCTATAAATTGGGAATCATCCCAAAAGATTTCCAAAAAAAACAAAATAGTCACACTTCCCAAAAAGACAGGCGCGGATAAATGGGAAAATTTCAGGACAATTAGCTAAACCTCACATGCCTCCAAAATCCTAACCAAAATAAACCAAAGAAGAATAGAACAAAGAGTTGAAGAAAATCTGGGGGAAGACCAGTTCGGCTTTAGAAGAAACAGAGGCACCCGAGAAGCAATTCTCTCTCTTAGACTAATAATAGAAAGGGCTTTTATCAGGGAAGAATCTGTCTACATCGGATTCATAGACCTAGAAAAAGCATTCGATAACGTCAATTGGGAAATTATGTTCAAAATCTTAAAACAGGCGGGAATAAAATTCAGGGAGAGAAGACTAATCTACAATCTATACCAAAACCAGACGGCAATAATAAATATTGGAGATGAGCAAAGAGAAGCCAAAATAAAAAAAGGTGTAAGACAAGGATGTGCTGTCACCCATGATTTTCAACTTATACATAGAAGAAGCGATAAAAGAATTCGAAGACAAAATTGATACATATATCGAAATCCAAGGTCAAAAGATCGCTATGTTAAGATTTGCCGATGACATTGCCCTTCTAGGAAGCAACAAAAAAGAATTAGAAGACGCACTGAATGGAATTAACCAAATCCTAATAGAAGAAATCAAAATGAAAATAAACAAGAATAAAACCAAGGTCCTAGTATGTACAAAAAAAGAACAAACGAGACAGGAATGCATCAAAATTAATCAAGAAAACCTAGAAGGAGTTAAGGAATTCCGCTACCTAGGAAGTAAAATAACATGGGATGGGAGGAGCGCAAACGAAATTAAATCAAGAATTGCCCAAGCAAAAATGGGGTTTAATTCAAAACAAAAACTACTATGCTCCTCCTCAATCAGCTTAGAAAACAGGAAGATGCTATTGAAGACATATGTATTGAGAATAGCCATGTACGGGTGTGAAACCTGGACAATTAGAGAAGTGGAGAGAAAGAAATTAGAGGCTTTCGAAATGTGGTGCTACAGAAGAATGATGAATATCAAATGGATGGATAAAATTACAAATGAAGAAGTTCTTTGAAGAATCGGAGAAAGAAGAACCTTGTGGAAGAGTCTGAAGAAGAGAAGAGGTCAGATGATGGGGCACACACTGAGACATGGGGGACTACATAGGGATATCTTGGGGGGGGGGGAGAAAAGGGGAAGGGGAAGACCCATATTAGAATACTTCAACCAAATAATAGGGGATGTGGGATGCCAGACATTTAGAGAGGTCAAACAGCTGGCGGGGGACAGAGTCGAGTGGAGACTGATTGTTGCATCAAACCAGTAAGACTGTATACTCAATGATGATGGAAATACAAAACAATGAAAAATGGCTCGATGAATGGTTCGCAGAAAAGGGGAAGTTTGTTACTGGCGTGGTATTCAAAAATTTCTCGAAAGAAGGGAAAAATGTAAGCAATGGAGCATACTTTGAATATAGCACTTTTTATCATTCTTCCGAATATAACATGTTTTTTTAGAAAAAAAATCCCCATTTCATACTTATACATCTGGTACTGGTGAAACATCAGCCACGAAAACTTACTAACATTTCATCAATCATTGCACATTCTCCTATGCTGGAAAGTTCTTGGCAATTTTTCACAAAAGATTCAAATATAAATGAAATGAGTGCTGAAGGATCAACTTTACTCGTACAGATCTACTAGTATGTGATTTCATTATAAAATGGCCTATTAATTCCTATAATAAATATTATATGAAAATAATTAGCTAGTAGCCGTTGAAAAATAGAGTATAACGTACTTACTACTTACAGTCAAATTGACCGGAATAAAATGAAATAGTATAATATCTATAACACTATTGCATGGGTTACCAGCTGATTGACATTTATGTTATGTGAAAATACAGCATTGGAAGAAAACGCAACTATAAAATTCACCTTTTAATTTAAATCTTAAAAATTGATAAGGTCAAAATGACGGATAGTAGCAGTTACGGGTTAATACAACCCTTCCCACATATAAAAAAGTTATGGACAAAGACATCCTCGTTGGATGATTCTTACATAAGTTAATTTAGGCATTGTGAACAATTTGATCTCATTTTCCTATCCCATGACAGTTTCATTTCTGATTCGATCTTTCCAAAATATTTTGACCATTCTTGCCGATAGGTCCCTAATTAATATGGACATGTGATTATTTAGATTTCAACGATCTATGTTAATTACCCACCGAAGATATTAAATAAGTAATTATTACTATCGATAAATATACAATATAAATAATTGATTAATTTAAAGTCTCTTATTAATCCATTATTCAGATAGACTATTTAAATATTATAAATTCTTTGATTTTTCCACAATTTATTATTCCTTTTTACGTTCGTTTTTTATTTATTCTCTTTCTTATTCTTTTTTAATACTTTACTGTTGAAAAAAGAGCATTTAAAAGAATTTTTAATAATCTATGAGTATAGTTTTTAACTTGACAAACTTTTTTTTTAAATAGATTTTAGTTTAATGTGCAAGCCAAAGTGTCCAACCATGACACCGGCTCAAGATTATAGTAATTTTTATTGGAACGCCCTTTACATTGCAGGATATATTACACCAGAAAAATGGTCACCGTGGAAATATACTCTACATCGATGTTTTTCGTGGATTCTCTTTGGATTTTCATTTTTTTTTAATTGTTTGACTTTAGTTAAATTTCCGATGGAGGGTTTCGAAAAGTTCATTACCCATTTTAGTAATTTTTCTTATTTTATCGGAATTAGTTTGCTGTTTGTTAAATACTATCCATTTCAATTCAAGCCTAAGAAAATTATTAAACTTTTAAAGAGAATCGATATCTTAAATAGGCAAGTTAATTAACTTTTGCTGTAATTTAGACGTTAATTCAAAATCGTTATAAGAACCTGTCATTAATTCACATTGTAGCACTCTTCCCCCCCACCCCAATGAAAATTCTTGGTCCTTATGTTGTACTTTTGGATTCTTTAGAATTTCCGAATTTTGCAAATTTGATTTGTTAGAAACCCTCTCTCTTTGCTAGAGGGTCTAGGTTGCCAATGTTTTTTTAATATTTCAAACTTTAGCACTATTTATGGGCAGAAAACTATTTTGACCGTTAAACCTTTTCCTTCTAAGTAAAAAAATAATCGATTTTGTTTTGTTTTCATTTAGTAAGTGTTTCCAATTTGCTAGTTAATTTTTCCGAGAGACGTTTTAATTTATTTTTTTGTTAATCGCGGAGAAAACAATACCGAGTCAAATTAGAAAATAAATATTTGTCTACTTTTACTTTACCATACAGGGTATGGTCAAGTGTTGAAATCGTGCATGGAAAAAGTTGGTTTTTTCGCTTCGTTTTGTTGAAATATCGTATCTCAAAAACGGTTGAAACTATTTTGATAAAAAAATAAAATAAATTGAGCGAAACCATGGGGTTTTGATCTCCAAAAATGTCCTAATGAGTGAATGAGTCTAACAAAAATCGAAGAAATCTGATATTTATGATAGAAAAGTCTCTTATTTAAAAGGAGATATTATTAATTGTTAATGGGCCCTAAATGGGGAAGACACTTTTAAAAAATTAAATTATAGCATTTTCCCTTTAAATAAGCTGACGTGTTCTGAAGTGGCCATCCACTTGACTTTACCATCTAACCTGGCCCCTTACTTAAATTTAATATTTAATAAAGTTATTTATAATCATGTAGGGGAAGGGGATAGTTTTTGCATTTTTAGACTTCTGGGGTCCCACTGATTATGTATACAAAATTTCGTTGAGTTTGGTACACGGGCCTAGATTTTCATTTTTTGACCCTACACCACCTACTATAACCTACTAACCAGAAAACCAGACAGACTAAAAGACATTTTAACAAAACAATTATTATCTCGAAAAATATAATCTAAATTGATATTTAAAGTTCACTTATTAGAGCTTTTTATAGAGCGAAATGCCATGGTTTCGATCGCTCAATTTTTTTAATCTGAAGTGTTTAAGCCGTTTTTGAGATATTTCAAAAAAAGAAGGAAAAAACACTTTTTTCATGCACGATTACAATACTTGACCATACCCCATGGTAAATTATTCGTTCGATAATTAGGCTAAAATATTTCCCACTTAATTATTTAAAGGGTACCAGAGAGTAACAAAATAGTATATAGTATTTACTTAATTACTAGGCTTAAAAATAATATACGACCTTATGAAACTGACTCTGCATGCGAAAGTAAGACTCAAAGGGGGCAAAAATTATTAAAATAATAAAATTTTCACATGAAAATACTTAAAACTATTTTCTCAAGAAGAGTTCTATATTAAAAAAAAAAATACATATGTTCAATTGTTAATCGGCCTAAAATTAAGAGAGGGTAAATGATTATAAATGATTTTATTAAATATAAGAGAGGGCTAGGTGTATGGTAAAGTGAATGGCCACATCAGCTTATTTTCTTTTTCAGTAAGATTTTTCAAGAACAAAACAGAAATAAAATTAATATATTAATGAACAATTATAAGAAAGAAAAAACTCTTATCATTATTTATGTTTGTTATTATTTTATCTCAGTATTTATGGTTTTCTTAACTCTCTTGTTTAATGATATTGAAGAATATAAAACATTATTCATCAATACAACGGTAAGAATTCTAATCTCTATTATATATACCGTGTGAGTTTTTTATCTTGAAACAGTCTTATAACTCAAAAACAGTGCATTATATGAAAAAAGCTTATTTATACCAAGGGGAAAACTAAACTATGCTATTGTTTGTCGAAGTAGAACAAGCATTCAAGGGTATTTCAAGGTGAAGTTCTGTTTTTTAAATAGTACACTATATATTTCTTTTCGCCTCCTTAATCCACAATAAAAAAATGAACAACTTTCATATGAACTAGTTTTTTATACGAAATCAAATATAAAAAGTAGTATTAAATCAATTAGATCTCAAAAAAATCTAAATAATTACGCAATTGGATGTTGATGAAAGCAGTCCACGGTGGTTGTAAAAAATAAGACTATAGAGGTTTTATTATTTTACATTTATTTGTTAAACCGACGTTTCGGAGATTTATTCTCTCCTTCTTCAGAGTAACAAAAAGTCAATGAAAGTAGTTCAAAACATAATTACTTTCTGTCTCCTTTGACAATGCCAAAAAAAACATTATAAAAAAATTTCATCTCGAATAGAAATAAAGTAAAAAGCAATTCTATTATTTCTATTCGAGATGAAAAATTTTTATAATGTTTTTTTTGGCATTGTCAAAGGAGACAGAAAGTAATTATGTTTTGAACTACTTTCATTGACTTTTTGTTAAGAAGGAGAGAATAAATCTCCGAAACGTCGGTTTAACAAATAAATGTAAAATAATAAAACCTCTATAGTCTTATTTTTTTACAACCACCGTGGACTGCTTTCATCAACATCCAATTGCATATTTATACCAGACCGTCTCCTAAAGAAAAACTCTATCACTTAATATTATTTTTAATAATCATTTAACTTATTTATCAAATAATAATGATTAAATAAATAATTTAATCATTTTGCGACACTGTTCTGTGACATTTCAGAGTGTATCGTAAGTCTTCTGAATGAATTCCAGTTACAATTTTGTTATTTGCACTTTTTTTGAGTTATAAGATTGTCTCAAGATAAAAAACACTCACCCGGTATATATATTATATTATTATATCAGAGGCGTGCGGTCCATAGATGGTGTGGATGCGGCGCATCTTTAAAATTTCAAACATTTAGAGTATTTTCATAAATATATAAGGTCTTGACTCTCGACTTCAAAATTTCAGGAGGATCTTGAAATATTCAAACTATTATTCGTTATTTCAAATATTTCTATAAAAAACATTTTTTGTTTTGAAAAGTATAATGGTCTCGAAATGAAATAAAATTGTTACATAGTTTCAAGGGGCAATTAAAATGAATGATTTCTGCAAAAAGGGTGCGGATAGAAGCTTTGAAGTCCCTGCCTGGTATTTCTTCTATTGTAGTTTAAGGATTTCAAAGACAATTCCAGTCGAGTTTTAGTCGAATTAAAACTGTTTTCGCTGAGGAACTATTAAAATAGAAATAATACAAATACAATACTTTCCCCATGCTTCGCATTGGATAAAACTAAAAGGAATAAATATAGTTGATTCGAGAATTCTTGGACTAATCCATTTCAAAGAACTCTCAATATATAAGATCTGAAATAACTAAGAGTGCTATAGACAAGTCATAGCTTGCTTTTAGCAATAGAATTAGGAGAAATTTAAGATTTTCTTAAATGACAGGCTGATTCATTGTGGAAGATGGTCTATTTCAATCTCAGAGACTGTGGAGTTTAAATCACAAGATTTAATTTCTGACTCCTACCCTCACTCACATAAAGCAGTATCCGTTTGGAGGCTAAGATTAAAATAAAATTTCAAAAAATGAAGGGTACTTTTTTTGGACAGCATTCCCTGGTTGAAAAGTCACCAACCGCCACTGATATATCTATATATATTATTATTTCTTTATATATACGCTTTTCTTTGGCTACTTACCTACCTACATAAGCCTGTTCGTTAGGTCGTAATCTATTGTATAAACAAATAAGCAGGATATGTTCTAGGATCTAAGGTCCATCGGTACCTTAAATCTTCCAAAATATGTATACTTTATATTTATATATTAATTTCATTCTTATTTGTCATTTATAAAAAGAGCATGAACTAAACAATTTTAAGTATTACGGACAGACTGACAGACAGTTTTTAAACAACATGATCTCGTTTTATGTTTGAACGGAACACAAAAAACAAGTCAACCAGTGAAAAATAATTAAATTTTCATACACTTTTTCGTTATCGTTATTTAAATTGTAAATTTAAGTTTCACTATCAGGGGACCCCAATTAAAGAATAATTTTTATAAAAAAAAAAAACAGACTTCAAAAAATAAATGAAACAAATAAAATAATAAGAACTCAAAAATATAACGCATTAAAAGGTAGAAAATAATTATCGAATTTAGTTACAACTAAACGACGAAATATTAACATGAAATCACTTTTTGAAGTCGGTGCCAAAAATATACATTTTATGAATCGAACTCGAAGGATCTTAGTACGTTTGGCAGCTAAGCTCGCTTATATAGTTTGTTTAGCACCGACATCAAAAAGTGATTTCATGTTAATATTCGTCGTTTAGTTGTAATTAAATTATATAATTATTTTCTTCCTTTTAGTGCATTTTATTTTATTTCTGAGTTATTATTATTTTATTTGTTGCATTTATTTTTTTGAAGTCGGTTTTATTTTTTTTATAAAAATTATTTCTATTTTTCTCTTTTTAATTATTTTATTAATAGTGACTTAATATAATATTTTGTATGCATCTCGTAAAAGAAAGCGTCGGGCGAATGAATCATAAATTGATAATAAAATTCAATTCATAAAAATAGAAATTCTCTTGAAACGTTTGCGGGTTTTAAATTAATATTTTAAGAATTTTTTTATAAAAGATTTTATTTATTATAATTTCGATAATTTGCTTATAAGCTATATTGCTAATATGGATAATTTGCTTATAAGCTATATTGCTAATATGGAGATTTACGTTATTTCGTCATTGATCATATCATCAGAACTTGACCAAATTAATATGGGACCACCCCTTAAGGTACCCCATTTCCAATAAAAAAAGAACCATCGAAATCGGTCCACGTGACAAAAGGCTCTCACTGAACATACATAAAATAAATAAATAAATAAATAGTTAGGTATCTTGACTATCTTGGAGCTATACTGATCAAACACAGGAAGAATCATTAAAATCGGTTCATAAACAAATAAGTTATGCCTGAACTAACATAACAAAAAGGATCCAATACCAATGAAAAAAAAACGGGATCAATCGGAAACTATATTGAGCCCAATGCAAAAAAAATCATCAAAATCGGTTCACAATTGGCTAAGATATCATGTAACATAGACACAAAAAATTCAGTCGAATTGAGAACCTCCTCCTTTTTTGAAGTCGGTTAAAAATATTTTATTTCTATACATATAATAATATCTATAAAATTATTATTTCTTAACTACTGAATTTCTTGAATAATATTAATTTATTTATTCCTATTTAGGATTTATATCGAACGGATGATCTCGGAATGATTCAAGATATTTATCTGCCATGGGATGTAACAGAGAAAGGCTATTTCCAAATAACATGGCTAATTATCTTAGTAGCTATGTTGGAGGTAAAGTTAACATAATATATCACACGCATATTACTAGTGGGCTGAAATATGGAATTTGCTTGAACAGAGCTCAGTCCGTTTCAGTTAAATATCATTGTTAAAATATGTTTATATGTATAAATATAAATATATATGTATATGTATATTTTAATTTAAATGAATTTTTATTAAGAGGGAGCAGATTTTATCCCGAGGCGAGGCCCGTCTAAGCTCTCGGCGTCCCTGTATGAGTGTGTCTGTCTGTCTGTGGACATGATTTCCAATACCTACGATAACGATAAAGAAATAAGACAATAGGAATTCAACTCTAATTGCAAATCGTTTGTAATTTCAATACAAAAAAAACACAGTCTTTGAAAAATTGCACTTTATCCTTAAGTAAAAATTAATTTTCTTTATTTTAAATTTTCTCTCTCTCTCTCTTTATGATGAATATTTTCTATCTAGTTGATGGTATTAAGTGTAGCGGCGAACACCACCTATTATTATTTATATAATGGGATATCAAAACAATTTCAAATTTTGAGTTATAATCTCGTGAATATTAAAGATGATGTATTAAATGAAATTGATCAAAATAAAATTGACATTCAAGAGGAATTGGATATTGGAATGAGAAGGAAAATTAAGGAATGCATTATTCATCATCATCAACTTTTATCGTAAGTTTTTATTTCTGTTTTATTATTTAAAACAGTGTTTCTTAATCTAGATGGGGTCGCGAAACTGAATTTTAGGATCGCGAAACATTGGGCAAAAATGATATTAAAAAAAATGATAATCCCCATTGGCAAAAAAATTAATGTTTACTGAATTTGAGATATATCTGTCATTGAATTTCCAATAATTTGTGAAATTGCCATTTTGTATTAGATATATTTATTTATTTATGTGAAGCGACGTTCTCAGCATTATAAAATCCAAATACCGATAAAAATTTGACAAATAATGAAGATGATGAACTCCTGTTTGAAGCAGATCCATTTCATTATTACCATATTTAGAATTAATAATTGTAATATGTAGTTTTAACCTTCCAGCGGGCGCGCTGTCGTAAAATTTACTACAAATGCGCCTTTCGCTTCGCCCACTTTTACCACTTAGTCGCAAGAATCGAGCTATTCGAGGGTCAGGATTTTTCTAAACTACAAACGTACCGGATGTTCTTAGAATTTTTTGTTATTCATTGATATTTGTGAATTTCGGTTGACCGTAAATTTTAAGACACGCGTCTTAAAGTATAACTATATTAAATAAACTATTTTTTATTTTTTCTCATTTTATATCGTTTCTTTTTATAGCTAAATGTATTATTATGCCTCGTAGGCCGATTAGACAAAAATAGCTAAAAGAAATATTTAGTGTTGTTTCGTTTTTTTGTTTAAGAAAGTCAAAGATATTTTTTAAAAGCACTGTCATTTATCATTTTCCATAACCTAACATTTATATAAAGAAAACACTATTTACATGGAAAAAACTTGACGTAAAATTTACAATCTCCCGCTCAAGGGGAATTACACAGCGCGCCCGCTGGAAGGTTAATAAATGATACCATTATTATGTTTATAAAAATTTGCTTCACTATAAATTTTTTAATGATTTGATTCTAAAATTGATGGTTTATATTTATACCATATATTTATATAATATAGGGTCGCAAAAAATTTCTCAGTCAAAATAGGGTCGCGAATGATAAAAGTTTAAGAAGCGCTGATTTAAAATCAACTTGAAATCAAAAGATTATCATAAAGAGTTACCAAACAAACGTGATCATGAGCAGGCCCGATTCTATAACTGGGCAAAATGGGCACTAGCCCAAGGGCGCAAGGGTTTTGGGGCGTAAAGTGGGCACAAGAGAATAGAGAAGATTGGTCTCAAACAAGTTTACCTGTTTAATTTGCCCATAGCGCCACGAGGGTTAAAAACGGGCCTGATCGTGAGTAGAGTGTAGGGTGCTTGTAGCGACTAACTCAAGATGTCCCGACATAAGTAGCTTTGTAACTGTAACTTAAGAATCCAAGAAGGAAGTAGGCCTCTTCTTCTTCTTACTTGGTGTCCGGCAGCCCCAGAGTCACACTTTACTCCAGAACTTGGCTAGTTCCACCGCTTCATCGGTCAGAATAAAGAGTTCGTCGAAATTTAAAATATTCGCAGGTGTGTTTGGGCATCCAAATACATAGGTGGTGCATTGTTGGTGTAGCTCCACATTCGCAGAGGTCATCTTCAATGTATCTTCATTTAAGAAGATTTGATTGGAACGACCCACGCCCGTTAGTAATCTATTCAGAACATGACAAATAGGCCATTTCAGCTCGTTGTCTGGAGCCAGGTTTTTCGAAAGTTTTAGTTGAAAAGTTCTTGACGCATCATTTATCCATAGCTCTAGGGGGGTTTCTCTATTAGATATCTTTGACAAGGCAGTGGACGTGTTGATAAAGCTGTTTCTCGATTTGAGCCTACTGATGCGACAAGCGTTTTAATTATACATCATGTACCAAGTGTCGTGTAGTTTTACCCATTGTTAAAATTGTTCTCCTTATATATGGTGGAGCAATGTCTGCCAGGATTTGCACCTTTTCATTGAAGTAGGCTTGAGACACCCCGTTACAATCCTGCAGCTCTCATTTAGGGCAGTATCAAGATGGTTAGAATGGGCTGAATTCCTCCATGAAAAATTAATAATTTTATTTTTTTTTGCGCACCTTTGAAATCATTTTTTAGGTAGATTTCGAAGAAATATACTTATTGAGCTCACTCTCATGGTGCGGCTTCCGGAAAATATCATCATAGTTTTTCTGATCATGGCCACTAGACCCAAACCACCCTCTATTCAAAAGTTTATATATATATGGGGGGGTATCACAATTTTGTGGTTGCTCTGCAGGCACAGGACAATAAAATTTGGAACAAAATTTAGTCTTGATGTAAACAAGAACTGATTAGTTTTTGGTGACTTCAGCACAAGGGGGTGAAAATGGGGGGGGGGGGGTTGAAATCTTGAAAAATTTATAACAACGTTAATATGAATGATACCAGTTTGGTTGCAAATGGCCAATATTCTACTAATTAACCTCTACAACTTGTGTATAAAAAGTTTTTGATAGGAGCAGTCTAAAGGGGGGTAGAGTCCCTTCGAAATCTACCTCTTCCTACGGCCTGCCGCAGGGATTTTTTGTTTATTGAGATTATATAAGTATGAAATATCAATAACAATGTTGTAAAAGTATTAGTTGAATTAAATGAACTTTCTAAGATTAAATCTCTATAGTGTGTTCGTGTGCTATTTGGACATACATTTTTATTAAATAGGTAAGTTAAATTTTATGCTATTTTAAATTTAATTTTTGTTCGCAGGATGGCAGATGAAATAAATAAAATGATTTTCCCTTTTATTAGTATATTTTGGATTTTCCTGAGCTTAATTTACTCTTTTTATTTATATCAATTTTCAAACGTAAGATTATTTAAAATTACACTTTCTATAAATAAAAAAGTTGAATCTGGCTTATATGTGACCAAGACGAACTTAATTGCTTTGCTTTATTTTTCAAATAATTTGAATATCATTTATTATAATTTAATTTGAAGCTAAAAGTCCCCGGTGCTTTTAAATTATATGTTTGTGACTTAAATTAAAATCAATATATACGCCGCGCGACTTTTAATAGATATTCTAAAATTTAAAAAAAAAGTATTAGGTTGTTTCAAATGTTTTGTCTGTTTTTATGAATCTACTTTAAACTGTAATATCTCAGTGAATACCTATTCAATTTAATCGAAATAAGCGCTATTTGAATCAGTGCACTTTTGCCAACGTAGCACAAGTCTATTAATTCCGTGGGCATAAAAATTGGGTGCTCGGGATTCGATGAAGTCGACGAAGGCCGTTTTTGCCTGGTCCTGATTGGCGAAGGTTCTACCGGTGATGAAGTTATCGAAGGTCTTGAAAAGATAGTAGTCAGTTGGCGAGAGGTCTGGGAAGTAAGGTGGGTGAGGCAGAACTTCGACGCTCAATTCGTTTAAATTTCGGACGGTGATTTGTGAAACGTGCGGACAGGCGTTGTCGTGGAGCAGGATCGGACCTCTTCTGTTGACCAGTGACGGCTGCTGCTAACACAATTTTCGGTACATTTCGTCGATTTCCTCATAATAGGACTCTGATGTGATGGTTTGGCCCGGTTGCAGAAAGTTACAGCGAATCACACCAGCCTCTGACCACCATACATTAATCATGGTCTTTTTTGGTGGGTTTTTGCCTTTGGGAAGTGCCTGGGTGGTTCATCGGCGTCCAACCATTGTCCTGAACGTCTCCTATTGTCGTAGAGGATCCACTTTTCATCACACTTGACGATCCGATCCAAAAAAAGATCGTTTTGGTTGCGCAAAAGCAAAGAAGAACAGACCTCGAAACGTGACAATTTCTGTCGATAGTTAAAATCGTGGGGCACTAACTTTTCGAGTTTTTTGACCTTTCCAATACGTTTTAAACCATCAAAAACCGCATGGTACCTGACGCCCAGTTCTTCCGCCATCCCACGCACCGTTTGTGATGTATCAGTCTCCACCAGGGTCTTCAAATCCTCATCCTGGATTACTCTAGGTCGACCACTTCGGAGCTCATCTTTGAGACTAAAATCTCCGGAATTAAATTTCACAAACCAACGTTGAACAGTGCGCTCATTAACACTATCATTGCCAAATGCCTGGTTAATTTTTCGGGCTGTTTCAATTTGATTCAATTTGAATTCTTAGAAAAAAATTGGCCGAAAATCGCTTAACGTAATAATCTGAAAAGGGGCAAAAGTTTAAAATTTGAAAAAAATGAACAGCATCAATGTATAGAGTACAAAATTCTCTTCGATCAGTATATACCACGACACAGTAGAATAAATATTTATTGAGATATGGAGCTACAAAAACACATGACACATGACGGACAAAACTTTTGAGACAACCTAATAATTGCATTGTGAAATTTAGAAATAAATAGAAAATAAATTGTATCTTCTGATTAGTACCTACATTACGTAAGACTATGCGTTCCTAGACGTCAAAACGTTAAACACAACAGTATTAAACGAAGTCACTTAAAACATCATAGTAAAAAGAAAAATAAGAACACGTGATCAAGAACAAACGATTTTAATTTAACTTTATTTTTTGAGGAAATCGTCAAAAACCATCTGAACTGTTGAAAAAAGTAAAAAAAGACATATGAAACGAAACATTGACTTTTGACATGGAGGTGAATTTTATAATGTTTCTAAAACGGCCTTTCATAGACCGTTTTCGGGGTTTTTGACAATTTTCTCAAAAAGTACTGAATCGATTTCGTTCAAAATTGAATTAAATTATTAATAATTAATTGTTTTATAATATTTCATATAGGGAGTCGGGTAGCCGAGCCGGCTAAGTCGCTGGCCTCGCTTCGGCATCGATCGATTATGACTTTAATAAAAACTTTATATAAATTTGTGCACCTCAAAGTGTTAGGCAGTAATGCTGAAATTTAAGTGGAAAGTTAGATAAACACTCCCTACAAAAAGCATTGCTGTATGCGTATGGAACAATTTTGCCTTTGAGATATACCGGCACATAGTTAATCTTTTTATTGGTAAAATCAACATGTACCGATTTGCTCTCATTTAATTTAATTCTCCCTTTATCGGTCCATGCTTGGATTTTGGAGATTGAGGTGTTTAATTTCTGAGTAGATACGTTATTGTCTTGTCCGGTTGCCAAGATTGCCGTGTCGTCGGCGAATGTGGCTGTTGTATTTAGGGAATTTTCTGGCAGATCACTGGTATAGAGGAGGTAAAGGAGTGGGCCCATCACACTTCCTTGAGGAACCCCAGCGTTAATCTTCCTAAGCTTCGAGTAAGCGTCTTCTTGTTTTATTCGAAAATATCGATCTTCGAGGTAATATTTAATGATATTTGCATAGCATGCCGGTAGGGATTTTCTAAGCTTATGGTGTAGTCCATCATGCCAGACCCTATCGAATGCCTGTGATACATCGAGAAAGACCGCCGAGCAGACCTTCTTCTTCTCAAGTGCATATTCTATATCTCTAGTTATTCGATGCACCTGGTCAATTGTCGAATGTTTACGCCTGAATCCAAACTGATGATTGGGTATCAGTTTCTTTTCTTCAATGATTGGTGTTAATCTTCTGAGTAGGATTTTTTCGAACAATTTAGAAAGTACTGGTAATAGTGAGATCGGTCTATAAGAGGTGAGCTCATTTGGAGGTTTACCCGGTTTAAGAATCATAATCACTTCCGCTATCTTCCACTACCGCGGCACGTAATTTAACTGGAAGGCTGAGTTAATGATTTTAGTAATCTGCACAACAGCCCTTCTTGGTAGATTAGTCAGGACCTGTCCCGTAATTAGGTCATACCCTGGAGATTTCTTTGGTTTAATTTCAGATTTTATTATTTTTTGTACTTCTTTGACCGTAGTCGGTGTAATTTCAATTTCTAACTCTTTTAATGAGATATATTCAAGGGGTTGTTGGTTTGGTTTTTCTGGGTTGGTCATGAAGATATTGGCCAAGTAATCTGAAAACAGATCGGCTTTACTCTGATTATCTTTAACCCATTTTCCTTGGGCGTCCTTGAAGGGCGGTGCTCAGCCGATAGTTCGCTAAGATAAGTCTGCACTGATTCTGCTTTGATGTTAGCAATTTCTGTTTTTAATTGACGTGTAAGTTGATTCCATTTGGTTTTGTGTATTGGTGCACGTGTCCTTTGCCATTTCTTTCTTGCTTTTCGTTTTTCCCTTATGAGGTTAATGATTTCTCGAGGGTAGTTTATACCATGAAGTTTTTTTATTATTACGGGAGTGTTTTCCCAGGCTACCATTTGTATATTGTTAACTAATTTATTTAATTCTGTTTCGATATCTTCCGGGGTTTCAATTGAGGTGCTTAGGTCAGTTTCTCGAGACAGTTCCGTCTTGAAACTTGACCAGTCTGTTCTTTTATTAACTAGTACTTGATTATATGATTTTTGTATGATATTTTCACTGATTGTAAGGACAATAGGACTATGATCAGAGCTTAATTCGTGGTTTTCATTTATTATCATGAAGTTAGTTGATATATTTTTGATGATAAAGAAGTCTATGAGATCTGGCTTTTTATTTGAGTCCGTGGGCCAATATGTGGGCTTTCCTGTTGATGGAATGACATGCGTAACTTTTTTGCCGCTTACCAGTGGAATGAACTCTGCATCAGAGATAAAAACGCTTCAGAATTCGCAGACGCCCTTAACGAGGCAATTCAAATAGGCTTAGAAACCTATATCCCCTCAAAATTGATTAAAGGGAACAAGGATTCTAAGCCTTGGTTTGGTAGACAATGCGCAGATTCCGTCCGTAAAAAAACAAATATTTTCAGAAATGGCAACTTTCACAGCTAGAATGCGACCGGAGTTGCATTTACCAAGTCGCGAAGCTCATGCAAAAAAATCATCTCTGAGGCAAAGAAATCATTCGACCAGAGGATAGCTGACCGTCTCGCATCTTGCCCCAATGGAAAACGGGCCTTTTTCTCGTTACACAAGGCAATAAATAGAAATTTCGCGTCCCCCTCACTTCCGCCCCTCTTTCACCCAAATGGTTCAGTAGCCACGACCCCCGCTGAAAAAGCCGAATCACTAGCATCCTATTTCGCAACTAACTCCACTTTAGATGACAAAGGGCTTAACCCGCCCACTTATACCCCCAAACCAACCTCATGAACAAAATAATTTTCAGGCCCCAAATAATCATAAAAGCCATTAATAAATTAAATTCCAAATCCGCCGCAGGCCCGGATAACATCCCACCAATTCTCATTAAAAAATGCGCCCCTGAACTTGCCCCTATCTTATCCAAGCTATTCCAACTCTCTTACGAGTCGGGCATATTCCCCAAAAGCTGGAAAATAGCCAGAGTCACACCTATTCCTAAAAAAGGAGACACATCTCAAATCTCTAATTACAGGCCTATCTCGATCACCTCTGTTCTTTCCAAATTAATGGAATTAGTCATAAACCAACACGTCCTTCATCACTTAGAAAACAATAAATTAATTCACGATAGGCAATATGGATTCAGACAAAATCGTTCCACAGGCGACATCTTAACCTATGTCACCTACACCTTCAACAATACTCTAGAGGCCGGAAAAGAAACCCTCGCTGTAGCCCTTGATATCTCCAAAGCTTTTGACCAGGTTTGGCACAAAAATCTTCTTGCCAAACTGCCAGCCTTTGGATTCACACCAACACTTCGCAAATGGATAGAAAGCTTTCTGACAAACCGAAGTATAAAAGTTGTGGTGGATGGAACATCTTCTGAATCGTTCTCCACAAACTCTGGTGTTCCCCAAGGCTCTGTAATCTCCTCCACACTCTTCCTTATTTATATAAACGACCTTATTGATCAAACGGCAAACCCCACTCATTGTTACGCCGACGATAGCACTCTACACGGCAAACCCTCTCTCCCGAATAATCGAATCAATATTGCCTCCTCAATTACTCTCGACCTAGACAATCTGAATAAATGGGGCTCTCAAAATTTAGTTAACTTTAATTCAAATAAGACTCAATGTTGTCTAATTTCTAGGCGCGAAAATAGAGATTTCCCTGATATTCACTTCGATTCGAATACCCTGAAAATGTGTGACAGCCTATCCATGTTGGGCGTCTCTGTCGCATCTGACCTGTCTTGGAATGAACACATCTCCTCTGTGGCGAAATCTGCAGCAAGGAAGATTGGCTTCTTATTCAGGTCCAAGCGATTTTACAAACCCCCACAACTTCTCACCATCTACAAGGCCCAAATCCGCCCCTATCTCGAATACTGCTCTCATCTGTGGAGAGGAGCCTCAAAATATTCTCTTGCTACCCTTGATGCAATTCAGAAACGAGCCGTCAGGCTAATTGACGATTCTACCCTCACCGACTCCCTCGACTCGTTGGCTCATCGAAGAGATGTCTCTGCCCTTTCCCTTTTCTATAGATACTATCACGGCAGGTGCTCTGATGAGATAAAGTCAATAATTCCCCCCAAAGCATACTTTGCACGCAGCACACGTTTTGCCGACTCCCAACACTCTTTTGCGGTCAAATTGGAAAAGTGCCGGACCACTTCATTCGCGAATACATATATCCCCATGACTTCAAGGAACTGGAACTCTCTCCCAGCCTCTATCTTTCCCAGCACCTATGATCTTCAAACCTTCAAAACCAGGGTGCATAGACACCTACGTCTACACCCTCTCACTTAATCAACTTTCCCTTCTCTTCGGTAATGCAAGGGTCTTTCGAGATCCATAGGGGCTACACCTTTACTGGTGCACCCCTTCTTGCATTCGATTGCATTAAAAAAAAAAAAAAAAAAAAAGGACCTCACAAGCGTTTGTACGGATGGCCTTCAGAAGTTCTATTCCTTATAAAGATTATATGAAAATTGTTTCGGAAAACTTTACATATCTATAAATCAAGAAAAATTAAAAATTTCAACGAATTTTCTTAAAGATTATAATAATATCTAATTTAATCAAAGATTAACAAATAAGATAATTTAAATTGTATAGCTCCAGAAAGCTAATCCTCTGTTGAGAAAAATATAATATATGTCGGTTTCTAGGCTAAGCTAAAACTTAAGTCTAATATCGATGGAGATCTGAAATATCGTTATTCAAATTCAAGGTAACCCTTTATTAGACAGTAAATAATAATAATAGTTTTATGTATTATTATTATTATTTTAATGAGAATTATTACAACATCACAAATAAACCATTTTCAACAAGCTCATATATAGTTATAGTTTTAATTATATATTTTAGTATTTTATTATTTCTTATTATTTTTAGATGAAATTAGATAAAGATGGAATACTTGAAGTGTATACCACTTTAACTGATGCATTTGAACCTCTACTATATTGTATAATTGGATCAAGATTAGCTACTCATGTAAGTCATGTTTCTCTTTGGTAGCCTCAATAGAATAATTTAGGGAAAGAATCGTATCCTTTTATTTATCTCATATTGAATAAAATATAATACTTTTTTCCTTTCTTAATTCAAAAATATTTTTAATTTGATTTCTGGTATTACTTTCAAAATAAATTAGATCAAATTTATTAAAATTTTGAAAAATTTGCACTTTATTGTTTCAGAGTGGATTGGTTGGATATTCTGCATTCTCATCTGCGTAGTATGAGACTAGAGCCATCATTTGGACGGATTATTCCACTTATTATTGCTCGGTCACAGAAATATTTGCGTATCAATGCATTATTTATGGGCGAAGTATCTCTTAAATTGTTTTCAAATGTAAAAAATAATTATTTAATTTTTAATGCTAAGATTTCAAGAACGTGCTAAATAATAGATACCTATATTTAATCAGTGCTGTAGTCGTAAAATTAACAGAATGTATACGCAATATGGATTTAGATCAGATGTCTTCTAACTTACGTTTATAGCTATATAACGTTTTGATATTTTGGCCCCAAAAGGGGTTGGGGGGCGCACGTATAGATATGATCAAACAACTCCTAAACTATTAACTCTACGGCAAATTTTGTTATGAGCAAAGTTGTAGGGGATGTGATTTCTGACAACTTTTGTTTAAAAATTTCCAAAAGGGAGGAAAAGTGTAAATTCTTTGCCCTTGGAGCAAACTCTACCAAATTTTGTGTACATAATCTGTGGGCCTCTATAGAGCTAGAAATGTAAAAACTATACACCCAAAATGGGGGGGGTGTCAAAAAATGAAAATTCCTGCTAATGGAGCAAACTCAACCCAATTTTGTACACATAATCTGTGGGCCACTCGAAGGCTAGAAATGCAAAAACTGGGTGCGGGGTTGGTGAAATGGGGGTTTTGGGGGTTTCGGGTGGGGCTTTACAGCTAGTTATTATACAAAAGGGAACTGATCCATGAGCCGTGAAAATAGTCTGTTCAAAATTTTTAGGCATAACTTTTTATGAATATCTCTCGTTATTATAGGCCTACTTTAGTAAATGAGCACTCTTTTTGATCACTAAAGTTGTCTTATTTATTTTACGAGTTAGTATTCTGTGAATGAGACTTTGTAGCCTCACTCAATAGGTCCCGCTCCAACTCCAAATAAATTGTCAAAAATTTCAATGAAAATATCGAAATTCAAAATAACACTTAAAAAAAACCACTTTTTATGAAGTTTTAGGACTTGATATTAAAAATAGAGTTTTATACCATTGAAAAAAACTTCTTTCAGGTTCTGAATTCTGCATATTCTTTTTTCACTTTATTAAGAACAGTCCATAATGAAGAATAAAAGCATGGATATAAATTAAGAATATAAAAAATATTAATAATTTGTAAAATAGATAATTATAAACTCATTTTTATGTAATTTGAAGCACCTATTACCATGATTGTTAATCACTTCTATTCTTTTACCAATAAAAATTTTAGCGGCAATAACAAAAAAATATTAATAATTTATAAAATAGATAACTATAAACTCATTTTTATGTAATTTGAAGCACCTATTACCTACCATGATTGTTAATCACTTCTATTCTTTACCAATAAAATATTTAGCGGCAATAACAAAAAAATATTAATAATTTATAAAATAGATAACTATAAACTCATTTTTATGTAATTTGAAGCACCTATTACCATGATTGTTAATCATTTCTATTTTTTACCAATAAAATATTTAGCGGCAATAATAAAAAAAATATTAATAATTTATAAAATAGATAACTATAAACTCATTTTTATGTAATTTGAAGCACCTATTACCATGATTGTTAATCATTTCTATTTTTTACCAATAAAATATTTAGCGGCAATAATAAAAAATATTAATAATTTATAAAATAGATAACTATAAACTCATTTTTATGTAATTTGAAGCACATATTTTACCATGATTGTTAATCATTTCTATTCTTTACCAATAAAATATTTAGTGCATTTTAAAAAACTTTTATTTCTTTTTCCAAATTATTTATCTGTATTTTGTCTTTGAAAGACGCAGAATAAAAGCATAGAGTGTGTGCACCATATGATTTTCCCTTACAACGTCTCCTTCTTTTGAAATCGTCTTTTCCGAGTGTAGTGAAATCAGACACCGCTATAAATTCCTTCTGGAAGGGCCGCGGCCGTGGAGAGAAAATTCTGGGACCAGGGGGAAAAGTCTAGGAGCCCCAAGTAAAACAAATATATATAATCAAAGTTAAAAAAATAATTTTATGCGTAAAAAATGTATTTTATTATATTTATTGGTATTAAAATTATCAGTGATCAAACAATCTCTATTATTTCGAAATTACAAAATTATTTTTATTTTTATTAATTAATAACTATATTTTATTTTTGATACGTTATTTTATTTACTGGAGAGTATCGAAAATATACAAGAAATGTTATAGTAACTCTATATATATAAAAAGATAAGGTGGTTATTCAGTCAATGACGCACGAACAGCCCAAGCCGTTAAGCCTAATAGAAGAAGAAATTTGGATTGTCTATTCTTTATACGATTTAGAGGTAGGTATACTAAGGAATTTTTTGATATTTGAATCCTAAGGGAGGAATGGGCCTCAAAATGATTTTCAAGGTCTCTCAAACCAGAAAAGTTATCGATATAATTTTAGCTTAGAAAAGCGAAGCATTAAAATACACAAACCTTATTTTTTTTGTCCCCGAAAGGGGTAAATTTTTGATATTTTTAAAGTGCTTTATCTCCTCGTTTTTTAAGTTTTAGCATTCAATTATTATATAAGGTTTATTGTTTAATTATCTCGAAAGTATTTTTTCATTTTTTTTAAAATTTGATCACTGAACCGAAAAATGGGGGATTTTTAATTTTGGGGTCTTAAATAAGAGATTAAAAAAGATATCGTATCTCCTGTTTTTAATTTTCGGAGTTTATATTTGAAATAGGGTGTCTTTTTGAAATTATTAGAAAAACTTGAGAATCGTTTCTTTTAATTTTACCTTAATTTTACCCCAGTGAGGGGGAGAGATTCTTTATTATTGTACTAAATTTCCAAAAAAAAAATCATTTCAAATATATTATTAAATGTAGAGATGTAGTTTTTGCTATGAAAGGTTAAGTATAAAAATACAAAAATATGTATTTGAGCATTTTACTTTAATGCCTTCATCCCCTCCCCATACCCCACACACACTACCCATGTTGGGTTACATTTTTAAATTTGACCTCACCGAGGGGGAGGTGTAAAAAAAACATTTCAATATATTGTTATTTATAATCATGTATACATAATCTGTGGGCCCCTGTGGATCTAGAAATGCAAAATCCGCACTGCGGGCCCGGCTGTTACGCCTCTAAAAACAGTAGAAATCACATTTCTATTCTGAATGTTGGGGTAGTTAAGTGTAAAAAGTGTATTGACGAAAATCACGTAAAATGAAAATAACATTTCTTTGAGTTTTATAAAATTAATAATTTCATGTAATAGAACAAAGAATTCATCCTGACATCTTGTGACAGAATCGCAAAAAGTTATAGTGGAAACAAGTCCTTATTTTCCCATATGAGCAATATATTTACTTCGCCGTTAACTAGCGCCTCCGATTTTTGCCAATACTGAAAAAGTAGACTTGACTGAGGCATAAATCATAAGCGTAGCCATGAGGTCACACTGAGACGTGGCGTCCAAGTTGTCTAAAGTTCGACCGCTCTGCCAACCTTTTCCACCGCTACATATAAATACGAATATGTGAAAGTCGTCGCCGGTTCGGTTCGTCTAGGATATATACAGTTCGACTCGGTTCTTCGGTTCCGAGCCGAACTGAATATATCCTAACGGAACACCTCGCGAGGATTAATATCCGGGCTCGATGTTTCGGCCCACCTTTTTTTTCTAATCAACCACACATTAAAAAACCGAAAACACTCGGGTGGCACTAATAGTGCTAAAAGCTCACCAGACAAACTTCGCCCGACCAATTTAAGCCCCTAGATAAAAGTTTGATATTTCGCTACGTTTCTGCAAATCATCCCAAATCATTCAAATTTCTGTCGAAAAACAAATATATTCAATAAAATAAAAATACAAAATTTAATAAAGTCGACTCTCGATTATTCGAATTTTTCTTGTAGTCCCTTGGATTTAGATTTATCGAGAGTTGGTTGTATTTTAAATCTTCATTTAATCAATAACTTTTAAGGAGTTAGGTGTTGGTTCTAGGTGAAACATTTTAATATAATAATAAAACTTGAGCAAGATGCGAGGTAGGTTTCACAAAAAAAGAAATAAAACAAAATTGAGTTTGTACCCTTTCAGGCACCATTCCTTCTTATAATAACAGGTATAGTTTCTCACGCGATCTAATATGTTATACACCTACTTCCACTTGTACTTCCAAATATTTCCAAATACTTCCAAATATGTATTTCCAAGTACTGTCCAAATATTTCCAAGTAATTCCAAATATTTCCAAGTACTTCCAAATATTCCCAATTACTTCCAAATATTCCCAAGTGCTTCCAAACATTTCCAAGTACTTTCAAATATTTTCAAGTACCTACTTCCAAAATATTTCCAAAGAGGTGTACACCCATACTTCCAATCGCGGATCACCCCTCGGTTTCCCATCATCTGGTTAAAAACTCACTTGTTCCATTTGTTGAAAATATTAATTCTTAGTACACTTTCTTCTCTTCCCCTACCTTTCCCTCACCACATACATTAAAAAAAAAAAAAATTATTTGTAAAATTATTTTTCCAATTTATAATCAGTTTTCTCTGACTCCTGATGATGGGCTCACCCCCGAAATATATCGAATTCAAAACTCAATTTTGTTTTATTTCTTTTTTGTGAAACCTACCTCGCATCTTGCTCAAGTTTTATTAGTTCATTTAATCCTTTTAAAGATTTAATGTTCCCGCTTAATATTTATTCCATGGGTAGTTTTCCACCCCCTAGCGGCATTTATATCAACTGTCAGTTTGACAATTTTCGGCTTGTACATAATATAGATTTTAATTATTTTCTAAAAATTTTACATAAACATAACATAAAATTTCAATAAAGATTTATTTTCAAATAAAATATCTGATATAATGAAAAAAAATTGATAAATATTTATATCCATAACAAGAATATTTGTTTTTACTTTTGCTATTAAAATAAAAGTATGTTTATATTCATTTTTTTAATTTCATCAATAAATCTTGTTAGAATTTTTATTGAATAATGTATTTTTTAATTTTTAGAATTTTAATATGCCTTCGAAAGACAAAAATTCGCCTGAAAATGTCGTTCTTGAAGCTAAAGAAGCCTTTCAAGCTTTATTAGAAATATCCCGGTTATTAAATACCCAATTGGATCCAGAAACTTTAACTATATGTGTGAGACTTTGTGAGATTGGAGTAAATCCGGAGGCTTTGGCTGATGTTATAAAAGAAATTAGAAAAGAAATGATAGCTATTAATACAACACAAGAATGACATTTTTTTTATTTTTATTTAACCAAAAAAATCGTAAAAAATATACAAAAGAATGTATAAAAGTGTTAAATATACATTAATTATAGTTCTTGATGTTCAGAAGATTGAGATTTGTTTTCCTAAAATATTTTTAATAAAATAAATGATTGAATAATTATACGATTTTATTTTACAAGTCACTGATTACTAACCTCTTTATTATACTTTTTTCCGTAATAAGATTTGTTTTCAATCACAACTTCTTTGCAATTATCCTGATCAATTAAAAAATCCTTCGCCTCCCAAGCCTGTGAACCATCTTTGAATAAAAATATCGCTCTCTGGTCATCTACAAGGTACCTAAATATTTCAATGAAAATTAATAAGTGAAATAATGACCATAAAAATAATGTTAATATCTAGACACACGGAAGTATGTCGGCCAAGTTCGGAAAAACCTGCCATGTGTATATTTACACGAAACATTTCGAGCAAATTTCGCCCCCCCCCCCCCCCCATAACTCAAATTATTAGACCTACCCATTTGAAATTTTGCATGCCTAATAAGGCCCATTAGAACACCTAGAATCCAAAATTTCATGAATAAATCTATTATAGTTCTTGAATTATTAAACTCTGAAAAATGCCATTTTTAACACTGACTGACATATCAAAAACCTAAAGTACTTCAGCTGATCTTAGAATGCTGAAATTTGGCATACTGGTAGAGTTAGGGCTACAATTAAAGGAAAAAGTGAAACTTTCCCTTTTTCAGGGCCTAAAATGAAGGGGTGAAATTTATTATAGGCTTAATTAACATAGAGAAAATACAATCAAGCTAGAATTCTGAAATTTTTCATACTAGTAAAGCTTGGCACATTAATAAAGGAGAAAATTGAAAACCCGAAACTTTCCCTTCTTCTGGACCCGAAATGAAAGGGTGAAATTTATGAAAAACCGACCGGGTTTTTAACATATTTTATGAGAAATATTTAATAATATAAATGTTTAAATGTAATTATTTAGATAAATTAAAGGAAAAAAAACTTTTCAAAAATTAATGATATTTGACCAAAAACATAAATGCTAAAAAGGGGCCAAGTTCGGTATAAACGGCTTAGTCGAGAAAAGTAGCAACTGCTATATGGAACTTGGTACCTGTTTAGATCCCAACTCTTGTCGGCGGAGCCGTTTGTACCGAACTTGGCCCTTTTTTCACATTTATGTTTTTGGACAGATAAATTATAACAACATTAATTTGGTAGTTTCTTGTTAAACTGGCTCTATAAGTATAGGCAGACGTTCTTTGTTAGAATTGAAAGTAAACTACAATAAAGCTGGAATATGGACGACTACTAATAGGTCTTTCTTCTAACAACCGTCATTAATTCATAGTCTGAAAAAGTTCCAAATATCAAATCAATCTTAGGATGATCTCCATTGGAAGGATTCTATCCACCAATTTTACTAGAATTGGCAAATTTACTCGCTGACAAACGAAGACGTATCTTGTAATAGAAAACAAGAAGCTAGTGTTTTGTTCTTTTTAAATTAATCTAGTTTTGTTAAAAACCTAGAAGGAGTTAAAGAATTCCGCTATCTAGGAGGTAAAATCACATGGGATGGGAGGAGCGAAAACGAAATTAAATGAAGAATTTATCAAGAATTGCCCAAGCAAAAATGGGGTTTAATTCAAAACAAAAACTACTATGCTCCTCTTCAAACTGCTTAGAAAACAGGAAGATGGTATTGAAGACATATATATGGAGCATAGCCATGTACGGGTGTGAAATCTGGACAATTGGAGAAGCAGAGAGAAAGAGATTAAAATGTGGTGCTACAGAAGAATGATGAATATCAAATGGATAGATAAAATTACAAATGAAGAAGTTCTTGGAAGAATCGGAGAAAGAACCTTGTGGAAGAGTCTGAGGAAGAGAAGAGGTCAGATGATGAGGGACACACTGAGATACGGGGGATTGCTTAGGAATATCTTGGAGGGGAGGGGGAGAAAAGGGGAAGGCCCAGATCAAAATATTTCGACCAAATAATTGGGGATAAGGGATGCGAGACATTTAGAGGTCAAACAGCTGGCGGGGGACAGAGCCGATTGGAGACCGGTGGTTGCGTCAAACCAGTCTTAGGACTGTATACTCAATGATGATGATTGGTAAAAAATGTACAGTGAGGTAGATCGTTGAGGTTTTTTTCAATGATATGAATTAAGAAGATGCAACCCCTTTAATTCAACATAGATCCCTACATCTTGAAAAGAAGAAAGATATAATGTCTTGAAAGATTGATAATAATTGTTATAGTGTGGAAAAGACGGAGGTAGGAGAAAGTTCCAGTTTCTATAATTGAGTTGTTTTAATTGGTCTAAATATATAATTACGAAACTTAATAGAAGACAAGAAAGTAGGAGTGTTCAGAGACAAACATTGGGTGTACTCTTTCAAATCTTGCCAAAAGAAGAATTAAAAGAAATTATTTAAAAATGACTCTGGAAATTATTGAATGTTATAAAACTAACCTCTAGCTCTATAATTTAATTTCTACACTAATTCTACTTTCTTACTCGCTTACTATCGGATATTTTTACTAGATGGGTATTAGCAAGTAACCTATACTCGTGAATTCTAATCTTTCAAGTCTAAAATAAAAACTTGTTCGCGATGAATCACAAGAATGAATCATCGGGCTTAACTTCAAATAATCAAGTACAAAATTTGGAAATTTGAAAGAAATGCTTTATATGCGGTTATATATTCAAATAATACTGAGGATTGAGAGCGATGAAGCGGCTCTTTTGGTCAGTAACTGAGGAGAAATGTCTTAGCCGTCATAATAATAGCACATTCAAGAATTGACTGCGCTAATAACAAATAAAATCCACCAAAATATTGTGTGCTGTTGGCATATTACAGTCGTCCCCACAGTTTTGTAGCCCTGGAAATGAATGGAGTTGCAAGATCTCCAGTAGAAACATAACGTATATACGTGGCTATCCGATAGTAAGTGAGTAAGAAAGTAGCATTGGTGTCGGAATTAAATTATATAGAGCTAGAGGTTATTTTTATAACACTCAATTATTTCCAGACTAATTCTTAAATAATTTCTTTAATTCTTCTTTTGGCAAGTCTTTTGAAAGAGTGGCAGATGCACCCAATTTTTGTCTTTGAACAATCCAATTTCTCATCCATTTTAGGTATTAACGTCCTTGGCAGAAACTGGACAATCAAAACCAACCTTTCAGCTTGTATATGATTATTCCATAAACTAGATTGCCATAGTTTTGTGATTTCTTCTGTTTTTGTTCGTGGAATTTCATCCAAAACACTCACAAAAACCATTAAGGTTTGTCCTTTTTTAGAAATTTTGAGAATATTTTCCGGATTTGACATATCTATTTTGCTCATATCAATTTGTGGTTTTGGCCGCAAGTGTTCTGGTAATTCATCAGCTTCTAATGGCTCTTCATCTTCCTTAAATATTTCCATTATTAATTATTAAAATTATAAATTTATGAATAATTTATTATTAATTTTAAATAAATTTGATTTGCATGGTTACCTCCATTGATCCAATAGCCTCTCAAGATCTGCATCACTATAATCTCGAATATCTTTTTTAGCCCAAGAAGGCTTCTCATTTGGATCGGATTTCTTACAATAATTTACCGATATTAAAAAGAACAATACTAAAAACATGTAAATGAATCTCATGATTTTTTCATATAATGAAAGGAGCGTTTATAAAAATTGAATATATAGATATAAAAATATTTTGTCTGGATTAAAATATATCCAAGTTATTTTTTCCCCTTAATATTCCAATAAGGATAAATGTAAAATTATAAATTGAAAGTTTAAAGAAATGTCAATTTGTTGAAATTGTCCGGCATATTTTTTTGTTTTTGTGATATTTGTTCGACAAGTTGGACCAACATAAATAATTTAAAGTTTTTTTTTTATTTTAAAAAGAAACGATCATTATTTTAATTATATCATATAATGAAAAATAAATAACAATATTAGATATAGATTGTTTTTTTGTTTTTAAACCTTTTTTAATGAGATAATATTTCTAAAACAATTGTTTTTGCACACACCCACATACATACATATGATATGTGTATTTATCTCAAAAACATCTTTTATAAATAAGTTTTAAGTTATCTTAACATTTAAATCATCTATTTTCGCCGTTTAATGAAAATCTCATTTATTCTCAACAAGTATGAATATTTATTAATATATGATAAAGAAAGAAGAATGAGATAATTCCAAAAACAGTAACTGTCAATTTGACATTTCACTGATACTTTTGAATGACTTATCAATTATAAAATTCAATTTTATTTGGAATTAACAGAGTGTAAATATCTATATCATCTTTTTTTTATTTTACATATAATATTCATTATACATCTTAACCCTTTTTTTTATTATTTAGTGCTAATTTAAAACATCATGAATTTAATAACTGCAATTAAAATGTATATAACCAAAATGACTGAAGAAAGTGGTCCAGGAATGAAGGTTTTATTAATGGATAAGCAAACCACTGGTATTGTGAGTATGGTTTATGGCCAGTCAGAAATATTACAAAAAGAAGTTTATCTATTTGAAAGAATCGATTCAGGTGTTCAACAAGAATCAATGAAACACTTGAAATGTATAGTTTTTCTTAGACCCACTCGAGAAAATATATCTCTTTTATCTAAAGAATTGAAATATCCAAAATATGGAGTATATTATATTTATTTTAGTAATATTATTGCCAAAGCTGATGTTAAATTACTTGCAGAATCCGATGAATTAGAGGTTGTAAGAGAAATTCAGGAATTTTATGCTGATTATTTAGCAGTAAGCCCTCATTTATTTTCACTTAATGTCCCAAACTGTTCCCAAAATTTGGATTGGAATCATAATGTTCTACCAAGGTGCGTCCAAGGCTTAACAGCGGTTTTACTTTCACTAAAAAAATATCCTTATATACGATACCAAAACTCTTCTCCAATGACAAAGAGGTTAGCTGAGAAAATAAGAGAAGTTTTATCAAAAGAAAAAGACTTGTTTGATTTTCGCCAATCCGAGGGTAACTCAATGCTTTTGGTTTTGGATAGAAGAGATGATCCTGTTACCCCTTTACTTAGTCAATGGACTTATCAAGCTATGGTGCATGAGCTCTTAACAATTAATAACAATCGAGTTGATCTATCTAAAGTTCCAGGAATTTCAAATGAACTTAAAGAAGTAGTATTATCGGCAGAACATGATGAATTTTATGAGACTCATCTTTATTCATTATTTGGAGAAGTTGGACATGCAATCAAAGAATTAATGGATGAATTTCAAAAAAAAGCAAAAAGCCATCAAAAATTAGAAAGTATTGCAGATATGAAAAATTTTGTTGAAACATATCCTCAATTCAAAAAAATGTCAGGAGCAGTTTCGAAACATGTAATGGTCGTTGGTGAATTATCTTCTATTACCCTAAAAAATTGCTTGATGGAAGTTTCAGAATTAGAACAAGATATAGCAAGCCAAAACCAACACACTAATCAACTTCAGCGGCTTAGAACAATTTTAGGTAGTTCTAAAATAAAGCATGAAGATGCAGCTCGACTCGTCATGTTATATGCTCTACATTATGAAAAACATACCAATAATGATATTGTAGGATTGATTGAGGCTTTAAATAGACGCAAAGTTCCTGAACATGATATTAAGATGATCTCTAATGTATTGGAATATGGAAGGGAAGGAGCTGTTCACAAAGAAATCTTTGGAACAAACACGGATGTGTCTAAGATGACAAAAAGACTTTTCAAAGGAATAAAAGGAGTAGAAAATGTATATACACAACATTCTCCACTACTTAAAGATATTTTAGAAGAATTAATTAAGGGAAGATTAAAAGAAACTTCATATCCTTATTTAGGTAATAGTCAAATCAGTAGAAGACCCCAAGATATAATTGTTTTTATCGTTGGCGGAGCAACTTATGAAGAATCGTTGGCAGTCCATCAGTTGAATAAAAACAATTTTGGAGTTCATATTGTTCTTGGGGGAACTACTATTCATAATTCTTCTTCTTTTCTTCAAGAGGTTGAAAATGCAACTTATGGAATAACTAAAAGGCCTTTACGAGCTAGAGAAATTTAAAATAATTATAAATTATTATATATATTCAATTTATTCCTTGAAATTATAATATATTATATCTTAAAATAAATTTATGTAAATGTCTTCATACTAAACAATTATAAATTATTATGAAATATATATTAAATTATATAAAAAAAATGATTTTTATTTATATACCTACCTTATTTCTATTTGCAAAAAACTATTATTTAATATAAATTGTTCTATTTAGGCAATCTTGTCATAAGGAAAAAAATTAAAAATCAAAAATTCTTAATTTTATTTCTATTTTGTTTCGGACTTTTTATCTGTCTTATCTTCAGTAAAATTTAAAATTTCTCATCTCACAATAAATCATCAATCACATTTTTAAAAAATTCTTAAAGAGAAAAATATTTTTAAATTTTTAAAGAAAAAAATTATAATAATTTTTTTCTTTACATATTTCAATATCTAACACTTAAGAAGCAGCAATAAGATGATCTTATTTTATTTTTTCATTAAATTTTTTTGTTCACATGATTCAGGCAGCAGTGTATGAAATTTATTGGCTTTTTTTTAAATCCTCGATTATTTCTGGAAATCTTAGGGATGCGCAACAGTATACATGGACCACGAGTCACTGAAACATATCTAATATATATAAAATTAAGGTTTTGTCTGTACATTGCTCCAAATCACGCCAAATTTTGGCTGCACACGTTGCAAGCAAATTTAGGAACGAAAACACCACCTGTATGTCTGTACGTTTCTGTGGATTCCGCGAAAAGTTGCTAACGATTCACGTAATACGGCTGAAGGGATTATTATGAAATTTCATATTTGGATCAGATGTCTTCTAACTTACATTTATAGCTATATAACGTTTTGATATTTTGACTCCAAAAGGGGGTTTTAGGGGGGGGGGGCACGAATGAAAATTATCAAATAACTCCTAAACTATTAACTCTACGGCAAATTTTACTATAAGTAAAGTTGTAGGGGATCTGATTTCTGCCAACTTTTGTTTAAAAAATATTCGCCAAAAACTCCCAAGGGGGGGGGGGGGGGGGGGTAAATTCTTGCCTTTGGAGCAAACTCAACTAAATTTTGTATACATAATCTGGGGGCCTCTAGAGAGCTAGAAATGAAAAAGCTAACCATCCAAAATGGGGTGAGGGTCAAAAAATGAAAATTCTTGCTCTTGGCCCAAGCTCAACCAAATTTTGTATACATAATCTGTGGGTCACTAAAAGGCTAGAAATGCAAAAATTGGGTGCGGAGGGTGTGTGTGGGGGTGGGTTAGGGTGTGTGTGGGGGAGTATGAGGGTCCGGGGTGGAATGGAGATGGGGTGAGGGAGTGAGGCGGAGTGAGGACTCGGGGTGGTGTGGGGTTCAGGGGTGGGGTGAGGGTTCGGGGGGTCCAGGCGGCTAGACGGGGGTGTGGTGCGCGGGGGTGGAGGGCACGGGTTGGGGTCCGGGGTGGTGGTGCAGGGTTGGTGGAGCGGGCGGTTCAGGTGAGGGTCCAGAGGCGTAGTGGGGTGGTGTGGGGGGGAGGTTGGGCACCGGTGCGGGGGTGGCGGGTGCTGGGTGCGTTTCGGGGGGTGTGGTGGGTGGGAGTGTGGTGTGAGGGTGGTGTTCGTGGGTTGGGGGTCCAGGGGGGCGTGCCCCTGGCTAGGAAAAGGGCCGCCGAAGGCAGCTAGTATATATATATATATTTTAATACAAAAGAATAAAAAAATATTTTAATACAAAAGAATAAAAATAAATACATTAAAAAAAAAACGATACTTGTCCTCTTAAAACATTTCAAAAAATCAGAGCTTGAAAGCCAGGGGGCTTTAAAACAGACATATTTTTTAAAACATTCTTATAGACTCTTGGGACTTTGAAACTGAAAAATTTCCACTTCGAATTTTGTCATGAAAATAAGATTTCCATTAGTTTATAAAATTTAAATTTTATCCAATTTTAGGGAAATTGATGTCTTTATGTTGGTATAACTATTTATAAAAGAATAAATAGAATTCTACGCCTATTTTTGTTTTATTATTATAAAAGTCAAACGCTAATAGAATGTGTCATTGTCACCTGATTAGAATAATATCTTTTGTATATATTTAACATTAATTTAATATAACCAAGGTAATTATTAAATATGAATATTAATTAATCTATATAATTTGTATATTTTAAAATAATAGTTTATTGAATTTCAGATTTTCTCCAATTACTATGATATTTTATTGTAAAAATGGGTGACATTTCATTACTATCGACTCTTCTCCGACAAAAAGGAGATACAATTTTAAATGGCAAAAGTAAATTACTGCTAACAGACACCTTGTTGTTCAAACTAAATAAAGCGCTTGAATCCCTTTTTGAAAATGAAAAAAATTCCTCTTTTGATGTACTAAAGACTCCAAACAATGAAGATCAATTAACATATGATCTCTATTTTGTGTATGATTTTATTCAAAAAACTAAAGGCTTAAAAATCACTCATAGCCCAAACCATGATCATTTAAAAATTGATATTCAACCATTTAAAAGTTTACAAAATCTTGATTTGAGAAAAATCTCTTTCAAATTTATTGATAATTTACATCAAATTCATCATCAACTTAAATCGATAATTTGTATAAAGGGCTTACAAAATCTTGAAGACTTTTTTCTCATCTATGGCATCGATAATACAACTAACCTAAATTGGAAAGAACTTCAAGAAGCGAACTTTTCATACAATGGAATTACTCACTTAGATACTTCTCTTAGCTTTGCTCCAATGCTGCAACATTTAGACCTGAGTCATAATAGAATAACGAATGCCCAGACTATTTCATGTCTGCCCAATCTGAGATATTTAAATATGAGTTATAATCTTTTGGAATATATTCCATGGATTAATCAAGCTGCATTTTCTAAACTTCAAGTTTTATTATTAAAAAACAATTATATTGAAGATATTACAGGTAATTAATTTATAACATTTAGATAATTCTTATTTAGTAAAGATTGTGGTGTTGCAAGGTGAAACCTTTTTATTAAAGATAAGAGTAAATAAATATTATATGTAATATTCATTTATTGTGAGTTAAGGATTCTTGGTCACTTGTTTCACATTAAAATTAAAAAATAAAAGATGTAAATTTTTTCAATATATATATTTCGTGCTGTAAGCGCATCTTCAGGAAAGTACAGAATTATAACTCTGTACATAATAAATGAATATTACATATAATATTTATTTACTCTTATTTGATTATTTTGATTTCTTTAGGAGACGGATATATTTCTATATTTATTATTTTAACAAAAGTCTCAACGCTTTGTATTTAAAACACTATTAAATCAAAATAATGAGTGTTTACTCTAAATTTCTTATTTGATTTTCATTTTTTAAGAATTATCTAAAATAAAGATAAGAGTAAATAATGCAATTGGATGTTGATGAAGGCAGTCCAAGGTGGTTGTAAAAAATAAGACTATAACTGTTTTATTATTTTACATTTATCTGATAACCGACGTTTCGGAGATTTACTCTCTCCTCAGGGGAGTAAATCTCCGAAACGTCGGTTAACCGAATAAATGTAAAATAATAAAACCGTTATAGTCTTATTTTTTACAACCACCTTGGACTGCCTTCATCAACATCCAATTGCATTATTTACTCTTATCTTTATTTTTAGATAATTCTTAAAAAATGAAAATCAAATAAGAAATTTAGAGTAAACACTCATTATTTTGAGTTAATAGTGTTTTAAATACCAAGCGTTGAGACTTTTTGTTAAAATAATAAATATAGAAATATATTTTTTTTGTACAATCACAAGAACAAAGCCTATTTGGTGAGATCCTATACAATTATTATCTTTCTTTTTATCTATGTTGCCTATTATGTATAAATTGGTGTAAGGGTCAGATTAGAGACCGTCAAATTTTTGCAGTGAGTCGGACTTGAACCCAAACCTCTTGCTCCATAGGCAAACACTTTGTCCCTACATTATACCAATAATAAATGTTTTAACATATCACTAAGTAAATAAATATTTATTATTTCATACCATTAACTCATGAGGTTAGTCCACTTGAGCTCTCAATGCCTCAATTTAAGTCTACTCTTGCTGAAATGTGGTTTAATTTCAAACCAAAATTATAATAATAATAATAAATCTTTATTAGCTATTTTCTGCTTTATATCATACAATTAACAAATATATATATATATATATATATACAAAAATACATATATAATACACAACATATACCTACATATCCACCCTTACAACAAGGAATATACAGTTTATAATACTAATTGACGAGATGATTTTTTTACTCTTGTTGTGACAAAAGTAATAGTCTCATCTCTCTTTTGAATGCAACTAGGGTCTTAAGTTTTTTATATATTCGGGTATGTTATTGTATGCTCTTAAGCCCTTATAAAATACATTATTCATTGTACTTGCTTTATTCACTACTCAAGTAGAAATTCATATGAATGTATGGGATTCGTTTCATTTAATATGTCTATCAGATATTCAGGTACTAATTGATTCCTAATTTTATAAATAAATACCATAACCTACATTTCTATACCATTCTTAACATCAAGCCACTCCAATGTATCAAGCATTGATTTGACTTTTGTAAATTTATTGCACCTTAATATATTCCTCATGGCTTTGTTCTGTAGTCTCTGTAGACGCTCGATATCCGCTTTACAGAACATATATAATATTGTAGGGCAGTACATGAAGTGGGGCAAGATAGTATTTCTAAAAAGTTGGTTCCATTTGTCTTCTATTTGACCGCATAGGGCTATCAAATATTTTAATGTTTTTAATTGGCGAATATGAGGGAATGATACTTGAGAAGAACTTTTGGATTTTATTTTATTAGGACATATTCTATTATTGTAGGTATTTATAAAAAAAGCTACTGGTGGAAACGTTATTAAGAATCAAGGGAGAAATCTAAACAAGACTAAAACTTTTATTAATCTTATTTTTTTCATTTAAAGATAAAGAAACACTATTAAATTGAAAGTTTTTTGCCGAGAGTAGCAGAATTTTTATATATTGAAGGAGACAATAAAGAAACACTATTCATGTTTTCTTTAAAATAATTTACGCTAATTAATTAATATCATGTTTCACCTAGAACCTACACCACTTTCTCTAAGTAAAACTAATTAATTATATTTATTCATTTTCATTTTTTATTTTCAGCGATAAATATGTTTAAAAATTTATCTGAACTTGATCTCGGCTTTAATTGTCTTATCCATCATGATTGTTTAAATCCTCTTCCAAATCTTAATAACCTAACTTGGTTATCACTAGAAGGAAATCCGTTAAGCTTTCATAAACAACACCGTTTACGAAGTGTTCAATATTTAAATCAACAAATTACTTCAAATAAGGTAAAAATAATCTTTAAATTCAAAAAAAATTATTTTGCCCATGGTAGTAGAGTTCAATTTTATTGGAAAAATCATGTGTCTCCACTGTTATGGATAATTTTTATAAAATCACAGAAGGGTTGTATTCATCCCTTCAGGAAATGTACCCAAATGCCAAAAACCTATCCGGCCCTTAATAGCTGGGTTAAATTACAAACTTAGGGCCAGTTGTATGTCGGTTGGTAAACTCTTTTTAAACGTTGACAAAGGGTAAAACCTATAATTCACCTTATGCCTGACGGAATGGCCAATCAGATGAAAGTGCCAGTCATCTGATTGGCCATCCCGCCGGCCATAAGGTGAATTATAAGGTTTTACCCTTTGTCAACGTTTAAAAAGAATTTACCAACCGGCATACAATAGGCCCTTAGTGAACAATTGACTTCTGATTAGTGACTCACATTCGACCTTTTTTTCTATATTTATAAAGCTAAAATAAACTCTTTTTTTTTAGTTTGTCTTAGATAGATTCTTGCTCACAAAATCTGAACAAATTTATATAGGTGCCATTACAGAACTAAACAATTCCTCAAGATCATTTTGTCCTCAAAGTAGAGACTTAACGAATGATAATTCAGTAAACGGTATTTATTTATGTCCACAACAGACATGATGGGAAAGCATATATCTAATTTTTTTCTAACAATTCTTTCAGAATCAGTTTCTTCTGACACCTTAATAAATAGTCTACCATCAAAACTCCAAACCAGTAAAAAACCGACCAGAGTAAGAAAAGCAGTTATTTCAGATGATGATATTGTAGAAACAGAAAATGAAATTATTTTACCTCAACCAAGCATATCAATAGAGAGTGAGTTTCTTACGATATTTTTATATGAATGCATCTTTGAAATAAATTTTAATGTATTTTAGAACAATCAAAAGAACATTTGGAAACTAAAAAGAAAATTGAAAATTTGCGAGAACGTTTTGGTGAAGAAAATTGGCTCCATAATTTGGCTGGATCATATGTTAAGGATATTTTAGGTTTACCAAACAATACTTCACCATCACCTATACTATCATCTACACCTAATGATTCTCAATTAGCTACCAAAAACAGAGAAAATATTTCAACTTTGGTTTCTAGCAGCTATAATAAAAAGGACGAAATATCTGATGTTTCACCTATACACAATGAAGTAAAGTTATTTAAATTTTACAAAATACCTACTAGTAAATATATGCAATATAAACATTATCAAATAATTTTAGGATTCAAATCAACAGCTTGATTCACCTAACACACTCGAAAGAAGTAATGATCAAATTAAAAATTCACTTGATTCCTCATCTTCTCCATTTGAAAAAAATGATCGCAACGAATTGAACAACGAAGGTTATTAGATTTATTTTAATTTTTTAAATAAGCTGGAATTTCCATAATACTCTCAATAAATCATTATCATAGGGTATAATATAGCATCAAAGTCCTAAGACTGCTATGACGCAGCCACTCTACTCTGTTCCATGCCACCTCTATCCCTTCTCTCAAGTCTCTTATTCCTCATTATCCATCAAAAATACTCCAATCTATGTCTTTCCATTTCCCTTTTCTTTCACATAACACCCTCTTAAAAACTAAAGTGTTTCCAATCATTTGAGCTTTTATCTTCCTCCGATTCTTCTAAAATTTTCTCTTTTCTCTAATTTTATCAAGAACTTCCTCATTTGTACTTCTATCCACTCATTTAATCTTTATCATGCTCCTCTATCACCACATTTCGAAGGCCTCCACTCTCTTTCTCTTTGCCTCTTCAATCGTCCAACTTTCACTATCATCCATCGAGATTCTCCATATAAATTATAGCACACTTCCTATTTTTAAAAGTTTTATTTAAACTAAATAAAGATGAGTATAATATCTCATTTAAAATCATACATTAATTCAATATAAGATTAAGGTTGTTTGTTAAATTAATATTAAATTAAATTAGGGAACGAAGACAAGATTTTTATATTATAGACAAAAGGATCATCCGGGATTCGAACCCGGGATCTTCGCATGTGCGCTGTTATGCCTTTATAAGAGTCTTAGCTCTTATTCTCTCGGTCACCGATCCCTGAACCCAAACTGATACTTAATGTCTATATGAATTTCGGATTTCATTTTTCTTTAATCTTTTAATCTCTTCCTCGTTCATTTTTCGCAGCTCTGTAGTTGGCTTGACTAATTGGATATAGTTTAATTAGTCAAGCCAACTACAGAGCTGAGAAAAATGAACGAGGAAGAGATTAAAAGATTAAAGAAAAATGAAATTCCAAATTCATATAGACATTAAGTATCAGCTTGGGTTCAGGGATCGGTGGCTGAAGAGGATAAGAGCTAAACCTCTTATAAAGGCATCGCAGCGCACATGCGAAGATTCCGGGTTCGAATCCCGGCTGATCCTATTGTCTATAATATAAAAATCTTTTCTTCGTTCCCTAATTTAATTTAATTTATAATTGTCTTTAGACGCGGCCTCATTGTGGTTGCGCCCTGGAGTGAAGAAGAAAATTATTTTCGACTTTTGGGTTCGCGATCGAGAGGGAGGCGTTTGGATATAGATTAATATTAAATTTTCCTTTTTCAAATAATTTAAAATAGATAATTCATATATATTAAATAGTTGAATTCGAGAATAGTCATTTTGAAATTGTTTGATTCTAATTCGAAGTTAAAAAAGAATAGAAATAAATAAATTGAAATTTATCCCACAATTAATTACTAAATCATTAATTAACACTACTATAATATAAGTATAATATCATCTATTCTACTATTCTATACTTAAATTACAAAAGCTAAAATAAATTATTTTTTAGATGAAGGTCAAACTTTTTTGGTCAAAAGTGAAAAATCTTTGCAAACATCAGAAGAACTTTTTTTTATCATCACAAAAAGGTATATATATCTCTTGTGAATCTTATTATATACCTACCAGGTGTACAAGTATGAAATGAGGATTTTTTTCCTAAAAAAACATGTTAAATTCGGAAGAATAATAAAAAGTGCTTTATTCAAAGTATGCTCTATCGCTTGTTATACATTTTTCCCATCTTTCGAGAAATTTATGAATATCACGCCAGTAACAAACTTCCCCTTTTGCTGCGAACCATTCATCGAGACATTTTTTCACATCTTCGTACGAATCAAAGCGCTGCTCAGCAAGTGAGTGACCCATCGATGCAAACAAGGGGTAATTGGAAGAAGCAAAGTCTGTGGTGAGTAAACCGCATGGGGTAGAACTTCCCAGCTGAGTGCTTCCAACGTCTCGCGAACCGGTTTTTCTGTATTTGATAGAGCATTGCCTTGCAGAAAAATGACCTTGTTTTTTCTTTTTTGATATTCTGATCGTTTTTTGAGCATCGAACTGTTCAAACCGATCAATTGTTGTTGATAGCGTTTGGTATTAACCGTTTCAATCGTTTTCCTCCAGCAATGCTTGAAATTCTGCATCTTCTTACCTTTTTGGCGGTTTTCCGTGTTCCTTGTCTGCAACATCAAAATCACAATTTTTAAAACGCTGAAACCATCTTTCACACGTATCTTGCAATGGAGCATGTTCACCATAAGCTTCTAAGCATTCTGTATAATCCAGCATCTTCGAATGAAAACAAAAAATTAATGCTGTCCTCGAATGCTCTTATTTGGCACAAATTTCGACATATTGAACATGGCAAAACAATACTATCCAAACACTTTTTCAATTTATCACTTATGCGCGTTTGAAACTTGTTGATGGAGCAACAAAGTGCCATCTATATCAAATCTTTATGCTACACATTGAATTGGTACGTCATCTGTTTCTAAAATCGCCACTTCATACTTGTACACCTAGTATATTTAAATGAATTATCAACCTTCATTCTAGAAACATATTACTAAATATTTTAATTTTAAAGCTGAAACTAGTTATTGTAATCAAAAGCTTCACGTCGAACAATAAAAAGCTTCGTTCAGAATTTTTTTATTTAGTCTATATTCTGAAACACTTAACAGTGCATGCATGTCTACGGATATATTCCAGATTTTTTGTTACTTCGAACGATTAATGAACCTGTTTGGATAAAGTTCAATTGTTTATTTATACAGTAATCTCCAAATGGTTAGTTGATTTCTGTGTCAATTGCCTGCTTGGCCGAAAAAGTATATTTAATTATATATCAGAAAGGATCTATTCTCCCCCTCAGGGATTGAACCCATATGCCAGAAATGCAATCCGGTCACTTGTGATGACCTCCGAAGCAGAACCCCAACCACATATAATCTATAGCAGGGGTAAAAAATTTTACACAAAGATTTAATCTACAACGTTAAACAATTACACGGTCATTTGAGTCTAAATCTAAACATATAATAAAACCACATATTTTAATTAGAATATTTTGATGCTTTCGATAAATGAAAATTTTTTGTTATAGTTTATATATAACACCGATTTGTAATTCAATGCGCAGGGGCGAGGTTTTTAATTCTAATATCAAATTGAATGTGTTCGAAACATATCTCGAATTAAATATATCTTTACAGCGAACACTGAAATTTTTACTCTGAACAGGTTATTTTTTACCATGAATGATCAGATTCTTCCTGCGCCTACGCGGGACTTGAAACATGTTCGGAATATTTCTACCTAATTAATTTTTTATACTACATTCTTATTTTGGTTTTTAAATAAATTTTTTTATCCATTACTATTCAACAAATAGAAATTTGGTTTCTAAATGAAGCAATGGGAAATTTTTTTTTCATATTAAATCTTCATATAATGATTATTAATTTTCTTTCCGTTATCATTTTAATAGTGAATTGAAAGAACGAACAGTGTATACTGGTAAGACGCGAGAAAGATGGCCAATTTCTACACTTTTGAGTTGCACTAAAGTCGGTAATAATCCTACTAAGATTCATTTAACATATGATACCGTCAGAAAGATCAAATCGGAAAGAATTTATTTAATAGAAGAAGAAGATGAAGCAAAGGTAAAAATATTATTTTAAACATTTCGTAAAATAATACATTTCAATATTTTACACCTTATATTTTTCTAGAAGCTATTACAAATACTTGGAAATATCCTTGATTCTCGTTCGTTATCTGAAATGAACCAAATAGTTTTTAAGTGTGTTAAATGTTCAAGTTATTTTTCTAAAGAAGCTGATAATAATTCAAAAAAAGGTATGTATCAATTATAAAACAAATCTAGAAAAAAATGAGTAACTTCCGTAAAACCCGGTTTTCTTTCTAAAACACTTGAATTAGTGGCAAATCCACGTACAATACGGTTTCTCCTTAACACAGTTGAAGATTTGGGAAAATCTTCTTACCACAAGAAAATTTTTAAGTATTAGTACCATATCCTCTTTATTTTTTAAGCGTGTGTGTTGAATTAGACTACGGAATTTCAGAACAGAAGTGCAAACAAAAACTTAGCTTCATACAACCAAATTTATAATGACCACTCAGGTAAACGTAGACAAACAAAAATAACATATTTTTTTAAATAGAAATAAAGAAAAAAGTCAAGATACTTGGAAGAAACCTCAGAATATGAGGATATTTTACAAAAAAAAAAAAACACTTTCGTTTAATTGTGTTTAGCCGTGATAAAGTAGAAATATGTATTTATGTAATATTAATATGAAAAAGTTTTGATAAATTATTGACTGCTTTATTAAATATATTCCTGTCGACTATGAAAAGAAAATACTATCGTTTTGGTAATTTGTATTGTTCCGTTTAAAAAAGTAAGACCGGATTCTACAAATAAACCACAATGCCTGTGTATGTGTCTGTCCCCCCTTTTAAAAGGGAGGGAAAATCCTCCGAAACGTTGGTTTTTGAGTGATAAGAAAATGACTGTCCAATAAATCTATTTTATTCGAGATAATTTTTTCACTATCCTTGGACTGCCTTCCATTACTTCTCAATTAAAATGTCTACTAGTCCGTCTCTCTCCGAAGAGAAAATTTCTTTAATATACAGAATACATTTTTTTATCATAGAGTGTGACGTATCCATGGTAAAGATCTATCTACGTAGAAAATGGTTTAATTTAAAAACAAAATTTATTTCGCTTTAAAATGAGTGTGTGGGAGAGAGCCCTAAATTTTAGCTGATTTTTGTATCTGTCGTCGTTTGGAACGGCTTAGTCTAAAACTAGCTGCAAGGCCCGCCTTCGGCGCCCCTCTTGCTAACCAGGGGACTCGTCCCCTGGACCCCCACCCCGAAGCCCACTCAGCACCCCCATCCACCCCGCCACCCCAATGTACAGATAAAACCTTAATTTTATATATATAGATTTCATTTAAATTAGTAACCATGACGACCCCTGGACCCCCCCTCGAACCCCCTCCCCCGAAACCTACCCAGCACCCCCACCCACACTACCACCCCAATGTACAGACAAAACCTTAATTTTATATATATAGATAATTTCATTTAAATTGGTAACCATGACGACTGTTTTTGTTGGGGGACGGACATAGGTACATAGATAGATAGGTAGGTACATACAGAGGCAGGCACAAATGCGCTTTAGTAGTATAGGATTATAAGAACAAATTCCAAAAATTCACTAATTCTCTCCTTATTATCGACAAATAAAAAAACAATTTGATACCTCAAGAATTTTGGTTATTATCAGGTTAGGAACCCTTTACTCTTCGTATGCGCTCCGACTCTCAATTGGTCGGCTTATTGGAACATAACCCTTTGTACAATACTAGTTCTTTATTTCGAATAACACGAATTCCCTACACGGGAGTTTTCCACAACCTAATTACTGAGTTACACGGGGGTTACTTGTATTTATTAAAATTAAAATTTGTCATGTAAAACACTTGATTAATTTTATATTTATTTAAATAAAACAAGCATCTTTTGAAATAAATTATTTTTCAGTGTTTACCCAAGGATGTCCTACCTGCGGAAGTATGTTGATAATGAAACAAGAACCTGAAGAAAATCAAAAACCTTTAAGATTAAGAAATTCTATCTCCCCTTCTTCTATAGGCAAGTAGACCTGATCACAACAGCATGGATCTTTGAATTATTTTTAGAAAATAGTATTTTCTTGAGATCACCACATCTCATTCATCAAGAAATTAATTTAACGATTTGCATATAAATCGAAAGGAAAATAATCCATGATTAAATTACACGTTGTTTCAACTTGAAAGTTTTATTATGAAACATGAAATACTTATAATTTACATTTTTCCCATACAAACGTATAACGTAGGTATATGAAAAGTAAATTTATTTTTAAAAAATAATCACTTAACCTTTTGTACTTAAGGTATTTGTTTCGCGACAATACTAGCGTATATAAAGTTAATGCTAGAGTATATAGAACAGACAATAAGGATTCATAAGCCCAAAACTTTTTGCTGTTTATGTACCGATTCTGGCCAATCCCGTGCTCGTTTGACAAAACTGTATACATTTTAAAGGCCGATTTATTTCTATAAAAATCGGTTTGTTATTTTTTAACAAATGTAATCAACGCATACGTTACACCTTATGAAAATTATAATTTTGAAAAAATCTAGCGCATGCGCACTTTATACATCTTTCGCTGGTTAAATAAATGCGCTGTTTCCAAATTGATTTTAGTGTAAATTTTTTTTATACATTTTTCATTATTTATTCATTATTATTGCAGAAACTGTGTTGTAACTATGAATCAAAATTGTCTTAAAATATGTATTGGTTATTGTTTAATGTTGGTTTAGTTTTTTTATAAAAATGGTAAGAAGGGTTTCTTAATTATAATTAAATATGTATGTAAATTTTATATCCCATATAGTGCAATGTATAAGAGTCTGAAAAACTCTATTTTTGAAATTTAATATCTCCGGAACTATATTGTTTATAAATTTCGTTTTGTTACCAATAGATGCAGAAGTATTTAAAAAATAATCTGTCCAAATTTCAAAAAAAATCCTAAGAAACCTCATTTGGCGGAACAACTAACTATCTTAATGCATAAAACTTTTCGAGAAAAATGATCTTATTATCAATTATGAAAATATTAGAAGCAAGTAGATATACGTACATGGTATATATTTATTTTCTTTCTATAGTTGTTTTATCAAAGATCTAGTCTAGGCATGTTGAAAGTATTCAAGTTCTTGGGTGTGTGATCGTCTTGAAAGTCAGTTATTGACTTATTACAACCATTCCCAGTCGTGTTGCTTGCGTCCCAATAGTTCCTCAAAGTACTAGCAGCTACAAAACTACTAAAATACATACTATATACCTGTAATATATATGGCATAGCCGTACAGGCAGAAATTGTACCCTATATTTGATTCATACTTTCATTATATTATGGTATCAGATTACTTTATTAATTTCATTTTTCTTTTAATAATTTAAATAAAATCTATTTTATGGTAAATATTTTTTTTGTCTACCAAATGTTTTCTTTGAACATGTTTGTTTCATGTACTTGTTAATTGACGTATATATATCGGGAGTTTTTTCAAGTGCGCACTATTTCTAATTTAGTTATTAGTAGAGCTATGAAGTTGAAAAAATAGGTGAACTAGTGAGAATTTTATAAGTTTCAAAAAGTGAAAACGAATAAAACAATTAGATATTGTAATTCTTTATTTTCTAAAAATTACTTCTTTTTTTTTTAACAGAACACCTTTTATATTTCATTATATTTTGAAATTCAACAATTCGATCTCTGAAGTTTTTTGTTCTATTTGAAAAGTTTTTATTTTGCCTAGAGTAGCAGAGTTGTTTAATTCATGAAGAAAAACAAAGAGGTTGTCCTCTGCTTGATGCAAATAAACCTGCTAACTCACAACAAGGAAATTTTACAGGGCAGAGAAAAAACAAACAAAATTTAAAATTGTTGTTTTGGAAAAAACTATTTTTCACTTTTTTTTCTACAACTTACGATCGTAATTTTAAATAGCAGTTTTACTTGGACGATGCAGTATTTCTTTTTCTTTCGAACGGTATTAATATGTCATATATGATAAAAAATGGAGTTAGCAGGTTTACACTCTAAGCCGGTGATATATATATATATATATACATATTATTGTTGTTTGATTTTTGTTCTAATACATTATAATAACAAATTCAAAAATAAAGAACTTTTAAGATAGTGAGATACAATATAAAACAATAGATGTTCGAAAAGTTTCTACTACCACTATGATTCTAAAGGTAGTAAGTAGAATCGTGCTGTGGTTTCATTATTCATATGGAAATATGAATATGGATCTCAATAACTTCTTTATTTATGGATTTTTGTTATGATGTATTATAACTTTTTTGTTCAAAGTCAAATTGTCTATCAAAGTATAATAAAGCATACACGGTGTTACATTAAAAAAAAATTATGTTTTTGAAAATAACTTAATAATGCGATGCTTAATTTTATTTCTTTTTTCATCACTAAAAAATTTTACTACTTTGCCTTTTTAACCAATCATAACAAAGTAGGAATAGTGTGCACTTAAAATGAACATCCACTATGTACGAGGATAAGTCAAAATTAACTACACTTTTCTTTCTACAACTTTATTAAACTAAGATAGGAGGCGTCCGCATGCGCATGCGTTGAGTTGGCGCGTCTGTGGTCACCTGTGCGGAATTTAATCACGATCGCGTCAGTTGTCGTCTTGCTACAACAGCATAAGCATGTCAGCTCCGCTATCAGATTGCACCAAAGAGGAGCAATGAGGAGTGGTCAAGGGTGTGAAAGGTGCTGAAATTCACCGGAGACTTTTGTCACAATACAGGGAAAATGCTTTATCTCGTAAAAGCGTTTTTTATGGATCGAAATGTTTAAAAGTGGACGAACGAACGCAAGGGCGGATCCAGGAATTTTTTATGGGGGCGGGGGGAGAATGTATATAAGGTGCCCGATGTATATAAGATCTACTTTTTATCTCGAAAGTGTGTCGCGATCGAATGGTCCAAGTGCGGGGGGGGGGGGGGGGGGCAGAGACGCCACACACACACACACAGCGATAGAACTTTATTTTCGATTTTAAAATTTTTTTACAAATTTCATATCTTATATTTTAAGTTCATTAAAATAAAATAAAAAAATAAAAAAATTGTTATAAATTCCCTGTCGATTTGACCGCCGTTTTTTGGCCTCTGCGTGCGACGCACGTGTTGCACTCCCGCCAGGCACGGGCCTGTATGGGGGGAGGGCGGTCGCCCCCTCCCCCTGGATCCGCCCTTGAACGAACGTAACACAAAAAGAAGGAGCTGGGCGACCGTCAACTTTGAGACGCTTTGAGGCCCTGGAACACCCTCCTTACAGCCCAGATCTCGCTCCCTCAGACTTTCATCTCTTTGGACCGCTCAAGGAAGCTTTGAGATGTCGTCGATTTGCTTCAGACATGGACGTGGACCAAGTGCATTGCTAAAGGTGGAGACTATATCGAAAAATAATGTATCTGTTGTACACCTATCTTAGTTTAATAAAGTTGTAGAACGAAAGTGTAGGTAATTTTTGACTTATCCTCGTATAACATTAATAGCTTTTAACAACTAAGCAGCACAAATTATTATCAAATTTAAGAAATAATAGTTTTTAATTTTTACTTCTAACATTTAATCATTAATGAATTGGCTTTAATATTCGCTATTAATAACATGTGTAGGCTCAAATCCTGTGACTTCTGAGAAGCTTATCGTGACAGCTTTGGTGCATGAATCCCAGAACTCAAATGAAAAAGATATAGGTTCTGGACAAATTTGTAAGAACTAACAAATTAGTCTATATATAAATGAATTTTTAAATTGTAGATATTCTTTATTTCAAGGTTCTGCCGAGTCTTTCGACATCTCTGCTGAATCACATGCTAAAAAATATGAAAGTGATATTGAAATTATTAGCAATCCGAGTCAAAGTTCAATTGAAGTAGTTGACGAATTCGATAGGTAAAACAAAAACATAAACGAAAATAATCTTCAAATATTTTAAATAAAATTAAAAAAACAACAACTTTCTCTAGGCCTGATTCATCATCAACCTTAAAAAATCAAAATTATGAAAAAACTAAAAATGATTCAAAAGTACCCATTTTACCTGGCCTTACAGAAAGTAGTTCTTCAGGTAAGAAATGCAGACTAATTAATTTGTTTTAATTTATTATATTGGTTAATTATATATGTCACTATTTCTAGATTCTTATACTGAGAGTATATGTACAACCTATGAAAATCAGACAAGTATTGAGGATAAAAAGTTGAAAGAAAATGAATTTTCAGAGAAAAATACTCAAGATAATTGTGATGATTGTCCTGCAAATACCTATGCTAAAATATATGAAGGTAAATCAATTAATGTTTAGCTTATAATATGTACAAAGAATATATTTAATATAAATAATTTAAATTTTAGGTTTATTAGAAACAATTAATTCCAAAATTATTGAAACTCCAGCAAATGAAAATGAAAATACAAATACAAATGCAATCACATTTTCCTATAACAATTATTCCCAAATAGATCACAGAATAAAATTATATCTTATTCTCAATGTTTTTGAAGATAAGGAAGAATTCGCACTAATAATTAAGGTAAAATATAATTTTAGAAAATTATGAGGGTTTCTTCTTCTGAATCCAACTTGTTATGGATAATTTTTATTACTTGTTAGAAGGATTGTATTCACTCCTTTGAGAATTGAATTGAATCTTCTTGTATCAATATCATTATAAATCAAAGAGTCAGGACCCAGACAAAAGAGCACCAATGCAGTCCTTCGAGATGGAACTAATCTCACATATACCACATCTAAAAATCTTCACTCAAAGATGTAATCTTAAGGTAGTTGTTTCGCGACAATACTAGCGAAAAGTTAATGCTAGAGTATATAGAACAGACAATAAGGATTCATAATTCATAAGCCCAAAACTTTTTGCTGTTTATGTACCGATTCTAGCTAATCCCGTGCTCGTTTGACAAATCTGGCACCATTGTAAGAGATTGAATATTTTTATATTAAAATGACAGATAAAATACATTTTAAAAGTTAAAAAATTTCTATAAAAATCGTTTTGTTATTTTTTATCAAATGTAATCAATGCCTACGTTACACCTTATGAAAGTTATAATTTTGAAAAAATCTAGCGCATGCGCGGTTTATACATCTGTAGCTGGTTAAATAAACGCGCTGTTGCCAAATTGTTTTTAGTGTAAATTTTTCATCATTTATTCATTATTATCTCAGAAACTGTGTTGTAACTATGAAACAAAATTGTCTTAAAATATGTATTGGTTATTGTTTAATGTTTGTTTAGTTTTTAACGTTTTTTTATTTTGTTATAAGAGTCTGAAAAACTCCATTTTTGAAATTTAATATCTCCGGAACTATATTGTTCATAAATTTCGTTTTGCCACCAATCGATGCAGGAGTATTTAAATAATAATCTCCTAAATTTCAAAAAAATCCTAAGAAAACCCATTTGGCGGATCAACTACATTAATAAAAAATTTCCCACTCAAGTGATTTAAAATTTTAACATACAGCAAAAACATATATTTAGTTTAAATAGAAATTGGTGAAGAATTCGAATTTTGATAATTTTCAAAACTCGAAGGGCACTGACTAGTCCTGAAATGAATATAAAGGTGCATTATATATTTCCGGGCTGAACCGTTTGCGAACGGCTATTTGGGATGATTGGTACTGGGTTTGGATCGAACTGTTACTGGTGAACTGGCGATCCGCCTTCTGTCGGTTTTCTGATAAAACACAAAGGCGTTCTCAATTCACATTCGGACGGGTTCGTGTGTAGTTCGCTGTTTTTCTTTCTGCTCACGAATCTCCACTTATTGATTTATCAGTAGAAAAATTTCGGAAGAAACTTACTAAATTAGATATTTTCTTTAAGATATTCTCTCCAGAATGCATGTTTTGGCCGCTTTTGATACGCTGGAAAAGTCGTATTAGATTCATCTAATCTAGTTGGCTTCAGCTGTTTATAACACATTGAATATTTGAGTAAGAATATGTTTGCCTATTTATTTAATCCCCGCTGCCAATCAGCTTACAATAAATATTTGATTTTTTAACCCTGGTCTAGAGACGTGGAATCGCCTCTACTCTAGTTTTTCACTTCTCCGGAGCGAGTCTGACTCATGATTTTTGTTTTGATTTCAGTCGAAAATTTATGAAAATACAGCAAAACATTTGTTCTTGGGATGCGTGGTTTTTACAAATCTTAAAATCTATGTATTTAATTTGGAAAAAGAAGAAGGGTAAATATTTATTTTATTTTTATTATTTATTATAAATTTATTTTTAATTGATAACATAAAAAAACTTTAGGGAAGATCCAGAACTATTGCTTAAAAGAATATATACATTTTCTTTGGATGATTTTAAAAATGTAAATTCGTTACCTTTTCAACAAGGTGTTATTTTAGAGATAAAGGAATTAGATAATATTTGGAAATTTTTTCTCATTCTCCAAGATCAAAAAAGAACAAGTAATTTTTTAAAAGCCCTCAAAGGTAATCCATTGTTTTTATATTCCCATTAAAATATCTTATTTATTAATCTGAAATTTTTTAGATAATTCATTATTTCAAACTTGTAACATAAATGGAGTTGCGAAAATTTATGAAGATTTCGAGAATAGAATATTGTTTCCTGAAGACGATGGAAATAAAAAACTACTACATTTTGTAATATTAAATAAATGTCAATTAAATTTGGAAGGTAAATAATTTCAATCATTTTAGAGCAACTTATTAATTTACATATAAAACAAAACAAAAAACAAAAAAATAAAATATAATAAATAATAACGTTTAGGGAAAGCGGTGTTGGTTTATAGTGAAACAAATTATACACAGGAATTATTTGACGGATCATAGTGGTGTTTTTGTCCTACTATATATACAAGGGCGGATCCAGGAATTTTTTATGGGGGGGGGGGGGGTCAGAGACGCCCGATTTATATAAGATCTACTTTTTATCTCGGAAGTGTGCCGCGATCGAATTGTCCAAGGGCGGGGGGGGGTCAGAGACGCCCCCCCCCACACACACATATATATAGAACTTTATTTTCAATTTTAAAAATTTTTTTTGCTACGGCACGGGCCTCTTTATTATTATATTAAAATGTTTCACCTAGAACCAACACCGAACTCCTTAAAAGTTACCTTTATTTGGTATTACATTTATATAATAAAAGGGACATTTTTAAATTTATTATCAAAATAACTTTGATCTTTTCTTACAACTTTATACTTCATACACTTTAAGATGGGATATGTCTGCCCCCCCCCCCCCCCCCACACACACACGCACACACAAACCATCCCTTTGTCTGAGCAGGTGAGAATAGGTAATGAAAATATGAAACAAAGTTTACAGCAACCTTACTTAACCTTCAGTCTTTCAAGTCGGACCTAATTCTTGGGGGAAAAAAAAGTGTTTTATTGAATATATGCAAAAAAATATGCCTAATACGAGACACTTTTTTGATATTTGATTTGATAAATTTTCAACTTACCTCAGGTCCTTAGAATCTTTTTAAAATAAAAAAAAATTTGCAGACGGTGATGTGATTTTTTGACTTCAGATCGTCGGGAGCCTGGAAGAAAATACATAGGCTCGCCAAATAGGGGATAAACTGCCAAAATCCATTTTTTTTTTTTTAGAATCTAGATGTATACCGGGTGAGTTTTTTTTATCTTGAGACAGTCTTATAACTTAAAAACAGTGCATTATATGAAAAAAAGTTTCAAATAAAAGTTTGATTATATCGAGGGGGAAACTAAACTTCACTATTGTTTGTCGTCCTAGAACAAGCTTTCATGGGTATTTCAAGGTCAAGTTCTGTTTTTTAAATGGAACCCTATATTTTTCTATACGTGTACAAAAAGTACTAAGCAACTAATTATTCCAGCGCCCCCCAATCGATCGCAGACCCCAAAGATCGAAAATAATTTTCTCTTCACCCGGGGCGCGACCACAACGAGGCCGTGTAAAGACAATTAATAACAAATCCAAATTTAGTAGTTATAATTAATTGTTTAATTAATGAATCAAGGCCTACGCTGCGAAAAATGAACGAGGAGAGGATTAAAAAAGAAATTCCATAATTCATATAGACAGAGGGTATTAGTTTGGGTTCGGGGATCAGTAGCTTAGTGGATATAGGAGGTAAACCTCTTATGACAAAGCATTGCAGTACATATGCAAAGATCCCGGGTTCGAGCCCCGGCTGATCCTTTTGTCTGTAATAAAAATAATCTTTTCTTCGTTCCCTAAATTTGGATTTGGTACTAAGCAACTTTCTTAAGAACTATTTTTTTTATATGACATCAAATAAACAATATACATGAATCAATTAGATCTCAAAAATAAAGTAAAAATTCTTAATAATTATTTATTAAATAAATAATCATTAAATCGAAAAGTCACAACAATGAAAATAAGTGTTTATAATGATATTAAAACTTCGTTATACTCCTTTCTAACCAAGTGAACCCTGGTTCGAATCCGACTCGAGGCATCCGGCTAAAATCTGACCCCCGGGTTAGGGACAAATTTAAATAAAATAAATAGTATCGTAAATAGCTTATGGCTAGAAATGCCGAAAAGCCAAAAAAAAAAAACTTGGTTATACTCCGATTTAAGAGATTATTTTCTACTTAATAGAACTAGTTAAAATTCTTGAGTTTAAAATAGTTTATTTCTCGTGTCAATCCAGTAGATAGTTATATTGTATTACCATAATAAAAATGGAGCATTTTTTGTTGAAGACAGAATTAAAATGGTCTTAATTTATGCGGTTAGTGTGGAAGAAATGTTAGGGGTTGTCATTGAAATGAATGCCGAGCGTTTTCCTGATAGGAATACACCCTCACAAGCTTCATTTTATTGTGTTGTAAAATCTGTTTAAAAAAACAAAAACAGGAAATGTAAAGGCTACGAAGAAATTGGAACAGGTCAAAATAAGGAAATTGGAACTGGAATTCATCCAGAAAACTTGCAATACACTCTGGAATGTCTCAGAACAATGTCGAAAAATTATTAAATTATAAAATAAATTATTTATTTAATAATTAATTATTTAATCATTATTATTTAATAATTAAGTTAAATAATTGTTAAAAATAATTATAAAGAATTTTTTTTTAGATCTAATTGATTCATGTATATTGTTTATTTAATGTAAAAAAATAGTTCTTAAGAAAGTTGTTCAATTTTTTTTGTAGACGTATAGAAAAATATAGGGTTCCATTTAAAAAACAGAACTTGACATTGAAATACCCTTGATAGCTTGTTCTAGGTCCACAAACAATAGCGTAGTTTAGTTCCCCCCTCGATATAAACAAACTTTTATTTGAAACTTTTTTTCCATATAATAATATATAATACTGTTTTTGAGTTATAAGACTGTCTCAAGATAAAAAACACACCCGGTATATGTATATGCTTGTCAAAATTTCCCAAATGGATAATAATAGTTTGATATATGTAGCAATAATATTCTCACGATTAAAATCAATATTTTTTTATCGTATTAAATAGGAATTTAGGGGGAGATTTTGGAATAGGGGTAGAGACAAATTTAGAAAAAATATACTAGTTTCGTAAATTGGCTTATGGCTAGAAAGGCCGAAAAGCCAAAAAAAAAATAGGAATTTTACTTTTTTGCTATGAACCAAGGAAATTTCTAAATTTCTTCTGATCTCGCTACTTTTTTTGGTTGACACCTGGCCTAAAAAGAAACAAATAGCTTATAATTAAAACTAAACGAATTTTAGATGATTTTGTTTATTGTTTGTTTTTATATCAATATTTAATCAATATTGCCTAATCCTGAATCATAAAATGGATTTTAATATTTTTTTAACGATTCTTATATCATATTAAATTTGATTATTACGATTATTATTATTATTATTTGTATTTTATAGATGAACATCATTTCGAACTAGGTGCTTTAATAATTACTCCAAATAATTTATTAATTTTTGAAAATATTAAGCAAATACTCTCAGAACCAAGTTCACCCTTAAAGCCTAAAAGTTTTCAAAATATGACGAATTTAATAGAAGTGGTAAGCAAGTTTGAATTATCTAATATTGATATAGAAATGTATTTGTTCAAATTATTTAACTAATTTCATAGTATATTAAATAATTAGTATACATTTTATTTTTAGACAAATGAAGATTTTATATTGAATTTACATTATTTGGATGAAGTGGGAGGAACAACTGAATCTTGGTCATTAGATTTTGAAAACCTTGACTCCCTTAATGATACAGTAAATGCGATAAAAGAGCCATGGGAGAAATTATTTTTGGTTTCTCTACAAATCGTAAAAACTAATTAATCTGGTATATATATATATATATATATACAATATATATATTTATAAAATATCTGTATTTATATGTATAAATCTATTTTTATAAATTTGTAAATAGTAAAAAAAAAACTCAAAATTCTACTATTTATTATTAATTAGATTTATTTATAAATATTTTATTTTTTTAAATAATTTAAATGAGAAAATTGAATTTGGAAATAAAATAAATTTTAATTTTATATTTACACTTAATTTCTTTATTTCTAATGTACAAGTTATATATATAAATCTTATATGTTTTTATGTATATATTATTATTTTTTTATATTTCATATATATTTGATGTTTATATAGAATATATATTTTTGCTACAGATTTTCGAAATATGCAGATATTTTAAATTTATCAAATAAAGATCTTTGATAAACTCAAATGTTAATTAAAGCACATTAGAGAAAATCTGGCCTTTTATAATTTTAAAAACATTTAAGGCTTAGTGATCACAGGAAATAAATTAGCGAATGAAGCTCTAAAATATATAAATATGAATACCAAAAAGAAATAATCTTAAAGTAATTCATGTTTTCACATTATTATCAATTAATTTAAAACTTGCGGAGTTAAGTATCAATTATAACAATGTTATCATTCTGCTAATCAAATTAATTCAAGACACATTTATATATTTTTAAATTCATAGCCTTAGTCCATCTTGATCTGGGACATAAATACTAACAAATGATACAGTTAACATCCCAGTAAATCCAATAAGAGCTACGGTTGTTGTCCAATTGAATAATTGACTATATTGATACCGACAATACCATGCGATTCCCAAAAGTAAACTGAGAGAAATAAACAGAATATTACAGAGATCCCATTCTCGATGTTGACTCCCTTCATTATTTGCATTTGAATTGTTAGAATTTGTAGCATCTCTATTTAATTCATTTAAAGGACTGGCTGCTGATCTATGGGAATGTACTAAACAATGTACAGCACAATTATCAAAGAGTCCATAAGCTTGTAAAGTTTCGCTATCGCTTTGTAAAACTTGTCCATTGAAAATTAAACGAACCCTTTTATCAGCTGCAAGCTCAAGACTGAAATGCCTCCTAGAAAATAATAGGAAAATAAATTTAAAAATTGATAAGTGATACATTTTATTTTTTCTTAATTATAATACTTACTATTTAAAGTGTGTTAATCTACCATTGAGAAAAATTAAATATCCTAAGCTTATGAAATCTTATCAAATATGAAGGATGAAAGCGATGGTAGGATCTTTTAAATTTTGTTTATATTTCTCTTATTTTAATAAAAACCTACGTTATTTTATAAAATACAGATTTTTTAAAAAACAAAAGCTCAAGTTCCCTAAACCTCGCCTAATGATACAAATTATTATCTCAGAAATAAAAAGAAAGAAAAATATTCTATGAAATACATAATATTGACTGTTTTATAAAGAAAACTGTATTTTTATTTTATATATAAATATATGTTGAAGATTTTTTTCAGATTGAGTAAGTCAAGGTAAATAGGAGTTTCACCAAGAAGATGTAGTCCTAAAGACCTGGTTTGGCCCCTCCATCGTCAAAGAGGAAGCGATTTTATGGCTAGGGTCAGAGTTGAATGTACATGGATGGGGTCTTTAATAGCTGAAGGAATACGATATAACAAAAGCGTTGGTCTGATTCTTATCCAATTTTACAGCGAAGGGGTGTTGAGTGTTCGAAAACTGCATGTTTCTTACAAATAATACTTTAGGGGAGGGGATTATTGATTTCTACTCGTCAGAATAAACACCAGTAGTATCTATAGAACAGGAAAAGTGGGGAAACGTTTCTATGGTGAGCCAGGGAATTGAATGAGTTAGCTCTTGTCGAGTCTCGTAAGAGTTTAATTGCTAACTTGTGAATTGCATCTAGGGTGGCAAGAGAATCGCTGGAAACTCCATTAGTATAGAAGAATGAGGATGACATTTCATCCTTAATACTACGGTTTATGAGAAAGCTTTCAAATCACTTGTAGAGCCTAGGCGTAAGAAAAAGGAGGTCATTTTGGGAATAAGATATTTCTGCGAGACCATAACCAAGGCCTTTGAACTATCAAAAACTACCACGAAAGTCGAGGGCTTTATTCCAGATATGAGTTACATAGGCTAGAATGTCGCCCGTAGACTGATACTGCCTAAAGCCATATTAGATTGTATGAGAACAGCCGCGAGGACCTTCAGATCCTCGTTTAAATATAATTACTGCCGATTTCTACCTAAATATTATATCTTAAAGTGGGACAGTATTGTGTTATGATCTAATGGTCAGCTTATAGCAGTGACATAATTTCAATCAAAAGGGAATTTCATTAAACAATATTTATTATTTTCATATCTGTTTTACAACACTTCTTCAAGTGTTAATAATCACAGTCATCGACTTTTTGTGCTTGTAGCTTGGGATAAAATATAAAAATTCTGAGTAGATTATCAAATTTGATATAAAATGAATCAGAAAAGCTGTAACGTATTAGCAATCAAGTAATTAATCTAATCTTACAATGGAAATAAATTACAATGATGAGATAAGCGAATTATTAAATAGTAGGTATATAATAAATTAATAACCTAAAGAAGGCGAATTGCAAGCTATGATTACAACATGCATTCGAAGAGTACAAATATATTATAAATATATTTCATTTTTTGATAATCTAAGTTTTTTTATTTTTTGGGTTTCTCGGATTCAACCATTAGTCATTTTACGATACTATATTATTTTAGTTTATTCTCAAATATGTAGGGAACAGATTAAAGTCCGATTGCCGAGAGTCGGGCTTAAACCCAGGCTAGCATGATTTCGAGGCATGTACTTTACCCACTCGATCAACCTGACCCCCATAATCTAAGTTAAACTGTTTATTTGGGACTTGACAATAAATGGGTGCAAATTATTTTAATCTGGCATTGGATACATATTGATCGGAAAAACAGTTAATATTTATTTCTTAATACGAGATAGGATGAAATGTAGTACGTCGAAAAACAAGCCAGAGACTAAGCAATTTTATTTATACTTGAATTGTAAAGGTGGAGGAAATATTTGAATGTAAAAATTTTAAATACTAAGAGGTCGAAATAATCTCATCCTATGTATTTTGAGATAGAATGGAGATGAATTAAGAGATTCTAAGGGTCAGTTGTATGTCGGTTGGTAAACTCTTTTTAAACGTTGACAAAGGGTAAAACCTTAGAATTCACCTTGTGTCCGGTGGGATGGCCAATCAGATAACAGGCACTTTCATCAAGGCACAAGGTGAATTTTAAGATTTTACCCTTTTGTTAACGTTTAAAAATAGTTTACCAACCGACATACAACTGGCCCTTAGGCTGTGGCCTCAGTGGCCGCTCATGTTGAACGAGCAGCGGGGCGGGGCGGGCGGCGTGTATTACAAACACAATCGCTTGTATTAAAGTGTCTTCAGTGGACGCTGGGAGTTCTACTGAGGCCAGCATAGAAACCCTCACCGCCCGACGCCCCGCCGAACGCTCTCCACTGAGTCCGGGCCCTAAGTGCATTAATAAACACTTGAAGTTGGCTTTAAAAGAAGAGTCAGAAAAGTTATAGGTAATACTAGAGTTATTTTTGCCCAATGCCAATAAATAATAATAAAAAAAAAGAGTTATTTTTATTTATTTTCTAAATTAAGTTTGGATCATTCAACCCGCAAATAACTTCCAAATCACAAATATATGTTATTGATTGTTATTTTTTTTTTAATATAAATTCTTTTATAAAAAACAATCTTCAAACGTTTATTCAAAGTCCAAACGTTTCGAGAGAATTTCTTTCTTCACTATATCAATTAAGATAAGAGATCTAATAGAAAATTCAGTAATTTTCAAGCGTACATAAGCATGACTTTCTTTTTAACTACCTTTAGATGGGATTACGAAAATAGAAGTAGTTGCTACATAATTAAAAGTCATCTCTAGTGCTATCATATCCAGTTATAAGCACAATAGCCTTACCAATCTGGATAAGATTCAGATTCGAGCTACCAAGTCTAATAGACAACCTGACTTCATTGACTTGGTGGCCCATTTTAGAAGAGTCCCCTGCTTTCCTGATTTTTTTAGATACTACATCGCATATGTAGAGAGAGATAATGTTAACAATTTCGCCAAAAGAACGCAAGTGGCTGACTCCCAACAGATATTTGCAATGAAATTGGATAGCCGAACCACTTCATTTATCCCCATAACCATCGTCTCCACCCTCTTTTCTTTTCTGTAATGTAAGGGCCTGTCAAGACCAAAAGGTGCTGATCTTCTCGGTGAATTGAATGCAAAAAAAAAGGCCCCGAGTTGAGAGGATCAATCAATGCTTTTATTAATGTAACGTCAACTATATCAAACTTTCTAAATATTATCTTTATTACATACCTTTTGAATTCTCCTAGTTTTTCTTGTAATTGCCCTTCAACAAGTTTGTGATTATCATTTAGATACATTAATTTAATTCTTATACTTCCAGCAGAATTATTTTCAGCATTTTCAGAATTTTCGGGAGGCGGGTTTTCTGAAGATGTACTACTAGTTTCAGTTGAAGCTTCAATTAAAGTAGCTTGCCTATTGGCTAAAAAGTTGGCTCGGCGTTGTCTTAATTCAGAAAAACAAACACCTACTTCATCATTAGATCGACTAGGATCTTCTAAATTTGGAGTGTTAGCGGATTCTTCGGGAGTATTTGGATTTGCAGCATTTGAGCTTGATTGATTTGACTCCTTTGGTTGTTCATTAGAATTAGTTTCTACAGGAGTTTCTTCAGAAGGTGTATTTTCTTGGTTGGATACAAGCGTTGTTTCTATATTAGGTGAAGGTGTTGTTGTATTCGCTCCTGAAGATGTTAGTGAAACTACACGATGAGAACGTCGCGACTCCAAAATTAATACAGTGCGGATAAGTGGTTGCTCAGAAATATTTGTTGACCACCAGGCTATAATTCCAATTATTATTACAAAAAGTAATACGAAAAATTGGGTAACCTCATCACCAATTCCTTCTATAAGTGTCATTTTATTTACTAAAAAATAAAAATCAATTTAATAAAATTATTATTTTATTTCAAAATATGGGTACTTACGTATTAACGCCACCGCAGCTATATTTGGCGGTTTTTAAATTTCACCAATCTACACCTAAAAATTTTTAAATAAATCATAAAATAGCATAAATCAGTTCCCCTCTGTCAAAAAACAACTTGAATAGGTTCGGTTTATGATCTCGGTTTGATTAGATAAAAAAATGCGTTCCCAAACAAACTTTAGGTGTAGATTGGCGAAATTTAAAAACCGCCAAATCTAGCTGCGGTGGCGTTAATACGTAAGTACCAAAATATGTTTTAATAATTTTATGATGATCTGCAAAAAAATTTTCAGATTAGACGACCCACAGTAAAATTAGAAAATTACTATATTGGTATTCTAAAAATTATCGCTGCATGATTGGAATGTCTAAGTTAAGGACTTTATCGAAAACTAGCTGCGGCCAGAGGCCACGCCCCCTAGACCCCCCCTCCCGAAACCTCTCCAGTACCCCCCGCACCATGCACCCGTGTCCAACCCCCGCCCCCACCCCGTGCCCTCCAACCCTGAGCACCAAAGTTGTCAGAAATCACATCACCTACAACTTTATTTATTATAAAATTTGCCGTAGGGTTAATAGTTTAGGTGTTATTTGATAATTTTCAATCGTGCGCCCCCCTAAACCCCCTTCTGGGGTCAAAATATCAAAACGTTATATAGCTAAAAACGTAAGTTAGAAGACATCTGATGTAAATATGAAATTTCATAATAATCCCTTCAGCCGTTTTTACGTGAATCGTGAGCAACTTTTCGCGGAACCCACGGAAACATACAGACATACAGGAATTTTGTTGAGGGTGTTTTCGTTCATAACTTTGCTTGAAACGTGTGCAACCAAAATATGGCGTGATTTGGAGCAATGTACAGACAAAACCTTAATTTTATATATATAGATTATATAATATTTGAAAAATTAAATTAAATTGATCTACATTTTTAACGAGATGATTATTCATTTAATTAATTTTTGGTTTAAAGATGTAAAAATTGTATCGCTTTTTATGTACGGAAATACAGAAAAAATTTAGCTATTAGAATATCCTATCAGAGCTTTAAAAAAATACGAAAACAATTCGTTAGTCGAACACTTTAAGACAACAATCACACCTTTTCGGATGATTTGAGAATAAAATCAGAATGCCTTGAATTAAAGCAATAACGATCCAATACGATTTCAAGCAAACAGCTTTAAACATTATATTATTTATAAATTTTATTATATTTATACAAATTCTTGCGAGTCGATCGTTGAGTTCGGTTTCTTCGCAGGTTGCGTTTGAAAAATTATTTATTTAAATAAAAAAATGATCAATGCAAAGATTTAAGCATCTTTTTTGAGTTTCTTTTTTTTGAAAAAAGATGGAATTTTTCAAAAATCAACCCAGTACATTAGTATTAAAAAACGAATTTACTTTATTTAGGGACGAATAAAAGATTTTAGTAGAACTATATTTTCATTGCATATGAGAGGGCTTCGTCCCCTCAGGAATCGAGCTAACGGCAAGCTAATTAGGGGCGTCCCTAAATTACGTGAGGGGATTTTGGCAATTTTTCGATTCCCTCCCCCCTAATCTCAAGCGAGATTTTTCAAAATGAGTATTTTCAGAGTAAATACGTTAATCTGTGCTTAATTGCGTTGGATTTATTTAAAAAACATAATTTGCTTAATTATTTTTGAGACGATTATTATTATTATTACTTAATTTAACCCAGTTTTCTCGGAATTTTACACTGTTTCTTGCGGAAATTTTTTTTCCCGAGATAATACGTGAGATTCGACTCGACCCCCTCTCCCCCCTATACGCCCCACGTAATTTAGGGATGGCCTCTTAGCGCTTGAGTTCGATTCCTGAGGGGACGAAGCCCTCTGATATCCAATGTAAAAATAGTTTCTACTAAAATCTTTGATTCGTCCCTAAATAAAGTAAATTCGTTTCTTAAAAAAATTATGTTTAGAACCATTTGCCTGAAATTACGATTGGTTGACATATATATATATATTTATGTATATGTGAATATTTATTTACATCGTGGGAAGCAAGGCCGTAGCCAACGGGGGCGGGGAGTTAGGGTGTTTAACCTCCACTTCTCAGAAATGTAGAGATTTAAAAGTAAGTTTTATAGGATACAAATAAACTTGCAGTAAAAATTTAATAAAAAAAAAATACTAATAAGTTGTTGTAGGGAATTAAGGACAATATCTTATGCAAATAATTTTTATTTTTTGCCAACGTTTCGTCAACTTGACTTCCTCAGGGCTCAAACAAATTAACTTCTTTGCATATTTGTCATTCTATTAATATTCATTCTTAGCAAACACATATAGGCCAGTCATCGAACAGATTGAAAATATTTTCCTATTTAAATCTTAAAATGATCTTTGAAGAAATCTTTGAAGAAAAGAAAGATATTTTAAGATTTAAATGGGAAAATATTTTCAATCTGTTCGATGACTGGCCTATATGTGTTTGCTAATAATGAATATTTATAAAATGACAAATATGCAAAGAAGTTAATTTATTTGAGCCCTGAGGAAGTCAACAAAGTTGACGAAACGGTGGCAAAAAATAAAAAATATTTGCATAAGCTATGTCTTTATTTCCCTACAAAAACTTATTAATTTAATCGATGGACATAAATAAACAAAATAAAAAAATACGATTGGAGTAATTTTTGGAGACGGACTGATAAGTGAATTAAGTGGATATCGATGAGGCAGTCAAAAAAAATAAAATTATATTATATTATATATATTATATTCTGCTGAGAATGAAATACAAGATATTATTGTTACTGCCACTGAAAGAGGAGACAGAAGGGAATGTCGCATTGGATTTCCTTCACTGACTTTTCAAAACCCTGAAGAAGGAGGGAATAGCGTCTGAAAAGTCGGTTTTATGAATAAAAATATAGTGTAAATTATCTTCTTGTTTTTTTTTTTTGGACTGCCTCATCGATATCCACTTAATAAAAAAATACTCTGATAAAAAATACAACCTGGGCATCTGGGAGGTCATGTCTCCTACTCCTAGGAGTATATATCCACTCTCCTAACCTGGGTAACCGCCCCCCCCCCCTCAACTCAGAAATAATTTTCTGACTATGGCCTTGGTGGGAAGACACCGTGATTTTATTCTTATAAATTCCACAACGCAGTAGTAAAAAAAAAACAATTTAATTTTAATCTATTTAATACCCTCTGATTTCGCAATTAAAGAATATTTCAACTAAAATCCGAGAATTTGTCCTAAAAAATTAAATTCTTTCTATTTTAAATTTAGATTGGTTTTTTAACCAGAGCTGATTTTTTGAAAAGCATTCCAACTATTTTCGAAAAAAATCTGCTCAAATCTTTTGATTTATGTTCTAAAAAAAAGGTCGTTTATGAAAAACGTTTTTTCATTTTAAGCTGAATTTTTTAATTTCCGCGTTATTGAAAGATGGAGTGAAAAATTTCTTTACTTATAACATATATTGCGATTCAGAGAGAGGTTTTTGTCTCGAGGGTGTGAGCTGACTGCCCGGATAGCATGTTAGTTCTCAAGTTCGACTCCTGGGGGGATGAATCCCCTCTGATTTCGCAATTAATAATGTTAAGAATTAAAAAATTGTATGTAATTATTTATTAATTGTATTTATATAAAAAAAATTTTATGATGATCTTGTTTGTAATGATGGCCAAATCCCATTTTAATTAATTACAGACCCTGAAAAAGAGGAGATTAGCCTCCGAAACGTCCGTTTTATGAATAAAAAGATAGTGTAAATTATCTTGAAGGAGACAATAAAAGAGTGTGTCTTCTGCTGGAATTATAAATTTTATTTATTTATAACGAGACTATAGTTTTGAGGGCTTTGCCCTCTTCATCAGTCTATTACAATGGATTCACAGGAATTAATTTATGAAAGACCAGTATGGGCTCGAAGGCATGGGAAGGTGATTTCGCTGAATGACAAAACACCCAGTCATGCAGCAAAACTGGTCAAGGACACTCTGACAGCACTTGGATGGGAAATATTACCCCACTCGCCGTACTCACCAGACCTTGCTCCTTCCGACTACCATCTGTGGGACACGCACTTGGCGAGCAGCATTTTCAATCATATGAAGACGCCTAAAAAAACTCTTCAGTCAATGTTCTCCTGACGATGAGTTAAAGATTTATAAATTAATTCCTGTGAATCCATTGTAATAGACTGATGAAGAGGGCAAAGCCCTCAAAACTATAGTCTCGTTATAAATAAATAAAATTTATAATTCCAGCAGAAGACACACTCTTTTATTGTCTCCTTCAATATATAAAAATTCTGCTACTCTCGGCAAAAAAAACTTTCAATTTAATATAAATTATCTTCTTTTTTTTTGGACTGCCTCATCGATATCACTTAATTCACTTATCAGTCCGTCTCCAAAAATTGCTCCAATCTTAATATTAAGAATATTTCTACTAAAATCCGAGAATTTGTCCTAAAAAATTAAATTCTTTCTATTTTAATCTAATTATAAAAAGAGAAGAGCTTTATAAAAAACAAACTGGTCTTGCTCACGACTTTTCGGCCCTAACGTTTACTTAAGTCATCTTAAAACAAAGAAAATCTGGCTAGAATTACTGTATGCAGCTCGATGACTTGAATAATTTAGTTACATTTATCATTAATTGAAAATGATTTTAAGTAGGGATTGAAACGTCAATTTTAATTCATCTTCTAATTTCACCAGGGATGATGGTCTAACCCGAGACATTCATGTGATCACCAAAGCCTTAACCAATAAATATTTTTATAATAATTACTTTGAATAAATTCATAAAATTATATGAGTAAGCTCGTTCACATTGACCTTATTGAAAATGTAACCTGCAAAGGAAAAGTAAAGTCAGCAAAAACATCGCAAAATGGTGATATAATTATATAGAACATTTTCAGTTCTAAAAAAAATAAAAAAATGTAACCTTGCTACAAATAGTAAATGATTTCAATTAAAAAAAAATTAAAGAACAAATAAATGTCATAAAAATTGAATTTACAGAATCAAAGAAGTAGATAGATATGTATAAGTTAAAAATAAATAAAAAACCAAAGCAGAATGGATATTCTCGATTCATCCGCCAGAGGGTGTTGAACACTGACTGTCAGAATTAGCATTAGCAAGAATATTATCAAGGAAAAATTTATTTAATGCCTCGCTTATGGTTATCCTTAAAATTAAGATAAAGAATCTAATTAAACAAAGAATATAAAAAATTATATATTAATACCGAAGAAATCAAAGTTTTGCTCGGAGCTATTAAAGGAAATCATCGAAAATATCTTCTCCTTTAGAGGAATTTAATGCATACCTGGAAAAATGAAAAACTTTAAACAAGTCCGTGGGGTGTCAAACCTCAGCAAGAGGTAGAATTTTTAGGCAAAATGAAATATTCATTCTATCTCAAGTCATGGGATCGAGAATCAGGTAACTTAAGAATAATTTATCAACTATTATCTCTATTTAATACCTTTATAAACATTTATTTAATTTTTTTCATATAAATTTTTTATTTATTTTTTCTAGAGAGAATGTCAATCACTTATTTCAATGTTTTTGCGAAATAGTTAGACCTCAAACAATTAATGAAGAACCATGGATCATTCAAAAATTTCCTGAAGGATTTAAAGAAGTGGAAGTCTTAAATTCTGTTCCTAAATTTGCTTATCCATGTGAATTTAATAAGTAAATAAAATTTTTATTTCATTGTTTTTACAGATAAGTTGATTATTGGAAAAAAAAATTTTTGGGTTAGACCATTCAAGAAAATTAAGTAGGATTAATTAATAAAGTAAAGGGTGAACGAAACAGTGAACGAAATAAAACTCAAAGAGGTTTATACAAACTCAATATAACTTGGATTATTAGTCCATCATCAGGAGTTTACAGAGTTAAAAACGTGTTTTTAACACTGTAAACTCCTGATGATGGACTAATGATCCGAAACTATATTGAATTTGTATAAACCTCTTTGAGTTTTATTTCATTCACTGTGAAACTACACACCCTTTACTTTATTAATTAATATCATGTTTCACCTAAAACCTACACCACTTTCCCTAAGTAAAATTAAATAGGATTTCCTATTACTACACTATACACGTTGCAATCACCTCCAAACTTTCTAAAATTAAAGAAATGGTCATTAACGACCGAGTTCTTCGGGACTTAAGATTTTAATAAATTAATTCATAACATATAATTAATTTAGCGACATTTTTTCTATTTACAATCAGTTATATCTGGTCTTGTATGATGCATATTCAAATTGGCTCGAGTTAGTGTTATTAAAAGATAAATCTGCTAGTGAACTGATGATGAGGTTTAAGGAGGTTCTTTCGCGACAATCTACACAAAAAGTTTTAGCCTCGTAACCACTCTATAAATATGGACGCTGTTAAAATTTTAGGTTATGTTTTTTTAATGTGACTGTACATTTTACGGTACTACTTTCTATTTATGAATGGATCATTTCCAAGCCATTGATATTTTATCCCATCCACTAAAAATAATCGCCCAAATATGTTTTTTTTTATCCAAACTACGTGGTAAATAATTTCAATCTTTTTTAAGCTATTCCGAATATATTATTCTAACAAATATTAGTTTTTCATCAAGATGGTGAAAGTCCTTCAATGAAAAAAATAAAATAATGATAATTTCCCCACCCTTTCCCTATCTACTATATGTAAAAAATCTCATTTTTAATCCCAATTATTTCATGTTTGGTGTGGTAAATCGTCTTCAAATTTTAACAGTGTGTGTATTATGCTTTTAATGACTTATATTCCAAGTTTTGAAGACTTTTTGATTTTTGCATTTGTGAAAGAACTACCTTAAATCAATTTTTTTCAAAATATGGGTTGGCAGTCATTGTTTTGAGTGATAATGTACCTTTTAATAGCACGTTGTTGAAAGATTTCACTAAGGAGTGGAATTTTGATTTAAAATTCAGGAGCCCAAATTATCCGAGATCGAATGGTTTAGCAGAAAAGGGCGTTGAAATTGCTAAGAACATTGTAAAAAAATCAGTGGAAGAGGGTAAATTAAAAGATATGTATGTGAGCATAATGCAATATAGAAATAGTCCATTAAAACAATTAGGGCTTTCTCCCGCAAAGCTGTTTTTAATAGAATTTTAAAAACAAAGGTACCTATTTGTGAACAGTTGCTTAAACCTAAATTACTTGATGTGAAAGAAAAAATGAATAAGCAAAAATTTTATTTTGATAGAAATGCAAAGCCATTACCGGAGATCAAAATAAATGATCCAGTTGGTGTTTGGAATCATAGAAGAAAATGCTGGTTACCAGGAAAGGTAGTTGAATTGCATTCTTCTCCTAGGTAGTTTATAATAAAGGATGATCGAGGATTTTTATGTAGAAGAAAAAGATTTAGATTTCTTTTAGCATATTTAACTTATATATGAAATAATGTCCACAAAGTCTGTAATGTAATTCTCGCCGTCATTTCATATAGGCTTTAAATCACAAACATTTTCTTGTCAAATTATTTATCTGCCTTTTGCGAGGCTCTGCAATTGGTTTGAAAGCTTTCATTCAAATCCTAGTTTTAAGGTTGTTGTTGATGGAATATCGTCCTTCATAAAGAGAAATCAATCAGGTTGTCCTCTGCTTGATGCAAATAAACATATAGATATATATCGTCGCCTTAGAATGTAAACCTGCTAACAAGGAAATTTTACAGGTCAGAGAAAAAACAAACAAAATTTAATATTGTTGTTATGGAAAGAGACTATTTTTCACATTTTTTTTTCTACAACTTAGATCGTAATTTTAAGTAGCAGTTTTACTTGGACAATGCTGCATCTCTTTTTCTTTCGAATGGTATTAATATCTCATATATGATAAAAAATGGATTTAGCAGGCTTACACTCTAAGGCGACGATATGTATATACCGAATATAAATATGTAGTTTATAATTTATTTGTTAGAGACTATAGTTCCGAAGGTTTGATCTATATCACCAGTCTTTTTAATTATAAATATTTTATCATGTGTTCAAATACCCGATTGAATGTTTTTCGTTTTAAATTGAAAGTTTCTTTTTGCTGAGAGTAGCAGAATTTTTTAAATTAAAGGAGACAATAAAGGAGTGTATCTTCTGCTGGAAATTTTTTTAATTTATTTATAAAGAAACTATTGTTTCGAGGACTTTGCCCACTTCATCAGTCTGTTACAATTGATTCACATGAATTGATGTATGAATGTATGAGGACAAAGTCCTCGAAACTAAAGTCTCTTTATAAATAAATTAAAAATGTATTTTTCCAGCAGAAGACACACTCTTTTATTGTCTCCTTTAAGTTTTTCTTTTTGTTGTAATAGTGAATTGGTCAAACAACTAATTAGTTTGTTCTTGAATGGTTGAAGGTTGTAGATTGCGTGAAAGATGTGATTTCGTTTGTCTAGAAGTTATAGAGATAAACGACTTATCATGTTATCATTGTTTGTTCGTTTGTATCCTATTTGAACGCTAAGGGATGTTGAGTGTTTGAAAACCCCGTGTTTTCTACAAATAAGGCTTTAGGAATTTTTAGATCAGATCAAACGCAATTGTAGTGATTATGAAAAAGGGGAAAGCAGAGACAGTTGTCTGATATGCCAATGAACATTTCCATTCAATCAAATATCTTGAAAATTTATGAAAAATTATAAAAATCCCCTCTAAGAAGTGACCATATTGCATAAAAGATTTTATTTTCCAGCTGTTATTTTACAACCTTTAATCTTCTCCAGCTTTGACATTTACTCTGGACATTATTTCCATAAGCTACCTAGAGAGAAGCCTTCAAGCATTCTCTTACTTCCCTCTGAGGGTGAACCGCGATCTAAAATCGTGTACATCTACTTCCACTTTCATTTTCAAGTAGAAGATAATAGATGAAGGAGCATTATCTAATGAATTCCAAAATAATTCCACATAATTCTAAAGACGGTGTACACCTAATTCCAATCGTGGTTCACCCCTCGCTTCCCTCTAAGCACTTCAGAATAGAGCTAAAAATTATTAGTAATGTTGGTTTTGATTAGATCTCTCAATACTTTGACTATTTCATAACTTGCCTTTTGGATAGGCATGTGTTAAATTAATAATCCCTGTGAAGCTTCTTTTTGAAAACATTCAATAGGTACCTTGATCAATTAAATTATAACAAATAATTCGCTTAATCCTGTTTCTTTTCTACTACTAGAATTTCTGTCTAGCTTCTATTTTTCTCGAATTCTACAACCTTTTCAATCCTTCAAATCCCCACTCAACAAATAAATTCTTCATGCTTCAACTCTTGAATATTTCTAAACTTCTCTTTTGCAAGAAATTTGAAGTATTCATTCTTATCAATCCATATTAAAAAAAAATCACCAATAAATATATTTCATGACTGGTCTAACCCGAAAAAAAAACTTCCAAATCAAGAGATTAAAATTTTTTTTATTTATTTTATATAAGTAGGAAAACTAAATCTTATCTTGAAACTTTTCAGCACTGTTGTTCAACATTATTCTTTTGTATTAACAAATATTGATTCTAAATGGACATTTGGGTTTTGTAGACATGATCCTAAGACAGAAACTGCCTTAGTTCTCTTAAGTTATCTTCCCTGGCATGAAAATTTCTATAAGTAAAATTGATTTCTAAAAAAATTTATTTTATAAATTAAGATCTCTTTTCTAATTAATAATTTGTTTATTTTTTTAAGATTATTAAACAACATTGCTGAAATAACCCATAGTTCTAAATCAGAAGAACTATGGAATTTTTTAAATTCAGTATATCAAAGTCCTGTTCCTACTATAGAAGGCTCTACTCTTGAAGTTCCATATAATGACGGACAAGATGTAAGTATCATAATATAAAATAGTTTAATGTAAATAATGTGACAGGCTAGGGACGTACTCAGAGCCATGCGCGGATCCAGGGGGGGGGGGGGCGACCCCCAAAGCATTGAAGAACTACATTTTTTAAATGTTTATTTAAAACTATTGAGCTAGTTATTTAGAGCGGGTGAAGCTGGCAACTACTGAAATAAAAATGCACAATGAAATAAAAAAAAAAAAAAATTTACAGAAGTATTTTCTTCAATTTATATTAATTAAAACATCTGGTAAAACTTGGTTGCTCCCCCCCTCTTTTTTTTTTTTTTTTTTTTTTTTTTAATGCAATCGAATGCAAGAAGGGGTGCACCAGTAAAGATGCAGCTCCTATGGATCTCGAAAGACCCTTGCATTACCGAAGAGAAGGGAAAGTTGATTAAGTGAGAGGGTGTAGACGTAGGTGTCTATGCACTCCGGTTTTGAAGGTTTGAAGATTATAGGTGCTGGGAAAGATGGAGGCTGGGAGAGAGTTCCAGTTCCTTGAAGTCATGGGGATATATGTATTGGCGAATGAAGTGGTCCGGCACTTTTCCAATTTGACCGCGAAAGAGTGTTGGGAGTCGGCAAAACGCGTGCTACTTGCAAAGCATGCTTTGGGGGGAATTATTGATTTTATCTCATCAGAGCACCTGCCGTTTTAGTATCTATAGAAAAGGGAAAGGGCAGAGACATTTCTTCGATGAGCCAGCGAGTCGAGGGAGTCGGTGAGGGTAGAATCGTCAATTAATCGTCTTATTATCGTCGGCTCGTTTCTGAATTGCATCCAGGGTAGCAAGAGAATATTTAGAGGCTCGTCTCCATAGATGAGAGCCGTATTCGAGACAGGGGCGGATTTGGGCCTTATAGATGGTAAGAAGTTGTGGGGGTTTGTAAAATCGCTTGGACCTGAATAAGTAGCCAATCTTCCTTGCTACAGATTTCGCCACAGAGGAGATGTGTTCATTTCAAGACAGGTCAGATGTGACAGAGACGCCCAACATGGATAGGCTGTCACACATTTTCAGGGTATTCGAATTGAAGTGAATATCAGGGAAATCTTTATTTTCGGGCCTAGAAATTAGACATTGAGATTTGTTTGTATTAAAGTTAACTAAATTTTTAGAGCCCCATTTATTCAGTTTCCCCAAACCAGAGGTCTGGATCCACGCCTGCCCAGTGGCCCCCTCCCAATATCCTAAAATCGAATTTAAATTTCTTTAAAATTTTTATTTAGCCTAACCTTTATTCTAATATTTTTATATTTATTTATAACTTATAAAAGTAGAGACCGGCTTTTTATGCAGTAAAAAGTGCCAAAATATGCAGTTAAAATGCTGAAATATGCAAGTAAAATTCAGAATACGTTGAAATATGCAAATATATCCAGTAAAAGATGGCAAAATAAATTTTTTTATGCACTAAAAAATTAAAATTGAAGACAAAATGACTATATATTTGAACAAGCTTTTCTTATTGACGTACAAATAATAAACTAATAAAATAATGCAAATATTTGTCCGGCTATAATAATCTGATCCCTACACTAATTTACACACACATGCTCGAACACTCAATGTCCAAAATGGGCTTTAGTTCCCGAAGGCCGTTAAAAAAATAAAGAAATAATTAACAAATGATCTCAAAAATAATTAAAATTGATTGTAATTGTAAATAATTTGTTTACAAGTGTCCTCTTGTTTTATTTCTTCTTTTATTTAATTCTTTCTCCGAAAAATTACTTTTAAAACATCCATATTTGACACTAAATGTCCAATATTTGACAAAAATCCTTCAAATATGCAATTTTAAGCAATATTACTCAAATATGCAAAAATATAAAAAGTATAAAATTTAACCCACCAGTATCCTAGATGCTTGATTAGGATAGATAATTGATCTCCTGGGTCGTATGTATCGGCGAACAAAATATGCAATTTCATAGGAATCCAGTCTCTACTTATAAGTAACTACATAATTATATAAAACTGATTTTTTTTTCTCCAAAAAAATTGTCTCGACCTCGAAATTTTTTTTGGGTTATTGAGGTAGGCTATTAATTAATTTTAAATTTTCTTATAGATCTACAAATGCCATTGTCCAAGTCAATATTCATTGCCCAGTATTCCAGAAAATGTAAGTAATATCACCCTTATCAAATTTTAAGTAAACCAAAAATAAATAAGAAACTAACAATTATATTTTAAAATAGTTTTATTAATAATTATAAGAACGAAAAATGAATATTCATTTATTATTTTTCAGCGAAATTTGACTGAATATTATAATGCTGTAGATGCTCACAACATGATGGTGATTTTCGCCTCAATGCTTCATGAGCGAAGGATAATTTTTACCTCTGGAAAACTTTATAGATTGAGTGCCTGTGTCCAAGCGGCCAATGCTTTGCTTTACCCAATGAATTGGCAACATATTTTTATTCCTGTATTGCCAGCATCTCTTAAAGAATATCTTTTTGCTCCAATGCCATATCTTATTGGGGTTCCAGAGCAAATTCTCGAGGTATGAAAAGAAAAATATTTATTTTAATGACTCTCTCTTGTTTTTCATAAAAGATTAAACATAATATGATTATGGTAGAAATATGAACTTAAGGTTTCAAAAAAATTTTATATAATGGAATTTTTTGCCATAAAAAATATATTAAAATACCAAAATTATTGTCCACCGATTATGAAATAAAGAATTTTATTCACAGTATGAAGCTTTTGAAATCATTTTTGAGGCTGATTTTCAAAGGAGAAATCAACAAATCTGGCTAATCTAGTCCATAAATCTTTTCAATTTTAAGGGAATTAAACTCAGGGTCTTATCAGCGCCAGCTAACATTCTCTAACCAATAAGAAAAGTTTCTTATAAAGACAATAAAATGCTGCAACTCATAAGACCCTGTGGTAATTTATTCAATTAAACGGCTAATCTTGGTGGAATTTAAATATATTTTTCCTGATACAAATATCTATTTTATACTCCTATAATTTTTTCCAAACCTTAAGTTAAAATTTCTATAATAATCAAATAAGTTAAATATAAATTTTTAAAAGAATTTACGAAAAATAATTGAATAGTAAACTTTAATTCTTCACATGTCTATAAATATAAAAAAATCACTTTTCATATACATTTAATATATTTTAAATATGGTTATTTTAAATTTCAAACTACATTTCTCTATAGAGGGTACGAAAAGCTGACATTGGAGATGTTGTGATACTTGATGCTGATGCTAATCGAATTGATTCCCCTTTTAATGACCTTGAAGAACTTCCTTCAGAAGTGGTTAGTTAATATTTTCATATTTTTTAATTTTGATATTTTCATTTGAAGTCTATTTTATTATTAATATTCACAAAATTTTATTAGATAAATGCACTTCGGCGTCCTCTTCGGGATCGAGCCACACTCTTAGGTGATGGTGTTTCTCGAGCTTTTCTAAGAGCCCTTGTACAGTTAATTGGCGGCTATAGAGATGGACTTAAACTTCAAGAAGGACAAAAAATCACCTTTGATAGTGATGCCTTTGTGGAAGCACGCCCGCTACCCTTGCAGCCATTTTTACGAAAAATGTTAGAATTGCAACTTTTTCAGCAATTTGTTGATGAACGGCTTGAACTCCTAAATAATGGATTAGGATTTAGTGATGAGTTCGAAATGGAAGCTTGTAATTATTCTGAAAAATCAAGTGGAAAATTTAAGCAACAATACAAGGAATGGGCTCATAATATGAAGAAAAGTAGTGCCTTTTTTAAAACTGTAAAAAATAAGGTTAAAACAGTTCATTTTTCTTTTTTCTTTTCTTTTTCTTTTAATAATTACAATTAAGATAGTAATTAGATCAAAAGCTTTCCTATATGTTATCCTGTTTTTGTAGTTGGCTTTTTTCTTTAGAAAATTACTCTATAATTTCAGGCCAATCCAGCTATGAAATCTGCTGTGAAATCTGTGAGTAATTCATTTATATTAATTAATTCCTTTGCTTGTTTAATTATATATCTGCGATTTTTTTTTCAAACTTCTTCGACTCTAAAAAATAGTCTGAAAATACAACTTACTATTTTAAAAATTTCCATTATTTAAAAGAATTCTGTTATAATTGAAGAATCATCTTAAGCTTCCATTGCAATTATATTACTTTCCCTTTTTTATAGTCATTTCTTTATTTTCCTTTAAATAATTGCAAATTAATACAGGAACATTTAATTAATGGATTACATAATTCAACTAAAATAATATAACTGCCCCTGCCATAAAATAATAATAATGATAACATATTTTTTTCTTAATAAATGAATTTAACTTTTAAGGACCAATCATAGATTTTAGAGAAAATATTTTTACATTGCATATCAGAGAGGTTCGTCCCCTTAGGAATCGAACCCAAGTGCTAACTAAGCTTGCCGGGTCGTTTCTGTTTAAAAATTTTATAAAATTTTTCAAAATATCAATCACCACCAAAGTTTTGCATTCAAGAAAGTATTAAAAATAATTTAATAAAATTGGTCTAGAATAAGAAAAGCAAGTTTTAGTAATTAGAAGGAATTCAAAACTTCAGACTTGGAATAGTACAAAGGGATTCTGAGAGCCTTGCCAAATTAATTCATCTGATTTTAATATTTTTCTTTATTTCAAGAAGCTTATTACTGCAATTATTTTCTGGTAATAAAGTAATAATATTTAAAAATATCTTGCTTTTTCTTCTATTAATTTTTATAGCATTAATTTAACAGGTATAGAAATTTCTTTCTGCATGTTTTTTTATTACTTAGGGTTCCGTAGTTCGTAGTTACTAGGAACTCTTAATAATTTCGTCATGTCGAGCCTCACGATTTTAGGTCCCTCGTATAAATGAATTTGTAGCAAAGCTTCTGGGAAATAAATAAATGTTATATTTTAATCTTATTTTCTTGTCCAGAATTGTATTTTAAATTTTGAAGGGCCTGAAAATATTCTCTGAAAGCCTCTGCTGTTGAATAGTTATTATGAAATCCTTTTAAAATGTTAACTTGAAAATTTTATTTTGACCCCTTGCACGCGCTTATTAGCAAGTCTACAAGGTTGCCCTGCAATCCGTCTTTCCTTCTAATTTTGCAAACCCTTAAATTTAAGAAAATGAAATTCATGGAATCAGCTTACTGTGAGTAATTAAAAAAATTGCACATAACTAACTACGGAACCATACTTTAACTCGTGATACATGTCGCATTTTACTGTATGTTTTAATAATCTAATTTTATTGATATGGCATTTTTTCATATTGAATCACTCAATTAAAATTTTTAAATTCATCATCTAAAAAATTATTTAAACCATCCTACCACAAAATCTAATATATAAAATGCTTTACTAAATTATGTAATAATGCTTTATAAAGTTGATGCGTTTTTATGACCAGTGAACAGGTGATTTATTCCTAAAGTTTAATTTCAGGAAAAATTATTAAAATTTGTTTATTTTCAATATTTTTTCAAAAATAATTTTTTTTTTCATAGAAGCAGAACAAATTCTCCTTAAACGCCTAATTTTAATTTTGATAAACATCGCAAAATATGTGATAAAAATCTTAAAGCAAGTACTCAAATCTTTATTATTTATTAACAGTTTAAAACACTGTTTCTAGCGACATGCTTCGCGCGGCGGACACGAAATGTTGCAAACAACGGATTCTAGCCTTACTAAACTCGGCTTTAGCGACGGCTTGTTAATCTCCTTCCCAAGACTCGCCTCTCTCACTCTCAGTCAACAGAGCTCAAACAAACATTCACGAAACTGCTTCCAAATGTTTATGTAAAAAAAAAAGATAAAACCATGCTTTTTGGTAATTTTTTTTATGGTCAGCGAACGGCTTAAGAAGGAAAGCTGAAAATTGGCATAACTAATTAGCTACTTAGACCATTCAAATATAAACGAGCCTTTTAATTCTGAGGTCTTAGAAAGCGTGCCGGAGGTAGGCGGACCGTCGTGAAGGGTTGGGGGTTGGGGGATCCCCTCTAGATGATTTAAAGTCAAGCCGACCGCCAGACCGGTTTCTTTATTTGTCCTTACAATGAACGAAAGAGAGGTTCCTCATAATAAAGTTTTTAACGAACGAAGGCGTTAAACCAGCCGAAATTCGGGATCGAGTGCGAGTACAGTATGTACACTACACTCCCGAGTCGAAAAAAAGGGCCAGTATGGAATAATGGAGTGGGGACCATCAAAAGCCAAAACTCACTTATCAGCCGGGAAGGTGATGTCTACGGTTTTTTGGGACTCTCAAGGGGTTTTACTCCTTGATTTTCTTCATGATCACAATAAACGCGACCTACTACTGTGACCTTCTTGACCAGGTTCGAGCTGCATTTCGGTCAAGAAGGCGCCGTCAGCCCATCCGAGCACTTGGAGGAGAGCGTTTTGCGAACGATCAACAGTTTTGCGTAATTGGGTGGATACCCTCCCAACGTCATTCTTCGAAAACGGCATGAAAAATCTACCTGTTCGATGGAACAAATTCGAGTAAATTCAAAACTGCCCCCCCCCTCCCCCCAACAAGCGACTCATAACTTCTAAATAAAATCATTTTACAGTAAAAATCAATTTTATAAGAAATTTTTAAAATTGAAGGGTCTTAGTTTGTTGAGTACTGCTGTGTGGCAACTTCTACTTTCGTCTTGTTTGTTTTTTGATATAGAAAGAACACAGGAAATGAGGAAACACCCTTGTGAATTGATACGATAATTGAGTGTTTTAACGGGCGCGCCCACGCCCATCTGTTAGATCATCTCATGCAGAAATGAAAACCACGTTTTCGTATTATGTTAAACGTTAAGGAGAACTTGTATCTTTGTTTAAAAAAATAAATAAAATTAATTATTAATATTAAATATTCGATATATTTTATAAATACTTTATATTTCATAGAAGCTAAATAAAAAGTCGTAAGATTAAATAGTCATAATTCAATAGAAAATCGTCCTGAATTTTTAATCATAATACAACCGAATGCTAACTACATGTTAATAAACTTCAGAAATAATTTATAAATTTATTTGAAAATTTTAATTACTTATACATCGATTTTTTTCTGAATTTCCAGGTTAAAGAACGTGGAAAAGAAGTTAAGACTGCTTATAAAGGCCTTCGATCGAAACTGAGGGATTCGAGTGGAGGTCCTCTGCCACCTCCAGCTCATCCTCGGTCCGCTCCTTCATCACCCACCCAATCAAGAATTAGACCATTAACAATACAAAAACCTAATAATTCAACTACAGCTGCGGCCTCTTATCGAAAAGACTCTACTTCTAAACCTCGACGAAGTGAAATGGCACCACATCCTTCGTAAGATATATTTAAATTACATATATATTTCATCTTAAAATTGTGAAATTTTATTGAGGGAATATTTATTGAATAGATTTTGTGGAGAAATCTATTAACTTGGAAGAATTTTTTTTGTTAGCTTTATAGATAGTACCTGGAGCCACCGAGTGATGCACGGTAACTTTTTACTTCAGTTAAAAGCTATATATTAATATTATTTTTAATTTAAAATTCTGATAAAAATACAAATATATATAGCACACTATATATAGTATATATAGACCCCCCGATACCCCCTCGTACCCCTCCCTCTAAAACCCTGCTCTTCGCCCCCCGGACCCCCACTGCACTCCACCTCCTGCACCCCCACCCGCCCCCCCCACTTCCCCCCCCCCCCCCCGCACCCCCCCCCCAGCCACACCCCCGCACCCAGTTTTTGCATAGGTACAGTGGTTTTTATCAGAATTTTAAATTAAAAATAATATTAATACATAACTTTTAACTGAAGCAAAAAAGTTGCCAATCTGTTGTATTTATAGCTAGCTATAATAATATAAAAAATAATCGTATAGGATCTGAAATAAAAACATAAAATTAAATAAGATTTGTTTCCAAAAAAAAGCCATTTCAACCATTTGTAAACCTGTTTTGTTATGAATCCACCTGATAATTTAAAAAAAATTCTTAATTTTAATATAATATATTAATATTTGCTATAAAGTATTCGTGGGTTTTAAAATTAAAAAACCAATTAAAAATAAAAGATAATTGAAAAAAATGTAAACAAACTTTTTTATTGAGATTTTCACTTATCAATAATTACTTTAATTAAGAAAAGATCAATTAAGATGAAATTTGTCGAGGTCCAGACCTAGCCAGATCGTTTTCTCATCCTCAAAACTTGTTAATAGAGTTGGTTTCATCAAAATGGGTAAAGCCATTTTCAAAATAGAACAAAGATACAAATATACAAACAAATAAATATATAAATATATATACAATTTTTGCTCGTTTAATAAGAGTAGATTTGTTGACATAGAATACGTCTTTGTTCTCATCTGATATAGGAGGACAAAGAATAAATCGAGTGGGACGAAATGAATTGATATTTCCAATGTTTATTGCTTTGCTTAAAAAAATAAGTGTATTCATATAATATAGGATATAGGCAATTTATCCAACCATTTCCATCACAAAAAATAAAGTTATTTGCACTTTCCTGTTTTAAAATATTCCCCCACCCTTGATAATTTCGTCTAAAATTATTTGTTATATTACACTAAACCCGATTATATACACTGGTCAACACACATTTTGTTGCCTAAAATATTACAAAGAGAAACAAAGAGGTTGTCCTCTGCTTGATGCAAATAAACATACACACATATATATATCGAGATGATATATCTGTATATATATTATTTATTTGTTTGATTATTTATTTATTTATTTGCATCAAGCAGAGGACAACCTCTTTGTTTCTCTTTGTGAATCAACAACTCTGCTACTCTCGGCAAAACAAAAACTTTTCAATTAAAATATTACACCTGTTTCTGGGTAAGTTTGATCTTCTGATTTCAAAAATAGCACTACTTTTCCTCTATCAGTTCTAGTTTTTGAGAAACATTTGGAGAAATCTCTGAAAAAGGCAATTATTGCCTATTTTTTAAGATTTATTCAGAACATGAATACTTGAAATCAAAATGTATTGTCCTAAAAAAATCATCTATCATTTCCAATTTACTGCGTATCTTTAGCTCATTGTGAATTCGATTTATAGTGAAAAAACTTAATAAAACTATTCAACTGTTTTTTTTATTCATTCAAAAATATGTTTGTTTGTTTTTACTATAAATCAAATTCTCATTGAGCTAATTCGAAGATTTGTACAAATGTAACTCAAAAACTAGATCTGATGCGGCCTACTATAGTAATGCAATTTTCTGAATCAGCAGATCAGCACCCTAAACCGTCCCAAGAAAAGGCCTAAAAACCAAGGCAACAATAATTTTTTTTATTTTTATTGAAAACTTATTTATTATATTTGTTATAGTATTCATATCTTAATTATAAAATTTTAACTCTATTTTTAGAAATAATTCCTCAAGACCATATAGTCCTCTCTCACCGAATTCCGCGCCGAGCTCTCCCGAAGCAGCAGGAATGTCAGATTTACAACTTTCACCGATAAATATGGATCTAATGAGCGCTTTAGAGGATGTAATGTTTCGTAAAAACAATTTGCTTAGTTCGGAGTCAGAAACACCTCCAGTGGATCGATCGGATAAACATTTAATTTTTTGAAACAATCTTATAATTTTTATTTGATTCTAATTCGGATACATATGAATATGCTTTCTCAAAGCTTTGATTGTTTTTAGTTTTTGTGTGTTTAATGCTTGACTATTAATAATATCTCATGGTTGATCGTTTTCAATTTCTCCTTTTTACCATCATTCACCATTATAAATATTAATAAATCATATACATTTTGGAATTGATACTCCTTTAAGTGTGTGCATCATGAACTTTTTGGAATCCCCTCCCTACCCCATAGCTCAAACCAGTTCGGAGCCTTGAAAGCTGCCGGGGTCCGGCTGTTCCACGGCGTGCTCCGCCACTTTCTTTGGCGGCCAGTAGCAGCGGAGGCTCAGCCTCTTCACCGGAAGAGCAGCCTCCGCCACTTCCCTCAAATCCACCACCTGAAGAACAGCTCTTTCATACTGAAAACCCCTTCGTGATTGCATCCAGTCAACCCGGCGCCTTTGTTTTGGCTTCTCCATCCTCGGTGGATCTTGTACGACTCCCACCCCCTCTAAGTGCGCAATCTTCAAAGGTAATCCGAACCCTTCCTCATTTCATTTTAACTCCCAAATTTAATAATCCCTTCAAGGGATCATTTTGCATAAAATTCAATTCATTTTTTTAACATTGAAAATGTTTATACAAGGTTACCCATAAAAAAAAAGGAAACGAAAATAAAACGACATTCGATAAAGTCATAATTTAGGTATGCACTATTTATATCCATATAAATCATGTATGGATCCTAGGAACTTGATTCCTATCTCATTCTGTAGGAAATCTTATTGACTTGAACGTTTACTTGGACCACTTTTTTGATCTCCTAAATTTATAGATATCCAGCATTTTTCATGACGCATGAGGATTCGAAAAATGTCCGGAAAATGTAGGATATCTATAAATCAAAGAGTTTTAACAAAAAAGTGGTCCAAGTAAACGTTCAAGTCAATAACATTTTCTAGAAACTGAGATAGAAATCAAGTTTCTAGGATGAGTGCTTTTCATTTTATGAAGGAAAAATTGAGATTTTTTGCAAAAAATTGCAACCTCATTGCGACACGGGATACCATTATCCAATTAATATGAAACTTTGTTTAAATTGTAGCAAATTTAATCTAGTTTTAAAATGTATAGAGAGATTTTTGTTGAAAATGTGCTCCTTCATGGTCAAAATGGGAAAAAATCGAAAAAAGTGCGAGTTTTAGCGATATACAAAAGTGATCCTGGGGGCTGTTATTTGGATCCCCATTAAAAATCGAACTACTAGGCCAATTTTGCATTTCTTTTTTTCAATCAACGCGAAAATTTGTCCTTTTTAATTTACTATAGAACGGTTATTTATAAAATATTAACTTTTTTCGAGTTATAAGCGAAAAACTGGAAAAAATCCGAAAATTTCGAGGTTTTTCGGCCGCCAAAAGTTGTCCCCCAGACTTTCGAGGTCGCAAACTTAGATTTGCCACACCATACCAAACGACCCTAGAAAAAATCTTTTCCCGCAATTAATATAAGCTGTAACCCCCCTATTTACTGGGCTATATGGGAAGATAATTTTTTTTGAGATCTACATTTTTCAATCTGTATTGATTTTTTAAGAATAAAATTAATCTCATAGCATAAATAGTTATTGAAATATTGACTCGATTTTTCTAGGGGGGAGTGCCCCTTGCCCCCCCCCCCCCCCCAGCTACGCGCATGGGTAGGTATACAAAATGATAAGAGATAATTTATAATGAATGACATCACATAACGTCCGAAAAAAAACTTAACAAAATATGACAGAGAATAATCTGATAATAATATATATGCATACTAAGAAAACATTTTCAATGTTAAATTATTCAGTACCTGAATACTGAAATTTTGTTTATTTATGCTTGAGTCGAGAATTTCATTTTAAATCCCTTGAAATTAAAAAAAATAATTATTAATCTTGTAAACTAACACCCAAAATCATCAACAAAACAAATTAATAACACTTGAATCATAAAATATTCTGTAGAAAGATGAATAACAATAACATTCTGAAAATACGCATGCTAGAATTTCCGAACACTTAATTCTTGACACTTTGAATACTCACCAACTTTAAAAATTTATATAACACAAACCATCATCTCATATAAAAATATTTTTCTCAAGTATTTTTATAATAAATACTGTTGAATTTGGTAACTTTTTCTGCTTCTTGGTTTTATTTCAAATGCTACTACTTGTAATATTTTGCACGCTGAGCACTTTACAGCGCACTTCTAGGGCCATGCAAAATCGTCCAAATTTACTTAATTGCACTTTTAGATTTTCACACTACTTCCCGGAGATCTGGAAAATCTAAAAATTTGGACATACCAATTTCCGGAAAGCGGATTTTTATTGTATCAAGTTCTAGATTGATAAAATATAATTAAAAAAATTTGATTTATATTAAATATTAAAACCAAAATAATCTAACTTTTTAAGTATCTTAGGGCCGGTTGTATGTCACAAAGTAAATGCCTTTTACAACTAACAAAGGGTAGATGGTAAATGGAGGGACTGGGATGGCCAATAAGATGACAGGCACTGAAAGTACTTACTTTTCCTTTTACTTTGCGACATACAACCGGCCCTTAGGGAGTCAGGTTGGCCGAGTAGTTATAGAGCATGTCTTCTAATCAAGCTAGCGCGGGTCCAAGGCCGACTTGCTGCAAATATTTGACCAGATATAATCTTATCCCTTCAGGGGAAGGCAATGGAAAACCACCCCTGTGAAAAATTTCCCCAGGGAAATTACAATGGAGAGGATACTCTCTACGGGAATCACCGACGCTCTAAATCGAGTATGGCACTTGAAGAAGCATCTTTTACATTCTTATTTAAATTTTAACTTTATTCTAAAAGTCAAATATTTTTATTTTATTTTCTTATACCAGGTTTTCTTGTTTTAAGTGGGCACTATTGCTAACTTTGTTATTATTAGAGCTACTAATTTAGTTAATTCGACAAACTATTAATATTTTGAAGACGATCGCAGTGGTGAAAACAAAAATAATCGATCATCGCATGTTTAAGTTATTTTTAAAAACATACTTTTTTATTTTTTAAATGGTCACTCAATGTGTTTCATTATACTCTGAATCTCTGAAATCAAATTCGATTCTGGATAAAAATAGTATTAATTCATTATAACAAAAAAGTTTTTACTGTTGATCAAAACTTTGGTATTTAAATAGATTATTAGACCTTTTCGAAATCACATTATGCACTGTTTATTACATTTATTAAAACCTTAACAAATATACACAAACACACGACGTTTCGAATACTAAGGGCCAGTTGTATGTCGGTTGGTAAACTCTTTTTAAACGTTGACAAAGGGTAAAACTTTAAAATTCACCTTGTGCCCAGTGGGATGGCCAATCAGATGAAAGAGCCTGTCATCTGATTGGCCATCCCACCGGGCACAATCTGAATTTTAAGGTTTTACCCTTTGTCAACGTTTAAAAAGAGTTTATTTACCAACCGACATACAACTGGCCCTAAGTGATAGATCCACAGCGGCGGCCTGTAGGTGAAAAAGTTATTATGATACCATATAATACAATAGATAGATATGCTCCAAAATTCTACTACGCCTATCATTGGGTGGTAGAATCTTGGAGCTTGTTTATATGAATATACAATGAATGAATGTATTTAAAACATTTGTGTTCAAATTGTCTATCACAGTAGAAATAAAATACACAGGATATTACAATGGAGAAAAATATGTTTTTAGAAATAACTTGAAAATGCGATGATCGATTGTTTTTCTACTTTCATCACTGTAATAGCCTTAAAAGATTCTACTACTTTGCTTAATTTAAATTAAGCTTAATAACTATATTAGTTGCTATAAACTATATATAATAAATTAGCTTAATAACTTATGAGTGGTGGCGAACGTGAAAAAAACATCCTGTATAGCACTCAATCCAGTGTTTTTTTTTTCCAAAAAAAATTTAGAGGTACTCTCAGTTTGACTTGAGAAAATAACCATTATTTCAAATAGTAAAAAATGAATGCATGATTCACAAAATGTTTAGTGGTGGTTTAGGACCCAGAAAAAAGTACTGGTTAAATCTAATGCTTTATTCAATTTATTTACCATTAATTACTGTTTTATACTTGAAATATTTTTATAAAATTTAATTTTTCCACAGGATAAAGATAACTCTGGTGATTTAATTCGACTTGATTCCAATTCCTTGGAAGACGAAGAGTTTGATCCATTGCTTACCAAAGATAAATCTGTTCAGCAGCCGCCTGGTACATCCGCTATACAATCAACAAGTGGTACAGAACTCACCGTAACTGGACTTACCAATCCACTTTATCCTTATTACACTCCTAATAAGCCATTAATTGAAAATTCCAGCTTTCTTTATTCTCATGGAAAAACTCTTAATGGCTCATTATATTCCTCCCAAGCATGCAATATGCAAGATCTTGATTTGCTCAAAGAATATGGCCTGGATCTTAATTCTCTATCCGTAGACAATAAGGATTCTTCTTCATTATCCGGTACTTCCGGCCCTTCATTACTAGACGATGATTCAAATAAAGATCCTTTTGAAATGATGAGTCGTTCAGAATCACATCTTACTACACGGCCTAATCAAAGTAATTGGACCAAATTTGATTAATTTATGTATTTTGCACTACTAAAATTCATAAATCTTTATTAAATAAAGCTCTCTTTAGTAAATTTCTTTTTTTTCTTAGTAAATTTAAAATTTTAATAGCTAATTATGTACCGGGTGATTCTTATGGGATTTCAGAGGTCGATGGTACATCAACCATGAAGGCCGCAGCGGAAGGTCTTAAACAAAGAATTTTTTCAAGTTACATTGTAATAAACACTGTGAAGTACTTGTAACTTTACCGTCTAGAGGACTATGTTAATGAAAACATAACTTTCACATGCAAAAATAAACCTTTCTGCTCGTTTTGCGGCACACGAGTTCTCCTGAAACTTGGTGTACCAAACACGAATTGTTTTGTCTGAAGGTGCTTCTATTTGATATTTCGTACTAAAACTTCGTTCTACTTCCAACTGGCTCACAATTAGAGAATTCTACTAACATGCACAAGGCTTTGTTTTCTCCAGTGTTATATTTTCGTAATGAATGTCTTCTAGCGACCAAATCTACAAGTATGGCACAGTGTTTATTAAAATAAAACTTGGAGTGATGATCTATCCAGTGATGTGAGCACTTCTGCTGTGTCCGTCATGATAGCCCTTCCATCCGAATTCTCGCAGAGACTTATGAATTACCCTGTATTTATTTAGTTAATATATATTTTGGATACTTCACAAATAATTTTCATTCCTTATCTAGAAGACTTTAAATCGAAAAAACTTATACTAAATCTGCTGGTCAGAATTTTTCATATCATTTTAGTGTATAAATACATAGATGAATATTTAAATTGAAAATATCAGCCATCTTATTATTAATAATTTTAAAATGATTTTTTAACATTAACTGTTATAAATTTAAATAATTTATCAAGACTAAAAAGACATAATAAGCACTTAGGGTTTCACTAATCCTTGTTGCAAACGCACATATTATCTTGCATAAATTAATTTTTCTTCATTTATTAAATGAAAATTATTTATATTTTTCTAAAATATTTTATTATATGCTATATCTTTATGTGATTTTAGAATTTTATTGATATTGATTTCAGTCTCTGTGGGCTGATATGTAACTAGTCTCCCAAAATTAATTAGCTCATTTTAAATGAGTTAGTAAATATACTTCCCTTTTAATTAACTGATTGAATGATAAAGTATAGTTTATTATTAAATTTTCTCTATCACTTGAAATCAAATAATATACATATATTATAAAATTGTATTTTTTTCTCGATACTTTGAATCTGTGATACAGGCATCTTGTTTCCAAAACCCTATAGCAAATGACTGGATGACCTTTTTGCATATTGTATTATAGAATAATAAAATGTGTCACAAATCATTTATTTTAAGTAAAGTAATTTCATAGAGGAAAACATTAAAAAAAAAAAAATAAATAAAAAATAATTTCTTCTATTACCTGTATTAAATTAAATTATATAAAATCGAGTATAAATATTATATGAAAAATGTAATTTTCTTAATAATAAAATTAATGAATACTGAATTTGTAGATAACGTCTTTTATATAAAATCATATTTATTTATTTATAATAAAACCCTAATTCAAAATTAAATTATTCCATAGTTTTTAACGATGCAACAGCTTCAGTTAATCGGATTATTTCTCCTTTGCTTTGAGATAGTTTTTCAGCATTGACATTTCTTATTTCAACTGGAACTTTAGTTTCATAATCATTTGCACTAATAGCTTGTTCAAGTTTTGCTATTGTTTGTCCCAACTGCTCTTGTTTTTTAATTATTTTAGAAATTTCTTTAGATGGTTCAATCAGTCCCTATAATAAAAACAATATCAAAAAATTAGTTTTTACTTTATCATCAAGTATTGTAATTGTGCATGAAAAGGGTGTTTTTTTTCTAAATATTAAAAATGTCTAAAAATACTCGTATTTTGATTAAAAAAAAAAAAAAAAAAAAATGAGGGATATCGCGGGTTTTGGTCTACAAGAAAGCCTTATAAAGTGAACATCAAATATATACATATATATATATATTAAGAGATACTTATTAATGATTATTTTGTCAAAATATTTGTGGGTGTGACAGTGAGTGATTGAATTAGTTATGAAATTTTGCGTACGCTCTAGCTCAAATTGAGCATCAAGACAAAATTTCATATTTAATTTTTTTAAGAACTGATTAGATTTTGATTGTAATCTGACACAAAATTAAGAAAGGGATTCTTGAAAAATTAAAATTATACAATTGTATGTAAAAAAATCTCGAGATGGTCCACTACTGAATCCGACTTGTTTTGGATAATTTTTATTACATGGCCAAGAAAATTAAAATTATAAAATCTCGAAGGCAAAAAAAAATCAATTTATATTTTATTTTAATATATCTAGAGGGAGGGAGTTGTATGTTAAGTCACATCTTATAATTAAAAAATATGTAATAATTAAAAAAAGATCAGTAGTGAACTAAATTTACCTTAAGAAGTAAATGGACTTCACATTTGTCTGACACTGTAAGAATAGCACAACCTGAAGGAGTTTGACAAACTGTTTCCAATTTACAGCAATAGGCTAAGGTACAAATTGCGTCGGAGAACTTATCAATGATTGATCTCATGTTTTTATCGGAGCATTTAATATAAGCTATAAAAAAGATTAGTAATTTAATTTTTATTTTTACATATTAAATAAATATTTCATATAATTACCTTCAGTTTTAGTTTTATTTGGTAAATTATAATCTGAGCGTGCACTTCTTATTAAATGTACTATTCGTTGAATCAATTCAACTTCATTTTCAAGCACATTATCACGCCAGGAGAAAATTTCTTCATCAGGATAATTAGCTACGCAAATACTAGGGGCTCTGGACGCGGGAAGAGGCAAACGTTGCCATAATTCTTCAGTTATAAAAGGCATGAAAGGAGACAAAAGCCGCAATCCAACATCAAAACATGTAAGTAGTGTCTCTCTAGCAATAGATGAAGCAGGATCGTTCTTATAGAATATAGGTTTTAAGTACTCTAAGTAAACATCGCATATTTCATAAAGCCAGAGACTGTAACAGGCTGATGTCGCTGTCGGAAAATCATACGTTTCGAAACCTTGATTACAAGCTTGGGCAGCTGCTGCTAAACGAGATAAAATCCAACGATCCATAGGAGAACGAGATCCAGCAGCCTAAGGAGAAATTTCATTTTAATTTAGAAAACTTTAGAGTAAAACTTTTTTTTTTAAGTTAAACTTCTCTAGAAAAGGTAGTGAGCGAGTCAGGAAAATTTCGAATCGGAATTCAATGTGAATTGCTATTTATGAAAATAAGATAAAATATTATTTATTTTTAATGAATTGGCTAAGGGGCCAGTGATGGGAAAAAGTTGAAATAACAGTTATCTCTTATTTAAAGGATTAAATAGCCCCTTAGCCAATTAAATAAATTTATAATTTTCTCATTAATATATTAAAGAATAATTAGCATATTAACGAGAATTGTTTTGATCGCGCTTTTTAAACAAGATATATGGTATATCGCGAGACTACTGCCGGTTGAAGCTATTGGAGTCTGCTGATCTTAAGTCTGGACCAGAGAATGAAAAAGATATGATCCATTTAGCTATAATCCAACGTCATTTTGCGTTTAGCCCGCATGACACTTGGATGGATCACCGCGGGCCATCGCGGGCTAAACGCAAAATGACGTTGGATTATAGCTAAATGGATCATATCTTTTTCATTCTCTTGGTCCAGACTTAAGACTCAGCAGACTCCAATAGCTTCAACCAGCAGTAGTCTCGCGATATACTTATCTTGTTTAAAAGCGCGATCAAAACAATTCTCGTTAATATGTTAATTATTCTTTTAATATATTAATGAGAAAATTATAAATTTATTTAACTATCAGTTATTTCATAGTTATGAAATATATAAGTTCAGATATTATTTTCACTTAATATTTGACAAAAATCACCTGCATTCGATTCGCGATTGAATCAAATATAGGAAACATACGATTCCTTAGCCAATTCATTAAAATAAAATTGGGTCACCAAACACGGTTCTATTTAAATATTATTTATTTTCATGATTAAAATGTCAAATCAAAAGTGTATGCTAATGACTCAAATGTGCCCATAATTATAAAAGTGGACTAAGTCAAAATTTTTTTTATTATTATCATATTATATATATAGCATAATTTTTGGAAAAAAATAGGGTGTGTGGTGTGTGTCTTATTCTAGGAATTGCTAAAGATTGAAGTGAAACTTCGTAAGTTCATTTAGTTCTGTTAATACTATTACAAGTTACAAGATTTATATTTATATGTTCTCATTAAGTACAAAAAACAAGACTTCAAAGCTGTGCTAAAAGGAAAAATAATTTAGTTTGATTTGACTACTTGGACTCTTACTCTCATTTGAAATGATTAGAGGAATTATCAAATGAGAGAAAAGAATCCAAGTTGATCTTTGGCGTCACGTTAATTCGATTTCAAACGATAGATTATTTTACTTTTTTTAGCGCACCTTTGAAATCATTTTTTTTTACTTTTTATAAAGAAATATTTAGTTTTTCGTTTGGTATCTATTTTTTGGTTTTAATTTCTGCTATTGTTTTCGGCATCTCTAAATAAAAATTGAAATTAAGATAAATCCCCCTCAAAGAAAAACATTCACTAGGCTTTTCGATAAAACGAAATTAGTCCCTCTGCATCTTAAATCCCAAATCCGCCCCTGTCTCGAATACGGCTCTCATCTATGGAGAGGAGCCTCTAAATATTCTCTTGCTATCCTGGATGCAATTCAGAAACGAGCCGTCAGACTAATTGACGATTCTACCCTCACCGACTCCCTCGAGTCGCTAGCTCATCGAAGAAATGTCTCTGCCCTTTCCCTTTTCTATAGATACTATCACAGCAGGTGCTCTGATGAGATAAAATCAGTAATTCCCCCCCAAAGCATGCTTTGCGCGTAGCACGCGTTTTGCCGACTCCCAACACTCTTTCGCGGTCAAATTAGAAAAGTGCCGGACCACTTCATTCGCCAATACGTATATCCCCATGACTTCAAGGAACTGGAACTCTCCCAGCCTCCATCTTTCCCAGCACTTATAATCTTCAAACCTTCAAAACCCGAGTGCATAAACACCTACGTCTCCAACCTCTCACTTAATCAACTTTCCATTCTCTACGGTAATGCAAGGGTCTTTCGAGATACATAGGAGCTGCATCTTTACTGGTGAAGCCCTTCTTGCATTCGATTGCATTAAAAAAAAAAGTATACTACCCACACGCTTAACACACATATCGGGATTGTGGGGTGCTCTCTCTCATTCTACCATGATTTCTATCTCTTTCTACTCTGGAATTTCCCCTTCATTCGATTAAATTACTTTTGTACCAAAAGAAGTTTCACTTCAAAGATTTGCATGATTGACATCATCTGCTAGAGGAGTTTCACTTCAACGAGAATATTTGGGTGAGGAATACCATAATATTACTATTTTTTAATAAACAAACCTGGCTTAAAGGTGGAAGATGTTTTAGTTCTTCAGGTGTATAGCTAGATATATGAGAAAACCATCTTACAAGATGTTTTCTTTCTGGAGAAATAGTAATATTATTCTTTAAAATTGAAGCTGAAATAATTGTATCTGATTTCGATAATGTATATCCTTCAATGAAACTTTGTGACGCAAGATATTCATCCAAAAATTTTTGAGTTTCTTGAGAAAAATTCAATTCATTTCTATTTGCTTTATCAATTAAACTTGAAATTTCTGACACATTTTCACTTTGAGATTCAGGTTTAATTTCAATATCATTTTTTAAATATTGGAAGGCAAATTTTGTCGCATTCCATAATTTATTACAAAAAAATCTATATCCTTGTACTCTTAAAATATCTAAATTAATATCCCTTCCTAAAAAAATATATTTTTATATTAAACTTAAAAATGATTTAATTTAATCTTATATAATTTAAATGAAGATACCTTGTGTAATATAAGCACACAATGCGAATCTCAGAGCATCACTGCCACATTCGGGGATTCCATTCGGATAATCTTGTTTTTGTCCCTCTTTAGCTTTATCGATTTCTTTGGGATCTAAATTACTCTCAAGGAGTTGAAGATGAAGCGACTAAAAGAAGAAATACTAATTAAAATTCAGATCTTATAAATATAAATTTTGAAATTTAAAATATATTTTAATTTAAACTATCACATAAAAACATTAAATTTAGTTCAGGGAAATTTCCGTAATATGTGGTGATAAGTTGAGTGGTTTGCAAAATAAAAGAAATAATTTAAAATTTATTAATCTTGATTCACTCAATATTGATTAATATCAATAGGACCGAATCAAGCGTTGACTTTGAATTCTGTTGATTTTATAGGTATATGTTTTTAATTAAGACAAAATATATTATATGAGTCGCTCAGAAGCGTTAAGTCCATAAAACAAGATTAGATAAAATGGGATGTTTTTAAACCTCATCCCCATAAGAAAACATATCCAGAAGATATAAAATCAACTGATGTGTTCACCACACGACTTTCACATTTTCGAATTTCGTGTCTCTGAGACTTATGGTTGCGAGGGGGGTACATATGTACGCACTGAACAATGGATTTTTTGGCCTCTGGGGACCACAATTTCTGGTTTTATGTCCTAAACCCGATTTCCAACTAATAAGGGCATCGATTCCTTCCACCTAGAAGTTACAAAATGAAATTAACTTTTTTCATCTCTGAGATACAAGCTCTCAAAGAGTCAGGACCCAGACAGGCCATCGTAATACTTCCCCATTATATTCTATGAATATAAATGTGAAAGTAAAAATAGGCTCCGCTGAGGAAAATCGAAGCTAGGAATAAAACCTTTTATAGTGAAAAAAATAAACCTAATTTCCTAGATAAAAATTTAACAATTTTAGAAATTTTCCAAAAATTGGCTTTTGAGAGTCTCATATTTAATTTTAATTAACCCACCCACTCTAAAGATAATATTTTGTATAATTGCCGAAACTGGTAGGCAGTGAGTGAAAAAGATTAATAAATTTTAAAATCTTCTTTATTTGACAACATATTACCACACATTACTGAAATTTTCCTGAATTACAATTTAATCGGTTGGATATTAAAACTTAGATTTTAGGATAGAGTTCAATTAATTTAGACTTACAAACATACCTCAAGTTCAATTCCATTTATTACATCAAGAGGATCGATAACATTTCCTAATGATTTACTCATTTTTCTTCCATGAGCATCTCTTACTATAGGATGAAGATACACCTCTTTGAAAGGAAGCTTTCCTAATAATTTTTGACCTAAAAATACCATACGAGCCACCCAAAAAAAGAGAATATCGTGTCCGGTTTCCAAAAGATTTCCTGGATAAAAAACTCGCAAATCTTCTGTCTAAAATATTACGATTAATATTATTTACATCATTTTTAATATATATTTTAAAATTATGTTCATACTTCATCTGGCCAGCCAAAAATTGAAAAAGGAAATAATCCCGAAGAAAACCAAGTATCAAGAACATCGGCATCTTGCTCTAAATGTATTTTAGATTCAGGCACTTTAAATTTCAAAGCTGCCTTAGCTTTGGCTTCTGTTTCGGTTCGTCCCGTGACCCAATATTCATCATCAGTTTGCTTGAGTAAAAAAATATTAATAATTATATAGTTAGTGTCAATAAAAATTGAGTTATTTTTTTAATCTACGTTTAAATATGTATATATTATATAGTTTAAAGACTTTAAAATGCAAATGTTCGTAAGGGCAAGATGGACTGAATTAAATATTTCGACCCGGTCGTCTGGTAAGCTTCAGGGTCCTCGCCCAGTGTACCGAGTAATATAATTAGAGCCTACCAGATGGGAGAGAGAGAGAAGAACGCTCAAGTAAATTTACTGTTGTTAAAGCGCGAAAAAGGCTGTGAAATAAATAAACGTTATATATATATTCTTTTCTAAGTTGCCTATAATATATTATTTTATAACTATGTACGTATATATCATTTGTATAGGGAATCAAATTTAATAAAACAGTCAATTATCATTTTTAAATTTTTAATTTTTTATCCACTTGGATTACTCTTTACACCATAAATTACGAGATTACTCCAACTCCCAACACTCTTTCGCGGTCAAATTAGTAAAGTGCCGGACCACTTCATTCGCCAATACATATATCCCCATGACTTCAAAGAACTGGAACTCTCTCCCAGCCTCCGTCTTCCCCAGCACTTATAATCTTCAAACCTTCAAAACTGTGCATAAACACCTACGTCTCCTCCCTTTCACTTAATCAACTTTCCCTTTTCTTCGGTAATGATCCATAGGGGCTGCATCTTTACTGGTGCCGCATTCGATTGCATTAAAAAAAAAAAACTAACACCAAAGCGACGTCTCTTGCCCGCATAGTTTGGAAACGAAATGAAGACCTGCACAGTATTACCCTAGCGTGTGAATCCGAAGAGAAAATCCGGTGAACCTGAGCCTGGTCAAGATGAACCGGCACAAGATCTTACAACGTGTATGGGGACCTTAACACACTAGCTATCAATCTATCTATCTTTAATTTTGCATTCTCAAGTCTTTAAGACTTTATATTTTCAATGGAGAATTCTTAAAGAATATTTAATTAATCAATAGAAAAAAAATTCAATTTATTTGAAAAATTTGGAAAATTACTTGGCCTTGAGGGATCGACGGATCATCAATTTTAACAAAATAGGCTGGGATTCGATGACCCCACCAAAGTTGGCGAGAAACACACCAATCTCTAAAATTAACAAAAAAATTAGAAAGTATTTCAATTTCTATAAATTTCTATTTTAAATATACCTTATATTTTCCATCCAATGGAACCATGTTTTAGTATGATGTTCGGGAATAATTTTCAATTCTCCATTTCGAACAACCTCAATAGCCTTTTGAGCCATTTCATTGCTTTTGATGTACCATTGGGGTTTAATGAGCGGTTCAACAACGTCTTTCGACCTACTGCAAATAGGAACTACCATAGGGTTATTTGTTGTTTCTTTATACAAGTTGATTTCTTTTAAAGCTTTAATGATTTCTTTTCTGGCTTCAAATCTTTTCATCCCCTTAAAAAAAAATCAATCTAAGTTTTAGAAAATTTAAAATATATAAATTGTTGTTAAAAAGATTCCTACCTTAAATTTTCCTGAATCGCCAGTGATTTCGCCTTCTTCATTAATTATAGTTATAAAAGGCAGATTATGTCTTTGGCCAATTTCGTAATCGTTATGGTCATGAGCTGGAGTTATTTTAACAGCACCTTATATAAAAAAATCATAGATAAATCTTTTTTCCTTAATTGCTGGTTATTTAAAAATTTTTGATAGATCTTTATTACATTGGATTTTGAAAAATACTAATAAAAGAAGACATGCAGCTCTAATTATTTCTTTATTTAAAACTAGAGCTAACGTTTCGATGGGGTTATCCGAGGGTTGAACCGCGACCTAAAATCGTGTACACCTACTTCCACTTTAATTTCCAAGTAGAAGACAATAGATTATCTAATGAATTCCAGAAATAATTCCAAAGAGGGTGTACACCTAATTCCATTCGTCGGTTTCACCCTCGAGGTTATCATAGAGTGTGAGGAGTGCCTGTAATGATCTCATTTAGTAGAATTATGTGCTGAAATTTTTCAAATTTAAATAACTTTAAAAATAATGGCGTTGAAGGCACAAAGGGAACAAAGTACCGATTTTTTACGATTTTCGAACCTAACAGGATTTGAAAATAGGTGAAGTTAAAATTATGAAAAAAATTCTACAAATATGTCCATTCGTAGTGCTTATGATAGACAAATAAGAATGATTTTGATATCTCTAGTATTAATTATAAGTTCTTATTCAGTTTTTAAAAAATTCTACGCTGTTCAATCAAATCTTAAATTAGGTTTAAATAGGATTCAGTTAATTCTTTTAAGGACGTTCCCTAATATAGCTCAGAAGCAGTTCGATATTTCCCCTACTCGTCGCATGCACAGAAAGGCAAAAGTGCGGCAAAAGTAATTTCGGATCTGGCAACATTGAATTCTTACAAACACTAAAAGACAAAAAAGAATAAAAAAACACTTCATGAAACAGCTCAAATACGAAATTCCAGATGAAGTGAGACAGTATAGCGTTAGGTTTGAGAGAATTCTCTAAAAATCTCAAATGCTGCCAGCCGCAGAAAGTTTCTTAGATATGGAAAAATTGAGTGATTTTAGTGCAACGTTGCCAAGTCGCCATCTTTCACTTGGCATGCCATAAGAGAAAAAATGAAAAACATCAAAAATACCTAACTTTTAACATTTTTCATACATAACAAATACAGCTTGATACAATTATTTTAACAGAAAAATATTTATTATAACTTCAGTTAATGATTCTCAGTTTTTCAAAATAATTTCAAGAAAATTACGAGTTAGTTATTTAATGAAACAGTCGCTTTAACATCAACCGTGATAGGGTTGGCGTGTTAAATATGCAAATTTCAATGGCCAATATTTACAAATTTAGTGCAGCAAGGACTTGAAAAAAATTTCTACGTATAAAGGACACTTATAAATATCTGTATTTAAAGTTTTAAAAGGATTGCAAAAAAATCGATTTATTAGCGAACGTCTTTAATATATTTATTTATATTATGTACGGAACCCTTCGCATGCAATTGGCCTCTTTTTTTATTCTTTTGATACGGGTTTAGAAAAATAAATAGTATTTGCTTTTGCGGCTGTACTATGTATATTATGTAGTCTTATAAAATTATTATTTATAATTATATAAAATTACATTTATTTAAAATTCATATGTTTTGGTGACATTTGTAATTACCTGTACCAAATTCTCGTTCGACAAAATCATCACAAATAATGGGCAATTTTCTATTACAAAATGGATGTTTTACAAATTTTCCATGAAGATGTTTATATCTTGGATCTTCTGGATGCACAGCAACTGCCGTATCTCCAAGCATTGTTTCTATCCGAGTAGTGGCTACAGTAATTTCTTCATCACTTCCTTCAACTTTATATGCAAATGATACCAAAACTCCAAATTCTACTTTATCTTTGTATCCCGGAATTGATAAAAAAGTTCTTCCAGAGAGTTCCACCTTATCGACCTAGAAATAATTAAATATTTAAAGATATTTACCATAATATATAATAAATGGAACTTATATGATTTAAAAATTAAATTTTTCATTAAATTGAAGGGTTGGTTTTGTCACAAATATAATAAAACAATAATTTTAATAACTATTAGAATTATTTAATTGATAACTAAGTTTTATTATATTTGTCAGACAAAACCAACCACTTCAATTTAATGAAAAATTTAAATCAAGTCACTTAAGTTCTGGAAGAAATTTAATAAATTAAAAATTAAATAGGGTGTGATTTTTCTTTAAAATACCAAAATAAATATAATTGGATTTTAAAATAAAATACCTCAACATCAGAAATAGCCGATTTTAAAGTGCATGACCAATTGACGAGGCGAGTGCTTCTATAAATAATTCCTTCTTCATGTAACCTAACAAAGGCTTCCTTTACGGCCTTGCACATTTTAGGATCCATTGTATAACAAGCTCTGTCCCAATCATAGGAAGAACCTAATTTTTTCAATTGATCATAAATCCTAACTCCTTTCCTATAAATGTAAAAAATTAAAGAAAACGTTTCAAATTATTAAGGTAGTTGTTCCGCCAAATGGGATTTCTTAGGATTTTTTTGAAATTTAGACATATTATTATTTAAATTTTTCTGCATCGATTGGTGGCAAAACGATTATTACAATTACAATTTATGAACAATATAGTTCCGGAGATATTAAATTTCAAAGATAGAGTTTTTCAGACTCATACATTTCACTATACGGGATATCGGAAAATTTACATACATATTTAATTATAACTAAGAAACCCTTTTTACCATTTTTAAAAAAACTAATAACACTAACATTAACCAATACATATTTTAAGACAATTTTAATTCATAGTTACAACACATTTTCTGAGATAATAATGAATAAATAATGAAAAACGTATAAAAAATGTACACTAAAAACAATTTGGCAACAGCGCATTTATTTAAACCAGCGAAAGATGTACTAATGCGCGCATGAGCTAGATTTTTCAAAATTATAATTTTCATAAGGTGTAACGTAGGCGTTGATTACATTTGTTAAAAATAACAAAACGATTTTTGCAAAAATTTAAAATGTATTTTATCTGTCATTTTAATATAAAAATATTCAATCTCTTACAATGGTGCCAGATTTGTCAAACGAGCACGGGATCGGCTAGAATCGGTACATAAACAGCAAAAAGTTTTGGGCTTATGATCCTTATTGTCTGTTCTATATACTAGCATTAACTTTTTGCTAGTATTGTCGCGAAACAACTACCTTAAATAAAAAATTTAAATGAACTTACTCTTCTTTCCAGCTCCAGACTTTTTCTAAAAATTTTTCGCGACCGATATCATGTCTTGTTAATTTCTCTTCCCTCCAAAGTTTTTTTTCTACTACTACTTGGGTTGCTATGCCTGCATGATCGCAACCGGGGTTCCATAGGACTGTTTTCCCCTTCATTCGATGCCTCATAAAATAAAATTTTTATTAAAAACCATATGAAATGGATACACAAAATAAAAAATAATAAATATATTAACCATCTAGTAAGAGAATCTTGAACAGCATTTGTTAATGCATGTCCTAAATGTAGAGATCCAGTTACATTCGGAGGAGGAATCACCATCATGAATATCCCTTTGGGGTTTTCTTCAGAGATACTTTTTCTCTATAATTGAATGGTTTATGATGACAAACATTGTAAAACGGGTGTTAATAAAAGAAAAATTTTAACATACTCCATATTCAGGTTTAAAGAAACCTTCTTTTTCCCACCAACTATACCAGGCAGCTTCCACAAATTTAGGACTGTAAGCATCTGGCATTTGTGAAAGATCCTTTTTATCTCCTGGAGATGTAGAGATGTCATAAGTAGCAGACTCTTTAATGTCTTTCTTTTTATCTTTTTTTTCTTTCTAAAAGATTAAAGTAAATAAATTAGTAAAATTTTATTATCTAAACAATTTTTAAATAAACAAAAATATTTTTAGGCTTCAATTGTTAATTTTACTTATGGGAAAGTGGTGTAGGTTTGAGGTGAAACATGATGCTAGTTAATAGAGTATAGGGTGTGTAGTTTCGCAGTGAATGAAAGTAAAACTCAAAAGAGGTTTATACAAACTTTGTATAAACCTCTTTCGAGGATTTATTTCATTCACTGTGAAACTATTACACCCTTTACTCTATTAGCTTAATTATTAATAGCGAAATAAAAAAAAAAAAAGTATCAAAGTGGACATTTTAACGTTTTCTTGAAAACAAAAATAAGTAAATCGCATTTTTTGAGAGAGATCACCCCCCCCCCGGATTTTGGTCTCGTTTTGGCTAGATTCCCCATTGGTCTATATTCCGATGCTTTTCTAGAGAAGAAAGAGAGAGGGTGACTTCAAATATTTCTCTTCAAGCTTCCAAAGGATAGATAGCCCTCAAACCAAATGGAATTAGGAAACTGTAAAAAGCTCACATCTAGAGATGAATATTCGATAATTCTATATTCATTCAAACACGGCGCAAGAGCTTGAGGCTAAAACCAACCCTGGGGAGTCTCTTAAGATGTCGAAACGCATTGAAGAGCGTCGTCCCATTACCATGTCCAGCCACCAACTATAACTATTGCTATCGATTTACTTAAGTACTCTACTAATTATGTTCTACTTGGTTATTGGAAATAAAGAATGTTACTGCATCCTCGATTTCACTCCCCATGAGCTTACTGGGTAGGAGGGGTTGATTTGTTATCCTGAAGGCCCGGTTGTATGCCTAGCAAAGTAAATGCTTTTTACCACTAACCAAGTTAAGATATTAAATGGAGCAACTGGGATGGCCAATCAGATGAGCTTGGCGCATTCAGTTGCTGTCATCCTGATTGGCCATCCCAGTGGCTCCATTTACCGTCCACGCTTGTGTTAGTGGTAGCATGCACTTTGCAGACGCTACAACCGGGCCTAAGTGTCTTTTACATAAATACGCATTTCATTCATTCTTTATTTTTATACACAGCATAAGAACCTGGGCCTAATCTCTATATCTATAGACGGACACTCATCTAAGAAAAACCGCCCACATTTTGGAAAACTTTGATGATCCTTAGATGCTTTTGAAGATGCCAAGGCAAACATCAACCCCCTCTCAACATACATGTGGGACAGAACCAAGACACAGGTAGATGACAGATGCAGGTGCGTGTGTGTATATATATGAACACACACAGGCAGGCCTCGAAGTATCACCACCAGCAACTACTTACTTAAGGAGGTTCGGGACATCTTATCTCATCATGTTTGATTCTGAAAAAAATGTTTTGTGTTTCTGCAGAGTGACAACGTCTGCCTACTAAATTTTTAATAAAAAAAATTGCTAATAATGAGGTTAATTTCTGAATAAAAATTTTTGATTTTATAATATTAACAAAAAGAATATTGAAATAAATTTTTTTCTCATTATAAAAACATTTATTTAACACAAAAACGATTTCGGAAATAGAGTTGGAATTCTACACTAGTGCTTTTGTTATATTCTGTTGGCTGCAAATAACTTTTATTTTTACATTTATGAATAACTAATTAACTAGACTGTCAAATCTATTGAAAAATGTATCATTCGATTCATATAAGTTGAATTGTATAAATTTGTTGAAAATGGTATAATTTGTATAGAAGTTATAGCACTTTTAAAAGCTCGGTCCATTTACTTCCATGTTAAAAGGACAATTTTCAATCAATTTATTTCTCGGTAATGGGACAGACGATCAACTTCAAATTTCGGGAATAAATATTTAATGCATCAATGATTCGATGATAAAAATTTGAGAATTTTCTTATAAAAATGATAAACAGTCACGAACCCCTTTAAAGACTCTTGTAAGTCTTGTAGAAGATTGTCTCTAGATAATCAAAGGTCCTATATTTAAGCGTTAATATTATTCTCGTACTCGTATAATTTGATAATTTCAAGAGTGTATCTTTATTAGGCTACGAGCTACAGGTCTGACAAGCATAGTAAAAAGGTCAGGTTTTTTCTTAAAAGTGATCCCCAAAGTCACATGTGTTGTAATTTACACCTAAATCGAGTATTTTCTGTATTCTTTTTTTCGGGTTAAATAGAAATTAACAAGCTCATTTTTGGTGGCTAATGCATTTGACTTCGAATCCAATTTAAGTCAGAATAATTTTCATGTCTGTCAAAAATGTAAGGCACCACATTATATCTATGGGAAGACAGTGGAAAACTACCCCCCTGAAAAAAATTTTATGGAGATGATACTGACCATAGTAATTGTCAACGCTCGGAATTCAAAGAAATAGTTCATTTTAAGTGAATAGTTAGGATTTAGCCCGATACTAAATATAAAGAATAAAGTTAAGTGAAATTTGACTGAAAAATCAACTTGAACATACATGCTTTTAACATTAAATTCTTAAGGATTTATAACTAAAAGAGAATAATACCTCAGGTTTTTCTTTGGTAGAAGTTTGAGTTTCTTTCTTTTTATCTAGTTTTTGATTGAATTTCTGTAACTTTGCTAATTTTTTTGCTTCTTTTTCCAGTTGCTTGGCGGTTTTTACTGGAGGTTCACCATTTAGTACTGCATTTGCGTTTTCTGACATTATAAATAAGTTATAGTTATGTCAATCACTAAAAATATTTAAAAAATAATTTTTCAAAAATAAGCAGATTAATTTTCCAAACAGCTGTCAGGTTAGAATAAAACGTGCCACATGGATTAAAATGATGAAAGAAAGAATGCAAAAGAATAATAGAATGGTAGCAGAAGAGAAGAGAAGAAAGGGAGGGTCGAAGGGGAGGGAGGGAGGGAGCCTGCTGAGACAGTGCTGCTCTCTACCAATGGAAAAACAAAACAGAAGCTGCAACGTAGTAGTAGTAGTAGTAGTAGTAGGTTTTGATTGGCCTCCACCCTTTCGGGAATTTAGCCACGAGTTTTGCTATTTATTTATCTACAATGCCGCCAACTTAGATTTTTATATTATTTTCTTCCGCAAAGATAAATAGCGCGTAATTCAATTGAATTTTATTCTTTTTTAGTATCTCAATTAAATTTTCATTAATGTTTAACTCCTCTTGTTTAAAAATATCCTTTATCTTTTGTTGGGAATCCTTATATTTTGGGCAATCGTGAATTAAATGGTCCATATCTACAATCCTTAACTCACAATCACAAGGTTTAAGGGGGTCCAAATTCATGCGTATCATATTGATTGGTAACAGGTTGTGGTTAGTCCTTAGTCTAGATATTGTAGTAATTTGTTTTCTTGAATAATTTTCTTTATAGAACCATGGTTTTATGGTGATTTGGGGTTGTATTTTGAATAGGTGTTGTCCTTTATGTTCTTGTGTTTCCTCCCAATAACATTGCCACCGTTCTATCATGTAGTTTTTAGCTAATACTTTTAAATCGTTTGGATCCGTCTTTTCTACGTTGGTATTGTCTAATTTCTCAGATAATTTTGCCAAAGAGTCTGCCATTTCATTACCTTGAATTTTGCTATGAGCCGGGATCCAAACTAACTGTACTTTTTTGTTTTGTGCGCGTAATTTACTAATTTGTTCTATTGATTTCCAAATTAATATATTAGATTTTCTTTCTCTTGTTAATGTTTGAATATTCTTTAAAGAACTTAATGAATCACTCAAAATTAAAAATTGACTCCCATTTACTTTTTCAATATACTTAGTTGCTTTGTAGATGGCTTTTGCCTCTGCCGAAAGTATAGAGGCTTGATTACATAATTTATATATGCCGCACTTTTTAATACTAGGAATGTAAAACGCGCATCCCGTATTTTCACTTGATTTGCTTCCATCTGTATATATTTTGATGTAATTTGACCATTTCCCATTTATATATTCTTCTGTTAAATGTTTTCTAAGAGCAGGAAATTTTTTAATGGCATAATCTTCCGCTAAATGGGTGTCTACGAGAGGTTTTTGATATAAAGAGTAATAGGGACTTTCAAATATTGCTAGTACTATTGTCTGCTCAATGTTATTGTGGAATTTTTCGTATCTTAGATGACTATTCATAAGGGGAGGAGTTTGTGTTTCTTGGTTGGTTAATTACTATGCTGTATAATTTTGTTATATTCTTACTAATAAGATTATCTTTCACTGCCATATTTTTAATATAATAGCAATCCGCCAAATATTGTCTGCGCATCTCTAGTGGAGGCTCTCCGCACTCCACCAGGAGTGCGTTTGTTGGCGTAGATGTCCTTGCACCAATTGCTGATCTGAGTGCTACGTATTGAAGGGTGTCAAGTTTTTTTAGAAGTTCTCTTGAAGCAGTTGCATACAAGAATGACCCATAATCGATGGTTGATCTTAACAAACCTTTATAAATATTCAGCATGCTCTCTGGATGTGCTCCCCATCTAGTACCAGCTACGCATCTTAATATATTAATGTATTTTTGACATTTTTTTATCAAATACTGAATGTGATCATTCCATTTTAGTTTGTTTTCGATCCACATGCCGAGGAAAAAGTGTTTGTTCTTTATCGGAATAATATTTGAGTTTAGTTTGATCTGAATTTTTAACGGAGAATCTCTAGCAAAAATCATCATTGAAGATTTATTTGGATTAATGTTAATGCCTATTGTTCTGAAATGCCTTTCGAGGTTGTTAATTGCCAGTTGGAGAGTATTTTTTATTTCTGTCGCGGTGGAATCCTTACTGTATATGACGATGTCGTCCGCATATTGTAACAATGAAATAGTCGGTGGTATTGCTAATACGATCTCAGAGGTGTATATAATAAATAACAAAGGGCTCAAAACAGAACCTTGAGGAGTTCCTAAGGAGGTTATTCTGGAGTCTGAATATTTTGTTTTGTATTGTACCTTTATTATTCTGTCCGAAAGAAGGGAATAAATAAATCTTACAGTCATCCCGGGTATACCGAGTTTTAATAATTTTTGACTAAGAATGCTGGGGATTACGTTGTCATAAGCTTCCTGAAGATCAAGGAATATGGCTGCGGTTTGTTTGTTTTCTCTTAATTTTGCTTCTATATCGGTTGTTAGTAGTGTTAAGTTGTCTATTGTAGATTTTGACTTGCGGAACCCAAATTGGAAAGTAGGAATTAATTGTTTATTTTCTATATAGTGTTCGATTCTGTTTCTTAAAATTTTTTCCATAGTTTTTAAAAGAGTTGAAGTTAAAGCAATTGGTCTATAAGATTCTGCCATTTTGGGGTTTTTACCAGGTTTTAGAATTGGAACTATCGTTGTTTCTTTCCATTCGGGAGGTATGGAATTCTTTTGGTAAATATCATTTAGTATATTCGAAAGAGCGTCTATTGCTTTTTCTGGTATATTTTTTAGAAGTTGAGGGGGAATTTTGTCGGGGCCAGGTGCGGTATTTTTATGATTCTTGAGGGCTTGTCTCACTTCTTCATTAGTAATTGGGTCAGAGATAAAATTTTCATTGGAATTTTCTATTTGAATATCTTTTTGATCTGGACATATGTATGGTGGAGCTATTTTTTCAGCGATTTGTTCTAATAAAGTTTCAGTTATGTTTGGGTTTTCTAAATCACTGTGTGTGTATGCTTTTTTAAGTGCTTTAATTCTTTTCCAGATATCTGTAATAGGCGTGTCTGGGTTGAATGATTCCGTGTATTTTTCCCAGCTTTCTTTCTTTTTTCGTTTAAATAATTTTTGAGTAATTTTATTTATTCTATTATATTCTTGAAAATTTTCCAAAGAAGGTTGTTTCCTAAATTTATTAAATACTTTAGTTCTGATAATTTTTTGTTCTTGGCATTCACTATCCCACCAAAACGTGATATTTTCAAATGGAATGATTTTCGAAGAAGGAATTGAAAGATTTGCAGCGTTCTTAATTGTACTTGTGAATTTGGAATATTTTGAAACTGGATCATTATACGTATGCTGAATTTCTGAAATTGATAAATTTATATGCGATTGGAATTTTTCCCAATCAGCTTTAGCTAGCCTCCACGGAGAACGGGGAAGCTTTTTTTCAGTTGATGAAGAATTTAGAGATATTTGAATTAGAATCGGAAAATGGTCACTGCCTATGGATGTATTCAGAATTTGCCAGTTTATTCTTGGTAATAGTATAGGAGAGCAGAAAGTGAGATCTATCGCAGTAGGGGAACAATGTGGTTTATAAAATGTTGGAGAGCCGTCATTTAGTATTGAAACTGAGTTTTCCACTATTGATTCATACAATTCATTCCCATGTCGATCGGAGGGCTGGTTACCCCAAGCAGGATGGTGAGAGTTGAAATCACCACAAATAATAAATGGGGAGGGTATTTGTTTAAACAGATCGCTCCACTCTGTTCTTGCAATTTGTACTAATGGGGGCTTATATACACTAACTATTGATGTTACAAAATTCTCTATCTCAATGCGGACTGCAGTAATATTACAGCCTGAAAAAATATTGTTAACTATTAAATTTAAATTTTGAAAATGTATGCTATTTTTTATTAGAATGGCAACACCTCCTCCAATAGAGAAGGTTCTGTCTTGACGGGTGCACAAATATCCTCTTAAACGGAAATGTTGATGGGGCCAAAGCCAGGTCTCAGATACAGAAATAATGTCTATGTTATTAGCCATTACTAATTGTTCTATTGATTCTTTATTCTTCCATAAAGATCTTGCGTTAATCTGTAAAATTTTGAGCTGTGAATTCATTATTAATTTGTGATATGATTTCTTTAAGAATTGTAAGGATGCGGGTTGTGACTGGGATAGAGTTTGGGTCATTTAGTTTGGGAATTATATCGTCTATTGACTTCAGAATATTATTATAGTTTTGATTTTCAGTTTCTTGGAATATTCTCTTCTTTTTAATTGGAACGTCCGAGTATTGGGGCATTCCTCCTTTGAATATCAAGCAATTTTCGACGCCTTCTCTATCATATCCTGGTTTTAAATTTTTGGTATTACTTTTTTTGCTCTCCCTTTGTGTATTTGACGTTTTAACTAATTTAGGCAAATTTTGATCGAAACTTACAACTTTTGCATATGTTACTTTCTCCCTTCTTGTGATTCTCAATGCTTCAGCTAATAGAATTTTTTCATTGGCAGCAGTTTTCCGCGCCTGTTTTTGTATTTCCCTCTCTCGACATGAGGGGGATGTAGATAGATGATTTTCCTTGCAGAATAAGCATACTGGGGAAATTTGATTCTGACAATTTTTAAGTTCATGGCAGCCCTGGCACGCGGGACATCTAAACTTGTTACTCCTACACACTCTAAGGGTATGTCCATAGAGTAGGCACTTTGAGCATTGCGTAGCCTGAGGGGTATATGGAAAAACTTTAGTCGCATATGAGTATATAAAAAGCCTGTCCGGAAATTTACCTCCACGAATTGTAACAATTACCGACAGTGATGGTTCATAATTTACTACATTATCTTTTATTATTTTTCTGTTTAGCCTTCTTACATTTATAATATGCACTTGATTTTTTAAATTTTCTATAATCTCCTCCTCTGTTATGTCTATGGGTATGTTTTTAATTACCCCTTGCGTTGTAATACTATTTTTAGGTATAAAAGCCTTCAATTTTAAATCTGTCAGGTTTACCTTTAAAAACTGATTTGCCTTATTCATCTCTGCGAAAGACATTAAAATCGAGTTTCTCGAAATCCTTTTTATTTCTGTGGGTTGGGGTAGGTTATTTTTATGGATTAACCTACCTAGAGCTAGTGGATGTAGATTTCCTACGTTGCCATCAATTCCTGAAATTATTATCTTGAAAGGAGGAAGGTCTGTTATAATGAAACTAGTTATTTGGTTTTCATATATTTTTTTATTTATTTCCATTGTTTCGGACTGGATACTCAGAGGAGAAAAAGGAGGGTGGGATTCGGACGAGGACATATAATTATCATCACCCATCTCTGAATCAGATGTTGAGTTTAAGGATAAGGATGATGTTGGTGAATTTATACCATTTGGAATTATATCGGATTGCCGGTCGGGGGACCCGAGCATATCAGCCATGTTGGCTTTGCCCTTGTCCCCTTAGGAATGTGTGAGAGGAATTAATAAGGATTTATCTTACCTTATTTCTTCTTTATAATTTATTTTAAACCCACTACTTACTACTACCACCAACCAAACCTCTTTCAAAGTCAGATAAACACACTTTTTTTCAAAATTAAGCTCGACTACACTAACAGAGAATGCACTCGATCGCCATTTTTCAACAAAGTCCGAAGCTGCAACGTTACAAAACCAGGGAGATAGAGAGGGAACACTAGCTCGAGAAAGTGTCTTCTGCTGACGTCACCAGCCGCCATGTTGGTCACAGCAAGAACTAGGAATACCCATTATAACGAAACTTATTTCATCATAAAATATTATTCTTATTCATTTTTCCTGCAATATCGCTGCAACATTCGCAATATTGCTGTAATGCTCCTGCGACATTGGCAACATTCCCGCAATGTTCCTGCAACATTGGCAATGTTGCTGCAATATTGCTGCAAGGTTCCTACAAGGTTCAGAGGCGGACATAGGAATATTGCTGCAATGATGCAGCAAGGTTCCTGAAAGGTTTATTAATGCAATGTAATATTGCTGCAATATTCATTTCTGTCTAGGTAAGAGCAATGCTAATATTTTTATAATTTAATCTATATATCTTTAAATAAAAAGGTTTTTAAATAGAACAAATATATAAATAAATATTCAAAAAATGTTATTTCTTAAATTTTCCATGAATTAAATACCTACTTTCAGTAAAAATTAGATAAAACAACGAGCGCGCTTGTACTTATTATTTTTCTTGCGGACACTTTTAAGAAAATTTTTTATTTTAAAGAATAAAGAAAAACATAAAAGATGATTATTTTATTTTATTTTTTCCTGATTCTGCTTCAGTTTGTTGTCTTTTGCTTTTGTGATTGGATCGATTAGTGCATCCGTATACATGGCATTATTAAATATTTATTTAAAATTGTTCACTTTGTTTCTGAATAATTTATATTTAGTAAAAATTTTGCTGAATTAATATTTGGAACTCGAAAAATACAATAAATACACGATAATGGGTCTAGTAACCTAACTTGACAGTCAAAAACTTGAAACTAATTAATTGTTTTTAAGGAAAATATAAAATATATACTGCCTAATCCTAAATATAAACACTTTAAATAAAAAATATATAAAGTAAATAAAATCTGTTTTATATCACTCTTAATAATAAAAAACTGTCTTAAAAATGGGTACTATTAACATGTATTCAGATGGGAAGAGAGATTCTTCTGCTGTGACTATCATGGCGGTTGGAAGGGAAATGCCTATCCTAACTGGAGACACCCCCACTCCTGCTTTTCAAGCTTAGCTGTTTCTCCTTATCTCCTTGTTCAAAACAGAAAAGAGAAGAAACGTCAAATGGCTTAAAATTTTATCTCATTCACCTTTTGACATTACCTGTCAAAATTTTAGACTCAAAACACTACACCTGCACAAAGTTAAAAAATATAACTATTTCTAAACAAGATATTAAATTAGTATTAATAGTATTATTATAGTTTTTTCTTACGAATAGCGGCTTATTTAAATTTTATCATTAATTAATATTTTAATTAGTTATTTATATTTAATATCAATAAATAAATTAATTATAAGAAATGATATAAAATGATACATTTTTATTTCAAATTGTTTCTTAAAATTTAAATTAAAACTGAAATTACTAACAGAAATTTTACAGGAAATAAGAATGTTATTATCAATTTTGTAACACTTTTCTTTTGATAAGATTAATAGCCGACTTGAGTCGTATATAAAAGACAACAAGTATTCAATAGAAATCGATTTTGATAAGGTAAAGATATTAGAATTATATAAACTACATTCTTTAACTATTACTACTACAATATATTATACATTAATTTAAATAATTATATTTGTTTCACCTTTAAGTATGTAGTTTTATTTTAATCAATTTTTGCTATTTTATTTGCATAATCTATTGTTGTTTTTTTCCAGATGAAAGAAATAAAAGATGAGATTGTTCCGGTCAATAGCTTACCGGAATCTGGCCAAAGAAAATTAAGGGTGGATAAACTTATTGAACACTTTAAAAAAGCATTTATTAATTTGCCTGAATTCATCATTAGAGTGCCTGGAAGGTTTGTATATTTGAAAAGACAGGACTTATTTGACGGATTATAGTGGTGTTTCACAAAGAGGAAATAAAATTAAAAAAAATTTTAAATTATATTTTGGAGATTTTTTATTTATCTCTATACATATTTCGGGGGTATGAACCCTTCATTCAGTCTTTTGTTAAACTTCCTGATGAAGGGTTCATACCCCGAAATATGTATAGAGATAAATAAAAAATCTCCAAAATATAATTTAAAATTTTTTAATTTTATTTCCCCTTTGTGAAACACCACTATAATCCATCAAATAATTCCTGTGTTTGATATGTTTCACTATAAACCAACACACCGCTTTCCCTAAATATTATTTGAAAAGGTTCATTTGCCGAAAGTAGCAGAGTTATCCAATTTATAAAAATAAACGAGAGTGTGCTCTCTGCTTGATGTAAATATGTATGAATTATATTTATTGAAGACTTTAAGTTCGAAGACTTTGCCTTCATCTTCAGTCTAATATATTTGATTCACTTAATTTTAAATCATAAATAAATATTACATTTGATTAGATAATAATATATACCTAGGTATTTGGGAATAACTTTTATTCTCTGAACAAGTGTATTCTATAACTTGAAACTAAGTCAAATATATAAAATTAATACATAATATATTTTATTAATAAGTTGTTGTAGGGAAATAAGGACAATAGCTTATGCAAATATTTTTTATTTTATGCCAACGTTTCTTCAATTTTGTTGACTTCCTCAGGGCTCAAACAAATTAACTTCTTTGCATATTTGTCATTTTATAAATATTCATTCTTAGCAAACACATACGTTATAGGAAATATTTTCAATCTGTATGATGACTGGCCTATATGTGTTTGCTAAGAATGAATATTTATAAAATGACAAATATCCAAAGAAGTTAATTTGTTTGAGCTCTGAGAAGTCAACAAAGTTGACGAAACGTTGGCATAAAATAAAAAATATTTGCATAAGCTATTGTCCTTATTTCCCTACAACTTATTAATTTAATCGATGAACATAAATAATCAAAATAATATATTTTATATTATATGTAAAAAAGTTGAAAAGAAAAATTAATTATTGATTGTGTTAATATAATAAAAAAATACAAATCTTTATAAAACAATCTCGGAACGTTTATTTTATTTTATTTTAGTTTAGTTTCAAAATAAACGTTCCGAGATTGTATTTTTTTATTGTTTTATAAAGTTTTGTATTTTTTTTATTTGTAAATAAGTATTTACATTAAGCAGGGAACATATCTTTGGTTTTCATATTTATTTAACCAGAAACATTTTTAATTAATAAAGTAAAGGGTGTGTAGTTTCACAGTGAATGAAATAAAACTAATAGTTGTAATCTGTAAACTCCTGATGATGGACTAATAATCCGAAATATATTGAGTTTGTATAAACCTCTTTGAGTTTTATTTCATTCACTGTGAAACTACACACCCCTTACTTTATTAATTAATATCATGTTTCACCTAAAACCTACACCACTTTTCCAAAGTAAAAAAGAAACATTTTTAACATATATTAAAATCATTATTAAAATCACTCGAATAATAGTTTTTATGCTTGGTTTCATAATAATTTCTCTTGTGTTTGAGAGAACCTGTTAACTCTAAAAATTGTTTTTTTTGCATATGATTAGATATAGTAATTAAGAAATAACAAATAAAAAAAATCATTTCATTCTTATTATTCTTGTGACCAATGAATATAGACAAAAAATTGCCTATCAATCAGAAAAACGATAATTTGGGGGAGTTCTTGTTTCTTTCATACACCAAAAATTTTTAATTAATTTTTTCTATCATATTTAAAATGGCAATTTTAAAATATTATCTTACTAATATTTGATTTCTCCAATTAATAAATATCTACACAATCCCATTTAATATTCTGTTATTTTGAAAAATAATTCTCAGTCTTCTTTTGGAATGAATATTTAATTCCTTAAAATCCCAGCACATTTAATTGACAATGTTTAAATTGCTTGTATTATAATTTTTTTTTTTTTTTAGGGTCAACTTAATTGGTGAACATATTGATTATTGTGGATACTCGGTGTGTCCAATGGCAATAGATCAAGACATTCTTCTCGCCGTGAAAGTAACATCTTCCAATAAAATACAATTAACAAACATTGACCCGACTCATAAAGATTTTGAATGTGAAATTACAAATATCCGGTAAACTTCTCTTTACAGAATTCATATTTTTAAAAATTCCTGGGAAATAAAATCACAGTATAAAAAATAAAAATAATTAAAAAAAAAATAAAACCGATTTCAAAATAAAAATTAAATTCAACAAATAAAATAAAATGCACTAAAAGGTATAAAATAATTATCTTATTTAGTTAAAAGTAAACGATGAAATTATTACATGAAATCATTTTTGAAGTCGGTGCCAAACATATACATTTTATGAATCGCACTCGACGGATCTTACTTAGTACGTTTGACGGGTAAGCTGGATTATATAGTTTGTTTAGCACCGACTTCAAAAAGTGCTTTCATGTAATAATCGCGCAAACATAGCCTCCTCAATAAATTCAGATTTAAGCATGCTTAAAAAATGGGGATCTCACAATTTGGTAAACTTTAATGCTGGCAAAACACAGTGCTGCCTAATTTCTAGGCGCGCAGATAGGAACCTTCCGGACATTTCCTTTGATTTGAGCTCATTGGAATTCCGTAATAAAATATCAATGTTAGGTGTCACCTTAGGTTCTGACCTCTCTTGGAATGACCATATTATCTCAGTAGCAAAAGCTGCAGCATGTAAGCTTGGCTTTCTTTTCCGAACCAAACGATTTTTCACCCCCACTCAACTCCTTATATTATACAAGGCTCAAATTCGCCCCTGTCTTGAATATTGCTCGCATTTGTGGAGAGGAGCCTCCAAGTATTCTCTTAATACCTTAGATGCAATTCAGAGGCGAGCTATCAGACTGATAGGCGATCCTACATTAACTGACACTCTCGACTCCCTAGCCCATCGTAGATCTGTCTCCGCCCTATCCCTTTTTTATAGATATTACCATGGCTTTTGTTCTGACGAAATAAAATCGATAATCCCACCAAAGGCCTCATTTGCCCGAAATACACGATTTTCTAAAATTCAACACCCCTACGCGCTTAAACTAGATACTAATCGAACAAACGCATTCGCCAATTCATTTATCCCTATGACATCTAGAGACTGGAATTCTCTTCCCCCGACCGTCTTTCCAGCTACTTATAATCTTCAAACTTTCAAGACCAGCATCCACAGATACCTTCGACCTCTACCCAATCCCTAAATCTCCCCTTATCTTCACGTTACAAGGGTCCACCACGGACTTCAGAGGTTGTACCTTCTTGGTGCAACTTCTTCTTGTATCAATATCATTATAAAAAAAAAAAAAAAAAAAAATTTCATCGTTTACTTGTAACTAAATAAGATAATAATTTTATACCTTTTAGTTTATTTTATTTTATTTTTGAGTTCTTATTATTTTATTTGTGGCATTTAATTTTTTTGAAGTCGGTTTTATTTATTTTTTTATAAAAATTATTTTTATTTTTCTCTTTATAGTCATGTTATTAATAGTGACTTAATATAATACCTTGCATGCATCTCGTAAGAGAAAGCGTCAGAAAATGATAATAAAATTCAATTCATATAGATAATTTCTCTCGAAACGTTTGCGGGTTTTAAATGAAAGTTTTAAGATTTTTGTTTTATAAAAGATTTTATTTATTATAATTTCGATTATTTGCTCATAAGAATTGGAGATTTACGTTATTTCGTCATTGATCATTTCATCAGAACTTGACCAAATTAATATGGGACCACCCCTAAGGTACCACCTTTCCGATAAAAAAAGAATCATCAAAATCGGTCTACGAGGCAAAAAGTTCTCGCTGAACATACATAAAAATAAATAAATAGTTAGGTATCTTGACTATCTTGGAGCTATATTGATCCAAACGCAGAAAGAATCATTAAAATCGGTCCATAAACAAAGAAGTTATGCGTGAATATACCTAACAAAAAAGGTCCAATACTAATGAAATTTATATTTTTACCAATCAGAAACTAGACTGAACCCAATGCAAAAAAATCATCAAAATCGGTTCACAATTGGCCAAGAAATCAGGTAACATAGATATAAAAAAAAAAAATCAGTCGAATTGAGAACCTCCTCCTTTTTTGAAGTCGGTTAAAAAGTAGAAAATCCACTCTAGAGTGAAAGCTCCAAAATCAAAGAATCTTACTTATTTTTAATTCTAACACTCATTCTAAATAATTTATTGTTTAATAATTTAGAAAACTTATTCCCAATGTAACTCACTTAATAATAGGTCACGCACTCACTTTCTGGTATTTAAATAGATTAATTAGTGCCAACGAAAATCACACAGCTGATCTAGTTAATATCTGAATTGAGACATATATTTAATTTAAAAAAAAAAAAAATCAATTTTATTCAGACTCATTATTACGAACGAATATGAATACTTTGCTTTCATTCAAACACCTGGATATTGAAATTATTGGATAAAAATACTTGGTAGGTTTCACATTAAGATATAAAAAAATAAAACGAATTTATTTTTAGAGAATCTTTAATCTCGATATATATATAAGTATTTTTATCCAATAATTTTAAAAAATGTTTCACCAAGTACCAACACCAAATTCCTTAAAAACTACCTGGATATTGAATTAGCAAAAGGAAAAATTCCAAAAAATAGTTTATCGATAAAATAAAATTCTCTTGACTGATACCATATAACTTTTCAATTAATGCATTCTCAAATGAGATATGCTGCTATGGACCAAAGAGTACACAGAAATATTTTTCGGGTGGGTGAGTAGGCAACATTTTTTTACTTTACCATACAGGGTTGTTTTGTCAAAATGTCTGTTAGTCTGTGCGTTACCAAATTTTTGTGGACGAGCTAGCTCAAAAACTAGTGTGAATATCTAAACCAAATTTCACACCTAGTTTTGGTCCATTGAGATTAAAAGCAGATTAAATTTTGGTGCATATCGACCCAAAATTAAGGGGGGGTTAAAAATTGAAAATCTTGACCATTTACCAAACTCAACCAAATTTTGTATACATAATCTGTGGGACCCCAGAAGTCTAAAAATGCAAAAACTAACCGCCCAAAATGGGGGGTGGGGGGTGTATAGTTAATATAGAAAATATAGGCTCTTGTACCAAACTCCACCAAATTTTGTGTTTTGGTTGAAATTGGACTAAGAGCACCAGGGCCTCTTTATAATTCACTGGCTGTATAATTCGGAAAAAATTATATCAAGAAGGCAATTCCGAGCTTCAGACTTATTTACATAAATATTATTTAAATAAATGAGTTTCTAAAAACTCCTAATTGAATGCTTTAATTTATTATCATTATTTTTAATAAATAATGATAAAATTTATAGGTACATGAACAGAATTTTATTATTAATTTATGTTCTACAGAATTAATCATAATGGAGCCCCAAAATGGTCAGATTATTTCCTATGTGGAGTTAAAGGGATTTTGGATGAACTTGACAAACACTCGGTCGGCTTTGAAGTGGCCGTTTGTGGAAATATTCCGCTTAGCTCAGGACTCTCAAGTTCAAGTGCACTTGTTAGCGCGGCTGCGCTTGCTACAGCTTTTGCTAATAAGATAACCAGTAGATATTATTTATCAAAATAATCAAGAATTCATTTCCAATAAAATGCACATAATACAATGTTTAAGGTTTATCTAAAAAGATTTGTTTTTGTTCTTATTTTATTTAAAAAACATTAAAAAAAAAACAACTTATTTTTCATATTTAAATAAATATTAAAATATTATTTTTATATGACCCAAATTTTTTGATAAGATTAGAAATTTATTTAAACTTTCCATGTTTTTTCATCATTATAATATTTTAACTAAGAGAATAAAACGAATTTCACTATAAATATTATAATTTTATAATCAATGTTTATATAAACGCATTTTATACTTATGTAGATTAAATAAAATGTCAATAAACTGATAATTTTTTTCAGTGTTAATCTATTAAAACTTTTTGCTATTTATATATTAAAAGTTGCTGAATAGATAGATAAAAAGATAAATTAAAAAATAAATTATTATCCTAAATAATGAATTAAATAGTAGTTATAACGGGGATTCTACGGTAACTGTGGGGCCGCGATCTGATAATGAATTCTTATAGAACTCACAAAAATAAGACAAAAATGAAGAATAACATTTTTTGAGATTTCCCTTAGTTTTCAAGATATCGAGTTTAAAAAAAATACTGTTTTTGTATTTATTTTCTTTTATTTTTCAATTGTTTTTTATAGAAACCACGGAAACCGTAGTATCACGGATTCCGTGTGGCGCCGCTATCTGACGACGGATTCTTTTAGAACTAGACACAATAAGTCGGAAAGTAAAAATAAAATTTTAAAGTACAAATTTGTATTGAAATTGAGTTTATGGACTGTGATGTCTCAAAAATGGGTTCCTGAACAAACTTTGAAAGGTTCGGTTAAGATATATTCAGTTCGGCTCGGTTTGGCTCTTATAACTGAATATATCTTATAACTCTTAAGGCTCTTATAACTGAATATATCTTAACCGAACCGGCAACGACTTTTACATATTCGATTTTTTTTTGGGCATTTACTAATTATTTTTTAATTAATATTCATTTTCTGAAAGAATCCGTCGTCAGTAGTGGCGCCACACGGAACCCCCGTGATACTACGGTTTCCGTGGTTTCTATAAAAATAACAATTGAAAAATAAAATAAAATAAATACAAAAAACAGTATTTTTTAAACTCGATATTTTGAAAACTAAACGAAATCTCAAAAAATGGTATTCTTCATTTTCGTCTTATTTAGGTGAGTACTATAAGAATGCATCGTCAGATCGCGGAGCCTCAGTTAGCGTAGAATTGCCGTTATAACTATCCAAAAAAATTTTTGGCTAATGTTCAATCTTTATTTGATAAGAAAAATCAGAATTTTTGTAAAAACTAATTAAAAATAAAACGAATTAAAATGAAAAAAAAAAAATATATATTGTGTAAGATCGGGGAGGGGGGTACCCTGAAGTAATGCAAATAGCGGTTCCGGGGTAGGGTATATCGGGGAATGGAGGGGTTTTAGTCGGTAGGAGTCCGACACTACCCATGAAGAGGTGTCCATGACGGATTTCCCCTCCAAAAAAAAAAAAAAAGATCGGGGAGGGGGTACTACTCTACTATAATTAATTTACATTACAATTTTTTAATCCCAACCCCTTTTTTATCAGCAACAATAAACTAAATCGGAACCCACCACGCTTTAAACATGCTTTTGCTTCAGAGGCCTTGAATCCTAAAAAAATTAAAAATATTTTTTTATGATATTTTACTTTATTGAGTGCTTTGAAAAAAATCTTATTTCTAATCGTTATTTTTAGATAAAAATATCGAAAACTGATTTAGCATCAATCTGTGCTAGAGCCGAACAATATGTTGGAACCCAAGGCGGAGGAATGGATCAAGCAATCGCTTTTCTTGCCTCAAAAGGTATTATCCTAAAATATTTACTATTAAAAATGTATTTTCAACTCATTCGAAATTACTAGAATATATCGCAAATGTATATACTTAACATTGTAGGGTGTGCCAAACACATTCAATTCAATCCTTTAAGAGCATTTGATGTAAAACTACCTGAAAATGCGACCTTTGTAATAGTACACAGTCTTCAAGAATTGAACAAGGCTGCAACTTCAGATTATAATTACCGAGTTGTTGAATGTAGACTAGCTTCTCAAATTCTTGGAAAATTAATGGGAATAGAAAATTGGCGCTTACTTCGACGACTTAGTGATGTTCAACAAACATTAGGTATAAATGATTTACAAGAAATGGCTGATCTTGTAAGCAAACATCTTCACCCTGAACCATATACAAAACAAGAAGTATTTTATTTTATTATTGAGATTTTTAAATCTTTTTTTTTAACTAATAATAATAATTTATTTATCACCACCTCCTAGATATGTGATTTACTTCATGTAAAAGAAAATGAATTAAATGAGCTCTCTTTAAGTTCCAACACCCTGAATATTAATGAATTTAAGTTGCAACAAAGAGCTCTTCATGTCTTCCTAGGTAATACATATTTATAAAATAATACTTAAATAAAGAATTAAAATAAAATGATTAAAAATTTAAATTTATATAAATATTTTAAAGAAAATTTCCTTTCACTATAGTGTCTAAAAAATAAAAAAAAATATTTTTAATTTTCTAAAGAAAATACAAGATGTAGTCAACTACCAAATCCGAAGTGTTAAAGATGTGATCTATATCAGAAGGGATGATTTCACCCCCATTACATTCAAATCAGGAATAGTCATTCCATTGCCCTTCAATTTTCAAAAATTTTCAAAAATAGAATCTTTCAAAAAAAATATAATTAAATTGACTGTTTATTTAGATTTAGAAACCCTTGATCCCGAAATTTATTATCGATGAAGATTAAATCTTTGAGTAAAAAATTTTTACTCGTGATTTATATATATATATATATATATATATATATATATATGTTGGTATATACCTATCAGATGGCTCGTAGGTCAAGTCACTGGCCCAGATAGTATTTTGGCACTCGACTTCAATTAACGACGGGGTGAAATCAACCCTTTTGATATATAATAAAAATATTGCTACAACTTCTGATTTAGTAGTTGACAACCTCTTGTTTTTCTTCAGAAATCTTAGCTCTGGTAATTACTTTTTTATATTTATTCGGTTGGGGAATAAGTTCGTTCGGTTTTTTTCAAAGAGCTTTCTTTATACAAAAATCAATAATTATAACAATAAATTAATCAATTATGTATTCGTCATTACTGTTTACAACCTCCTCCCACCTCTCGACCAATTTGTTGATGCCGTTCCGCCAAAAATCGCCCGGTCTGGTGTCGAAGAAGTTGTTGAGCCAGTTTTTGAGGTCCTCTTCGCCGTCGAAGGTAACACCCCTTATTTGATTCGACAAGGAGCGGAAAAGGTGATAATCTGTTGGCGCAAGGTCCGGAGAGTACGGTGGATGTTGAAGAACCTCCCATTCGAGCTCTTGGAGTGCGGTTTTGACGACTTATGCAACATGGGGTCTGGCGTTGTCGTGGAGCAAGATGACTTGGCCTTGTCGGTCAGATCTTTTCAGTCGCATAGCCTCATTTACGCGGCGTATTTGGGAAATGTAGAGCTCTTTGTTGACCGTTGCGTTCCTTTCAAGCATTTCCCCAGTGTATCATGCTTTCCCAGTCCCACCAAACGCAGATCATGATCTTTTTCGGGTGGAGATTTTGCTTGACTCTCGGCCTTGACTCGAACTTCGCAAACCATTTCTGTGCTGCGCGCTCACCTATGACACCTTCTCCATACACGTTGCATATGTCACGAGCGGCTTCAGCTGCTTTTTGACCGCGATGAAAAGCGAAGAAAAGTAGGTGTCGAAAATGCTGATTTTTGCCACCTGGGTATTCTATTTCTAAGCGTGGAAAATAGGAAAAACTAAAAATATTCGAAAAAAGAAATAACACAGTCCTGTAGAGCAGAAAAGGCACTGTCTAATGAATACAAACCCTTTGCTCAACAACAAACAAATCCTTTAAATAATCCTCTTAAAAAAAAAACCGAACGAACTTATTCCCCAACCTAATATTTTTTTAATTCGAAAGCGTATTGATTTAATTTTATTTTCTTCAGCCTAGCTATTTTTATCACTCCGACTCATTACATACTACTAAAGGGCATTTGTGCCTGCCTCTGTATGTACCTATGTACCTATGTCCGTCCCCCCTGGGGGTGGGAAGTGGGGTCCAGCGAGGATCCAGGGGTGGGGGTTGGCAAGTATTAAAGGCTATTTCTTTCGGTGTCTGTACCTATATCTAGGGGGCTACTAAAGGGCATTTGTGCCTGTTTACCATATATACCTATGTTTGTCAGTCCCCCAGGGGGTGGGGGTGGGGGTCCAGGGCGTGAGGATTCAGAGATGTGGGGGTCCAGGGTTACTAAAGGTCATTTCTCTCTGTATCTGTACCTATATCACATACTACTAAAAGGCTATTTTTTTTTGTGGATGGGGGGAATCTTCAAAAGACGCACCTTTAGCCCGTACTACAGGGCAGTGTGGGACTTTTACCGCACTAAACCTAAACCCACCCTCTCTTCAGCCTTTTCCTTCCCACGGGACCGCCTCCCGGCATTACATCGTGGGAAGAGGCCTCAGCATCAAGCTCTTGCTTCATTTTTTCAGGTCATTAGACCTCATTGTCCAGGGATAATTCCAGTTGAATAGGGCCTTGATTTCGGAGCCTTTCTAATCTTCGTAGTTCTTTCATGGTCTGCGCCGCAAAAGTTGCGACGGCAGGCCATTTAACCTTGGATTTCAACATGTGCCCCACTATAGTTTCTGGGATGGGCTCCTCGCCCAGTTCTTCCCACAGCTCATTGCGCTCATGTGTGAAGCGCGGGCAGCGGAAGAAAACGTGCTCCGCCTCTTCATTAGCATACCCGCAACAGGGTCATTCGGGACTGTCTTCGTGAAGCTGTGAGATAAATATATTTTAATTGTCATTCATAAAATTTGTAAGAGTTCGTGGCTGTGATGATAGTATATTCATAAAATTTATTGATGAAAGGCTATTTGTGCCTGTCTCTGTATGTACCTATGTTTCTATGTCCCCCCCCCCCCCAGGGGTTGAGAGGTGGGGGTTCGGGTCCAGGGAATGCGGGTCCATGGGTGCGGAGTCAAGGGGTAGGTTTACTGGGTTGGAGGGTGACCAGAGGAGGGGGAGAAGTTCCAGGGTTGTGGAAAGGGTCGGTGGAATGAAGAGTGATTGGAGATGGAGGAGAGGGAGTGTTCGAGTGACGGGGGTCCAGGGGGCGAAGCCCCTTGGCTATCAAGAGGCCTAGCAAAGACGGGCCTTGCAGCTAGTATTATACTAAATTTGTAATATATTTTTGATTTTCAGAGGCCAATCGTGTTTTGCGGTTTAAATCGATTTGTCAAGAAAGACAAGCTGGAGGGGATATCAACGCCAAAGATTCTTTAAAGAGGCTTGGTGATTTAATGAATGAAAGTCACCAGAGCTGTCGCAAACTTTATGAATGTAGCCATGAAGCATTAGACCGAGTCGTTGAATTATCCTCTGAAACAACATATGGTGTTAGACTAACTGGAGCTGGGTAAGACAAAATATTAAAAAAAATTATCTTTTCGATACATTGCATAATTATGATCATCTACTGGCATTTTCTGATTAATCTATTATTATAATAATAAAACTTGAGCAAGATAGTAGGTTTCACAAAAAAGAAATAAAACAAAATTGAGTTTTGAATTTCTTTTTTGTGAAACCTACCTCGCATCTTGCTCAAGTTTTATTATTATATTAAAATGTTTCACCTAGAACCAACACCTAACTCCTTAAAAGTTATAATCTATTATCGTTTAATTGGTACATGCTTAATCATTACTTGATAACTAGAAGTAATAAATCGTGAAGAAGTAAAAAAGACTCGCATCTAATTCTTTCTATACACCATGTCGAATCTAAACTAAAACAACATTCAGTCAAATATGACCCCCATTATCAATTTTTGAAATAAAATATTATGAAATAATAATATTTCTCTTTCTATTTTAGATGGGGCGGATGCACTGTGGCATTATGCGACACATCCTCGGCCGATTTACATGTAGCCACAATTAAAAAAAGATATTTTGATAATCATCCTAAGGCTACTGGTCGAGATATAGAAACGCTTGTCTTTAAAACCGAGCCATGTGAAGGAGCATGCATTTATCTTCTATAAATTTATTTTTTTAATTTTTACCAAAGATAATTGTGCTAAGTTACTATTCTCTGCATCATTTGTGTGATTTTATTTTTATGAAACTTTTTTTACGGAATATTATAATAAGAAAAAAAACCCATCTTGTTTGTTTTTTCAAATGAATGTATATTTTCCTCAAATATACTATATTATTAATAATTGAAAAATTAGCAAACGCTAGATTGGATATGCAAGAGATCATCAATGCTTAAGAAATTGGTTTGTTTGTTTTGTTTTTTTATCTCTTGAGATGTTTTTTTTTTAGAAAGAGAAGCCTAATTTTATGTTTTGACCCACCGATTTTTAATGTGTACCTATAATAGAATTTTTAAAATAATCTTAGTAATTATTTGTAAATTATGAATTTTTAAATAAATTATTCTTTATTTAAATAACTTTATGTTTTTTTATTACACCCTACTTTAACTTATTTTTTACTTTCACATTTATATTTTATTTTTTAATTCATTGTATTAATCAACTTATCAGTTTGTGAATAGTCCTACTATAAAACAACTAGGTATCTAGAGACATTAATGTTTTAAATAGTTTACCTTTCATATCTGGGTCTGACATAAGTTTTTTAAAATTAGCTCAGGAGACTTTACGAACGAAGGGGGGGGGGGGGGGGAGAAAAAGAAAATTAATCAAATTAATAAAAATTGACAATTTTTGTATAAATTCATTTAATTTATTTATTTCGGGAAGTTAAAATTAAGTTTGTTCAAGTAAAAATGTCTACAATCTATATATATAAAATTAAGGTTTTGTCTGTACATTGCTCCAAATCACGCCAAATTTTGGTTGTACACGTTTCAAGCAAAGTTATGAACGAAAACACCCTCAACAAAATTCCAGGGTTTAGGTGAGGGTCTAGAGGCGTAATGGGGGGGGGCTCAGGTGAGGGTCCAGAGGCGTAGTGGGGGTGGTGCAGGGTGAAGGGCGCGGGGGTGGGGTTCGGGGGATGGCGGGGGTGGTGTGGTGCAGGGTGGAGTGGGGGGTTCAGGTGAGGGTCCAGAGGCGTAGTGGGGTGGTGCTGGGGGCTGGGGTGCGGGGTGGTTGGGCACGGGTGCATGGTCTGGGGGGTGGTAAGCGCTGGGTGGGGTTCGGGTGGTGTGGTGGGTAAGGGTGGGGTTCGTGGGTTGGGGGTCAGGGGGCGTGCCTGCGCGGCTGCCGAAGGCGGAGCCTTGCAGCTAGTTATATAATAAGGAACAATTAAGCACCAAAATATTTACTAGAAAAATTAAAATATACAAATGTAGGGGGTTGTTATGATTTGAGAAGTGGGGAAAATATGAAAATTGATGTTTGCAGGACAAATAAAAAATTTAAAACTTTATTCTACAGGGGTTTGTCGGAATACAATAAAATTCCAATTGAGATAAANAATGCCACGGGAATTCATGAATTCAAGAATCGATTGTTAAAATTTGTAATTTCGAAGAGATAATCTTGTGATATCCCCACCAAAATGATAATGCTAAGTTGTGGTATACTTTAAGTTGTTTATTATTATTATATTGTATACAAGCTGCGTCAGGCGTGCCTCCGGCACGCCATCTGCACCTTTGGCCCTCCGGGCAGGTGGCCCTGGCGGGTCAGCGTCTCGAGACGGCCAAAAGTTTGTTTGCAAATATAATTTTGTTCAACTGTATTTTAAATAAAATATACTCGTAAAAATCAGCTTCAAGAAATAATCTAACTCATTGCAAAGTAGCAAACTAAAAAATTCTGAGTGTGTTTATTAGTAAAGTGGCAGCAATTCCAGATGATGTCATTTGTGCCAATATGAGCGAAATTAAAAATGTTTCCCTGTTCCACCTGGTGCATCCAAAAAAAGCCATCTTCTTGTGCAGCGACTGCATGCAAAAATTTAAAAAAATAAAAAAGTATTTTAAAAAAATTAAAAAATATTTTAAAATATTTAAAAAAAATTAAAAAATATTTTAAAAAAAATAAAAAAATATTTTTAAAAATATTAAAATATTTTTTAAATTTTTTAAAAATATTTTAAAAAATATTATTAAAAAATATTTTTTAAATATTTTAAAATATATTTTAAAAATATTTTAAAAATATTAAAATATTTTAAAAATATTTTAAAAATATTTTAAAAATATTTTAAAAAAATTAAAAAATATTTTAAAAAAAATAAAAAATATTTTAAAAATATTTTAAAAAATATTTTAAAAATATTTATAAAAAATAATAAAAATATTTTTAAAATATTTTAAAAAATTAAAAAATATTTTAAAAATATTTTTAAAAAAATTAAAAAATATTTTAAAAAAATTAAAAAATATTTTAAAAAAAATAAAAAATATTTTAAAAAAATAAAAAATATTTTAAAAATTTTTAAAAAATATTTTAAAAAATTAAAAAATATTTTAAAAAAATTAAAAAATATTTTAAAAAAAATAAAAAATATTTTAAAAAATAAAAAATATTTTAAAAATATTTTTAAAAAATTTAAAAAATATTTTAAATAATTAAAAAATATTTTAAAAAATATTAAAAATATTTTAAAAAAATTAAAAAATATTTTAAATAAAATTAAAAATATTTTTAAAAATATTTTAAATATTTTAAAATATTTTTTAATTTTTTTAAAATATTTTTAAAATTTTTAAAATATTTTTTAAAAATTTTTAAAAAATATTTTAAAAATATTAAAAAATATTTTAAAATTTTTTAAAAATATTTTAAAAATTAAAAAATATTTTAAAAAAATTAAAAAATATTTTAAAAAAATATAAAAATATTTTTAAAAAAAATAAAGTAAAATATTTTAAAAATATTTTAAAAAAATTAAAAAATATTTTAAATAATTAAAAATATTTTAAAAAAAATAAAAAATATTTTAAAAAAATTAAAAAATATTTTAAATAAAATAAAAAATATTTTAAAAATATTTTAAAAAAATTTTAAAATATTTTTTAATTTTTTTAAGATGCTTTTTAATTTTTTAAAATATTTTTTAAAAATTTTAAAAAATTTAAAAAAATTAAAAAATATTTTAAAAATTTTTTAAAAAATATTTTAAAAAATTAAAAAAATATTTTAAAAAATTAAAAAATATTTTAAAAAAAAAATAAAAAATATTTTAAAAAAAATAAAAAATATTTTAAAAATATTTTAAAAAATTAAAAAATATTTTAAAAAATTAAAAAATATTTTAAAAAAATAGAAAATATTTTAAAATATTTTAAAAATATTTTAAAAAATTAAAAAATATTTAAAAAAAATAAAAAAAAATGAAAAATATAATTAGCTCAGGAGACTTTACGAACGAAGGGGGGGGGGGGGGGGGGAGAAAAGAAAATTAATCAAATTAATAAAAATTGACAATTTTTGTATAAATTCATTTAATTTATTTATTTCGGGAAGTTAAAATTAAGTTTGTTCAAGTAAAAATGTCTACAATCTATATATATAAAATTAAGGTTTTGTCTGTACATTGCTCCAAATCACGCCAAATTTTGGTTGTACACGTTTCAAGCAAAGTTATGAACGAAAACACCCTCAACAAAATTCCAGGGTTTAGGTGAGGGTCTAGAGGCGTAATGGGGGGGGGGGGGCTCGGGTGAGGGTCCAGAGGCGTAGTGGGGTGGTGCAGGGTGAAGGGCGCGGGGGTGGGGTTCGGGGGATGGCGGGGGTGGTGTGGTGCAGGGTGGAGTGGGGGGTTCAGGTGAGGGTCCAGAGGCGTAGTGGGGTGGTGCATGGTCTGGGGGGTGGTAAGCGCTGGGTCGGGTTCGGGTGGTGTGGTGGGTAAGGGTGGGGTTCGTGGGTTGGGGGTCCAGGGGGCGTGCCCCCAGGGCCGCCGAAGGCGGGCCTTGCAGCTAGTTATATAATAAGGAACAATTAAGCACCAAAATATTTACTAGAAAAATTAAAATATACAAATGTAGGGGGTTGTTATGATTTGAGAAGTGGGGAAAATATGAAAATTGATGTTTGCAGGACAAATAAAAAATTTAAAACTTTATTCTACAGGGGTTTGTCGGAATACAATAAAATTCCAATTGAGATAAAGAATGCCACGGGAATTCATGGATTCAAGAATCGATTGTTAAAATTTGTAATTTCGAAGAGATAATCTTGTGATATCCCCACCAAAATGATAATGCTAAGTTGTGGTATACTTTAAGTTGTTTATTATTATTATATTGTATACAAGCTGCGTCAGGCGTGCCTCCGGCACGCCATCTGCACCTTGGCCCTCCGGGCAGGTGGCCCTGGCGGGCAGCGTCTCGAGACGGCCAAAAGTTTGTTTGCAATATAATTTTGTTCAACTGTATTTTAAATAAATATACTCGTAAAAATCAGCTTCAAGAAATAATCTAACTCATTGCGAAAGCAAAACTAAAAAATTCTGAGTGTGTTTATTAGTAAAGTGGCAGCAATTCCAGATGATGTCATTTGTGCCAATATGAGCGAAATTAAAAATGTTTCCCTGTTCCACCTGGTGCATCCAAAAAAAAGAAACCATCTTCTTGTGCAGCGACTGCATGCAAAAATTTAAAAAAAAATAAAAAAGTATTTTAAAAAAATTAAAAAATATTTTAAAATATTTTAAAAAAATTAAAAAATATTTTAAAAAAAATAAAAAAATATTTTTTAATTTTTTAAAATATTTTTAATTTTTTAAAAATATTTTAAAAAAATTAAAAAAATATTTTTTAATTTTTTAAAAATATTTTTAAAAAATATTTAAAAAAAAATAAAAAATATTTTAAAATATTAAAAATATTTTAAAAAATTTAAAAAATATTAAAAAAAAATAAAAAATATTTTAAAAATATTTTTAAAAATATTTTAAAAATATTTTAAAAAAATAAAAAATATTTTTAAAAATAAATATTTAAAAAATTAAAAAATATTTTAAAAATATTTAAAAAATTTAAAAATATTTTAAAAAAATTAAAAAATATTTTAAAAAAATAAAAAATATTTTAAAAAAATTAAAAAATATTTTAAAAATTTTTAAAAAATATTTTAAAAATATTTTAAAAAATATTTTAAAAAAATTAAAAAATATTTTAAAAATATATAAAAATATTTTTAAAAAATTAAAAAATATTTTAAAAATATTTTAAAAAAATTAAAAAATATTTTAAATAATTAATTAAAATATTTTAAAAAAATTAAAAAATATTTTAAAAAAATTAAAAAATATTTTAAATAAATTAAAAAATATTTTTTAAAAATATTTTTAAAAATTTTAAAATATTATTTAATTTTTTTAAAATATTTTTTAATTTTTAAAATATTTTTAAAAATTTTTAAAAAATTTTAAAAATATTTAATAAAATATTTTAAAAATATTTTAAAAAATATTTTAAAAAATTAAAAAATATTTTAAAAAAATTAAAAATATATTTAAAAAAATTAAAAAATATTTTAAAAAAATTTAAAAAATATTTTAAAAATATTTTAAAATATTTAAAAAATATTTTAAAATAATTTAAAAAATATTTTAAAAAATATTAAAAAATATTTTATAAAAAATTAAAAAATATTTTAAATAAATTATAAAAAATATTTTTAAAAATATTTTTAAAATTTTTTAAAATATTTTTTAATTTTTTTAAAATATTTTTTAATTTTTTAAAATATTTTTAAAAATTTTTTAAAAAATTTTTAATTAAAATATTTTAAAAAATATTTTAAAAAATTTTATAAAAAATATTTTAAAAATATTTTAAAAATATTTTTAAAAATTTTAAAAAATATTTTATTAAAAATATTTAAAAATATTTTAAAATATTTTAAAAATATTTTAAAAATATTTTAAAATATTAAAAATATTTTTAAAAATTAAAAAATATTTTAAAAAATTATAAAAATATTTTAAAATATTTTAAAAATATTTTAAAAAATTAAAAATATATTTAAAAAATATAAAAAATATTTTAAAAATATTTTAAAAAATTAAAAAATATTTTAAAAAAATTAAAAAATATTTTAAAAAAATTAAAAAATATTTTAAAAATTAAAAAATATTTTAAAAATATTTTAAAAATTAAAAAATATTTTTAAAATATTTATAAAAATATTTTTAAAATATTTAAAAATATTTTAAAAAATATTTTAAAAAATATTTAAAAATATTTTAAAAAATTGAAAAATATTTTAAAAAATTTTAAAAATAAATTAAAAAATATTTTAAAATAATTAAAAAATATTTTAAAATATTTTATAAAATATTTTTAAATATTTTAAAAATATTTTTAAAAATATTTTAAATATTTTTAAAATATTTTTAAAAATTTTTAAAATATTTAAAAATATTTTTAAAATATTTTAAAAAATATTTTTAAAAAATTAAAAATATTTTAAAAAATATTAAAAATATTTTTTAAAATATTTTAAAAAATTAAAAAATATTTTAAAAAATTAATAAAATATTTTTAAAATATTTTAAAATATTTTTTAAAAAATTAAAAAATATTTTAAAAAATAATTAAAAAAATTTAAAAATATTTTTAAAAAATTTAAAAATATTTTAAAAAATATTTTAAAAAATTTAAAAAATATTTTAAAAATATTAAAAATATTTTAAAAAATTAAAAAATATTTTTTAAAAAATTTAAAAATATTTTAAAATATTTTAAAAAATATTTTAAAAAATTAAAAAATATTTTAAAAATTTTTAAAAAATATTTTAAAAAATTAAAAAATATTTTAAAAATATAAAAATATTTTAAAAAATTAAAAAATATTTTAAAAAAATTAAAAATATTTTAAAAATATTTTAAAAAATTAAAAAATATTTAAAAATTATTTAAAAAATATTTTAAAAATATTTTAAAAAATATTAAAAATATTTTAAAATATTTTAAAAATATTTTTAAAAAATTTTAAAAATATTTTAAAAAATATTTTAAAAATATTTTAAAAATATTTTAAAAATATTTAAAAAATATTTTAAAAATATTAAAAAATATTTTAAAAAATTTTAAAATATTTTTAAAATATTTTTTAATTTTTTTAAAATATTTTTTAATTTTTTAAAATATTTTTTAAATTTTTTAAAAATATTTTTTAAATTTTTTAAAATATTTTTAAATTTTTTAAAATATTTTTAAAATATTTTTAATTTTTTAAAATATTTAAAATATTTTTAAATATTTTTAAAATATTTTTTAATTTTTTTAAAATATTTTTTAATTTTTTAAAATATTTTTAATTTTTTTAAAATATTTTTAATTTTTTAAATATTTTTAATATTTTTAAATATTTTTAAATATTTTTAAATATTTTTTTAAAATATTTTTTAATTTTTTAAAATATTTTTAAATATTTTAAAATATTTTTATTTTTTTAAAATATTTTTAAAATATTTTTAATATTTTAAAATATTTTTAAATATTTTTTAATTTTTTTAAAATATTTTTTATTTTTTAAAATATTTTTTAATTTTTTAAAATATTTTTAAAATTTTTAAAATATTTTTTAATTTTTTAAAAATATTTTAAAAATTTTTAAAATATTTTTTAATTTTTTTAAATATTAATTTTTTAAAATATTTTTT
>JALMQS010000073.1:407490-500056 GCA_024734495.1 Forficula auricularia
TCAATTAATTAACAATAAAATAGACAAAATTGATAAATTAGACAAATCAGGAGTGTATAAATTAACTTGTCAAGATTGCGACGCTTTTTATATTGGGCAGACAGGTCGCGCTTTCAAAATACGTTACTCCGAGCATGTAAGAGCCCTTAACCACCTCAACAAATCCGATAACATTAATTTAGATTCGACCTCAGCCTTCGCAATTCACTTACATGAATCTAACCATTCACCCTCTAATAATAACCCTATCCCCATTCATTTCGAAAGAAAAGGCCTTAAATTGGACCTCCTGGAATCCACCGAGATAAAAATAGCCCTCTCTAATAATTCAAATATTTTAAATAATCAATTGGAAGTGTATAAAAATACAATTATTGATTATATGTTATAATAAATTAAATAAACATTCCTTTCATTGTTTGCACATTATAAGGGTAATTGCACTCTCTTATATACCTTTTAAATTGTACCTTCTCAGGTACCTGTCCATTCGCTATTATAATAACAGGTATAGATAGATCCCTTTCACCCAGCTCAAATCTCAATAGAAAATATTAATCCTCAGAACAACTACCCCCCTCTTCCCCTACATTCCCCCACCACATACATTTTTAATAAAAAAAATTTTTAAAAATTCTTACTTGTAAAACTATTTTTCCAATATGTAATCAGTTTTCTTAGACTCCTGATGATGGGCTAACCCCGAAATATATCGAACTCAAAACTCAATTTTGTTTTATTTCTTTTTTGTGAAACCTACCTGATATTTATTAGATTAGATATTTATTAGAAATAAGTATAATCCCTTCCAAATTCAAATATTTATTTTCAAAAAAAATGGAAAACTGATGATTAGGGGGACCATTATCAACTTTCATCTAAAATTCAAGGGTATAAAAAGAAACTTTTTTCCGAGTTTTTTTTGACAAAATTATAATTTCCTTTATCTTTATAAAATACTCTACTAGAAATAAGTATTGTTCCTTCTAAATTCAAATATTTATTTTCTAAAAAATTGGAAAACTGATGATAAGGGACCCTTATCAACTTTCATCTAAAATTCAAGGGTATTAAAAAGAAACTTTTTCGAATTTTTTTGACGAAATTATAATTTTCTCTATCTTTATAAATTACTCTACTAGAAATAAGTATAAACCCTTCCAAATTCAAATATTTATTTTCTAAAAAAATTCGAAAACTGATGATAAGGGGCAACTTTCATCTAAAATTCAAGGGTATAAAAAGAAACTTTTTTCGAGTTTCTTTGACTAATTTATAATTTCCTATATTTTTATAAAAAATTTACAAAATTCATTAATACCCCAATATCACAAGAGAGGCTCAGATTTAGGAATTTTATACATTGAAAAAAATAATCTAAAAGCATTGACCTTATATTTAGTTGTAAATTCTTTTTCACTAAACATAATAATAGAATATCTTTTTTTTTAGTGATTACTGTTCTATAATCATGTATTTCTGTGTAAAATATACTTTGAAATAAATGTAAAATGTATTTTTATCCAATTTTTAATAGTAGTTTAAATTTCACAAATCCAAAGTTCTAATTTATTACCCAAAATAATGCACATTATTGGTGCCTACCATCGAAATTTGTCTGCCGGGTGGCGCCGCCACTGCTTCAACTCAGACCCTGCCTCTAAAATTTGCAAATAAAATAGTTCCAAATGATTTGTCCACTTTGTAACCTCTAATAAGGAAAAAAATAAATAATTAAAATCAATGGATCCTGAACATACTTAAGGTAGTTGTTTCGCGACAATACTAGCAAAAAGTTAATGCTAGAGTATATAGAACAGACAATAAGGATTCATAATTCATTAGCCCAAAACTTTTTGCTTTATATGTACCACTACTAGCCAATCCCGTGCTCGTTTGACAAATCTGCCAACACTGTCCGAGCTCGTATATATTTTATCATAGAAATGTCAGATAAAATACATTATAAAGGAGATTTATAAAACAAAAATTCTTAATAAGCGATTGAAAACTCTTGCAACAATGGGTGAAGCGAAAAAACGTCAAAAAGTACTGGAGTTAATCAACTTTTAAGTTAAATAAATGCGTTATTGCCAGCTTGTTTTTAGTGTAAATTTTTCATTATATATTTTTCATTATTTATTCATTATTATCTCAGAAACTGTGTTATAACTATGAATTAAAATTTTCTTAAAAAATGTATTAGTTATTGTTTAATGTTGGTTTAGTTTTTTATAACAATGGTAAGAAGAGTTTTTAATTATAATTAAAAATGTATGTAAACTTTCCGATATCCCGTATAGTGAAATGTATAAGATAAATTTTTTTCTCAATAATATATCAAAGAATAATTGATACGTCAACTAGAATTATTCTTTGATATATTAATGAGAAAAAAATTATTTAATATCATTATTTCAAGTTAGAAATATATAAGTTCAAATATTACTTTCACTCAATATTTGACAAAAATTCCCTACATTAGATTCGCGATTGAATCAAATGTAGAAAACATTGGGTTAAATGTATAAGAGTCTGAAAAATAATTGTACTTTTGTAACTTGATATTAATAATGTTCTTATAATTGTAGAAGCCCTGAAGAAGTCGGCAAAGTCGACGAAACGTTGGCTGATAAATAAAAAAGCCACACGTAAAAACTTGTCCTTATTTTTCCATTATAAACTTTCAAATTAATACAAATTATGGACGGAAATCATAATTATAATTGTGATGTTGACCAATCAACAACATCTTACAGAATTTCTGCGGACAGCTTTAACTGTGGGTCGCGCCCGGCACCGGGTCGTAGAAAAATTTTGCCGGGCGCGAAAAAAAAGACAAAATTTTTCGAGTGGTTAATAAAAATGGCTTATTTGTGCGACATATTTGCTACATTCAATGAATTGAATTTAAATTTGCAAGGCTTGGTTTAAATATTTTCAAAGTATCGAAAAAAGTCGCTGCTATAATAAATCAACTTTCACAAACGTAAACATCAACTTCCGGTTTTTCTATTTTAGCCAAAATCTTGTTATAGTTCTTGTAGCCTCTAGATAGCTTAAGTTTTAAATTTCAAGGCTCTGCGACTTTCCGAAGACGAGATATGAACGATTAAAATATTTATTTTACGACACTCCTAATTTACAACCCCTTCCTTTGTTTAATCGGATTAAAAATTTGGCACAACTAATAACTCATGACATTTGATAAATGTACTAATTTTTGAAAAAATCGTTAGAGCCGTTTTTGAGAAAATCAAAAAAAAACGAAAAATCTTTCATGTAAATGTCCACTTCCGGTTTTCTGATTTCAACCAAAAGCTTTGCTATACTCCTTCTAGCCTATATTGAGCTTAAGTTTCTAATTTCGTAGCTCTGAGACTTATAGTTCCGAAACGCAGGGGGGGTACATACGTACATATGTACTGACCAATAGATTTTGGACACCTTTCTGGCCTCTGGGGACTACAATTTCCGGTTTTATGTCATAAATCCGGTATCCAACTATTAAGGGCAACGATTCCTTCCACCTAGAAGTTACAAAATGAAATTAACTTTTTTCATCTCTGAGATACAAGCTCTCAAAGAGTCAGGACCCAGACTGGCCATCGCAATACTCTCCCATTATATTCTATAGAATATAAATGTGAAATTAAAAAACATCACTCTGTGGAAACAACGACTTTCAAATGGAAATTTTAAATCTTTTGAAACATTACATAAATTTATAAAAACCCATGCAAACTATGATGAAGGAGCTTTACATCTAAAATAGAAACACTATCAGTTTCTAATTAGTAGAGATTGTGGTGTTGGTGCAAGGTGAAACATCTTTAGTAAAGATAAGAGTAAATAAATATTATATTTAATAAAAATATTTACTATGAGTTAAGGATTCTAGGTCACTTATTTCACATTAAATGTGAAATAAGTGACCTAGAATCCTTAACTCATAGTAAATCAATATTAAATATAATATTTATTTACTCTTATCTTTACTATCAGTTTCAATTCAAGAACATTTTTCGGAGCTAATAAATAGTTTTAAAGACTTTCCGGATATTCCTTCAAATAATATGAGGATTAAAGATCCTCTTTCCGTCAAAATTGAAAAGGGAGAGATGTTTAATCTTAGAGAACAGGAAGTTGATAATTTAATTGAAATTTTATGCGACACCGATCTGAAAAAAGTGTTTGAAACTGTACCACTAATTAATTTTTGGCTGCGCTTTCAAAAGAGTATCCAAGCGTAAGCGAAAAAGCGATACAATTTTTAATGCCTTTTGTCGCCACTTATACGTGTAAAGCTGCATTGTCAGCCTTGGTGTACTTAAAAAATAAGTATCGAAACAGATTGGATGTCGAACCTAATTTGAGAATAAAATTAACATCATTACTTCCTAATTTTGAAATTGTTATATGCTGACAAACAAAATCATCCTTTGCACTAAGTACAAAAAATAATTTTTAGAAAAAAATAAAACCGACTTCAAAAAATAAATGCAACAAATAAAATAAATAATAAATTAAAAATCAAATAAATGACACTAAAAGGTATAAAATAATTATCCTATTTAGTTACAAATAAACGACGAAATATTAACATGAAATCCCTTTTTGAAGTCGGTCCCAAACAAACTATATAAGCGAGCGTACTAAGTAAGATCCGTCGAATGCTGTTCATAAAATGTGTATGTTTGGCACCGACTTCAAAAAGGATTTCATGTTAATATTTCGTCGTTTATTTGTAACTAAATAAGATATTTATTTTATACCTTTTAGTGTATTTTATTTGATTTTTAAGTTATTATTTATTTTATTTGTTGCATTTAATTTTTTGAAGTCGGTTTTATTTTTTATAAAAATTAGTTTTATTTTTCTCTTTTTAGTGATGCTATTAATAGGGATTTAATATAATACCTTGCATGCATTATGTAAGAGAAAGCGTCGGGCGAATGAATCAGAAAATGATAATAAAAGTCAATTAATAAATATAGAAATTCTCTAGAAACGTTTGCGGGTATTAAATGAATGTTTTAAGATTTTTTTATAAAAGATTTTATTTATTATAATTTCGTTTATTTGATCATAAGAATTGGAGATTTACGTTCTTTCGTCAATGATCATATCTTCAGAACTTAACTAAATTAATATGGTACCACCCCTAAGGTACGCTCTAATAAAAAAAGAATCATTAAAATCGGTTCATAAACAAAGAAGTTATGCCTGAACAAACATATCAAAAAAGGTCCAATACCAATGAAAAAAACGGTACCAATCGGAAACTAGACTGAACCCATTGCAAAAAAATCATCAAAATCGGTTCACAATTGGCGAAGATATGAGGTAACTTAAACAAAAAAAAAAAAAAATTCAGTCGAATTGAGAACTTCCTCCTTTTTTGAAGTCGGTTAAAAATATGTGGAAACAAAGTTTACTTCATTTACTAAAGTTTTAAATGGATATAGTTGTTAATTTTTTAATTACTTATATTTTTCATATAATATAATTATTTTGCAATATTTGTGTATGAAATAAACAAACAAATAACTTAATTTTTATTAAAAAATAAAATTTGTTTTTTAAATAAATGTTTTTTTGTGGGTCGCGAAAAATTTTAAAACCTCGTACCGGGCCGCGGTCAAAAAAGTTTGGGAAACGCTGTGCTAGACTGAATAAAAAGAACGGCAACGCCTGTAGATTGGTAAGATATGCATTCAAATAGAGCGCTCTGGGTGGCGGGTTGCATCCGTAGGGTCAGATATTAAAACTCATTTTTGAAAATGAATAAAATTTTAAATCTTATATTTATATACTTTTTATTATATTTAAGTTTTGTTATATTTATTTTTTATTATATTTGAATATTATTACTAAAATTTTGAAATAATTATTTTCTTTTTCATAATTATATATATAAAATTAAGGCTTTGTCTGTACATTGCTCCAAATCACGCCACATTTTGGTTGCACAGGTTTCAAGCAAAGTTATGAACGAAAACACCCTCAACAAAATTCCTGTCTGTCTGTCTGTCTGTCTGTATGTTTCCGTCATTTCCGAAAAGTTGCTCGCGATTCACGTAAAAACGGCTGAAGGGATTATTATGAAATTTCATATTTGCATCAGATGTCTTCTAAGTTACGTTTATAGCTATATAACGTTTTGATATTTCGACCCCAAAAGGAGGTTTGGGGGGGGGCACGAATTAAAATTATCGAACAACTCCTAAACTATTAACTCTACGGCAAATTTTATTATGAGCAATGTTGTAGGGGATGTGATTTCTGACAACTTTTGTTTAAAAAATTCCCCAAAAACCACCCAAAAATAGGGGGTCAAAAAATGAAAATTCTTACCCTTAGAGCCAACTTAACCAAATTTTCTATACATAATCTGTGAGTCACTAGAAGGCTGGAAATGCAAAAACTGGGTGTGGGGGCTTGGTGCGGGGGTAAAGTGATGGTGCGGAGGAAGGTTAGTGGATTGGGATGCGGGGGTATGAGGCTGCGGGGGTAGAATGAGGGTGGGGTGAGGAGTAAGGCGGAGTAGGGGGTGAATGGGTGGAGCGGGGTGAAGCCCGGAGCGGCGTAGTGAATGTAGAGGTCCAGGAGGCTAGGCGGGGGCGGAGGGCATGGGGTGACGTCCGGGTATGTGGGGTGAGGGGGTGGTGATTCAGGGTGGGGTGGGAGGTTCAGGTGAGATCCCAGAGGCGTAGTGGGGTGGTGGTGTTGGGCAGGGATGCGGGGGTGGGAGGTGCTGGGTGGGTTTCGGGGGGGGGGGGGGGTATGAGGGTTGGGTGTCTGCCTACCCCTGTTCTAATAAATTATTTTATTCGGAATTTCTAGTTTTCATTATTTTCCCGGTTTCAGATGAAAATTTATGAAACTGAGTATACTAGATTGTATTGTAACCAGCATCAAAAGTGTGTGTGAAATTTCAGCTCAATTGGTTAAATTGAAATGGTTTAAAATTCAGTTTCAAACTTTGAGCCACACATTTTGGGAGATTTTTCGCAAATTTTTTCACCCCTTTATCTTCCACTTAGCCTTCTGCCAATTTTTTTCCTATTTTCTCACATGTTTCTCGATAACTATATAAATTTTCAGCTGTGCTCTAGACACTTTATCTGTCGAAAAATCTGCATGTTCCGCCACTCCCCCACGCAATTAGTTTCCAGACTGCCCTCTAGCGATTTAGCATGTGCTTTGCAGGGAGCAATCGAACCTTTTCCAAATAAAATATTTCGTGCTCAGAGACATGTCGCTCTCTATGTTGCTAGTTCTACTACTATAAAGATATCTCTTTAAGGTAGTTGTTTCGCGACAATATTAGTAAAAAGTTAAGCCTAGAGTATATAGAACAGACAATAAGGATTCATAATTCATAACACAAAACTTTTTTCTGTTTATGTACCACTACTAGCCAATCCCGTGCTCGTTTGACAAATCTGGCAACACTGTTCAAGCTTGTATATATTTTATCATAGAATTTTCAGATAAAGTACATTATAAAGGAAGATTTATAAAACAAAAATTTCTTAATAAACGATTGAAAGCTGATGCGATAATGGCTGAAGCGAAATAACCTCAAAAAAATAATATAGTTAACCCAATTTTTAGGTTAAATAAATCCTTTGTTGCCAGATTGTTTTTAGTGTAAATTTTTCATTATACATTTTCCATTATTTATTTATTATCTCAATAACTGTGTTGTAACTATGAATTAAAATTTTCTTAAAAAATGTATTAGTTATTGTTGAATGTTGGTTTAGTATTTTACGAGGGGTGATCCGCAATTGGAAGTAGGTGTACACCTCTTTGGAAGTATTTTGGAAGTACTTGAAATATTTGGAAGTACTTAGATATATTTGGAAGTACTTGGAAATATTTGAAAATACTTGGGAATATTTGGAAGTACTTGGATTATTTGGAAGTACTTGGAATATTTGGAAGTACTTGGAATATATGGAAGTACTTGGAATATTTGGAAATACTTGGAAATATTTGGAATTACTTGGAAATATTTAGAATACTTATAAATATTTGGAAGTACTTGGAAATATTTGGAAGTACAAGTGGAAGTAGGTGCACAGCATATTAGGTCGCGGTTCACCCCTCGGTTTTTTATAACAATGGTAAGAAGAGTTTCTTAATTATAATTAATATGTATGTGAACTTTCCGATATCCCGTATAGTGCAATGTATAAGAGTCTGAAAAACTATCTTTGGAATTATATTGTTCATAAATTTCGTTTTGCCACCAATCGATTCAGATGTATTTAAATAATAATCTCACTAAATTTCAAAAAATCCTAAGAATACCCATATGGTGAAACAACTACCTTATAGAATTAAGTTTATTATTATTTTTTTTCTTTTTAATTTATTTCGATTTAAAATGAACATGTGACACAAAGTCCCCATTTTTAGATGATTTTTATATAAGCGCAATTCTGCAATAAGTTTTGCTTACTGACAAATTCGCTCTTAAAAATACCTCAAAATAAAAAAGTTAATTCAATTCTTATAAATTCCATCTGTTACCATATTATAAAGTATAAGTGATTGCTTAAGAATATATTGATTAGGTAAGTTGTTTCCTTCTCTTGGAGAGGCAGCTCCAGGGCCAATTCTTTATTCTTTAAATCAGTACACTATCATTAAATAAAATTTATAAATTAAAAAGAATATATTTATAATTGATTAATACCAATTTGTTTTGTTTTTTTAATATATTATTATACATTTTATTTAAAAATAAAATAATAAATAATTGCACGAGAAGCAAAAAAAAAAACAGGATTATTTTATTATTTTGAAAGTTAATCCAAGAAAATTTTTAATTTATTTCAACTTCGACAGAGAATATTTGTAATATTTGAAAATTATCTTAAAATTTATTATAAATAAATAGTAAAGAATTTTTTAATCAAAATAGTGATAATCTGAATATTTTTATTATTTACAATTTTTGCATATTTAAGTGAAGTAGAATATTATTTTTTCTTTTGAAACTAATTTACCTAATTAGCCAAACTTTTATATTTTGGTTTAAATAAGTATCAACTTAAGGAAAATTAAAAAAAAAAGATAAATATCATTGACTCATTTTCAAAGAAAGCATGAAATTTAGCTTACAAAATAAAATGACAATTTTTAAATTTAAATTTTATTTTATTTATTTATATTTCATTAAATTTTATATTAACATTCTCTCAGTGAGATATGTTTAACTCTTATCAAATCACTGAACTATTTGAGCATTAAGACCACAGCATTCGACATATATATCCATTCTAGAAAAGGAATTTTGTTTTCCTCTAGACTTGTATCTCATATACTTGTGGGGTGAATTTGGAACATTTTATTTTATTACAATTTGATAAGAGTTACATCGATTGATTAATATCGATTTTTCAAAATTTGATATCTCTCATCTCGGAAAGCTCATTATTTGCAGCGTATTTATATCAAAGCAACATATATATATAGGATATATATATATATATATGTATGTATAATATTATCTGTTCAGTTTAATGTTTTCGCAGTCACAATGAATGTTCTTGATGTTTCGGGTCTTCCATCTCGTGAATCTGTCCATGAAGCCCCTTTCTAACCCTTCATTCAAGTTCTCCATTATACTGGTCGACAAAAATTTGTACCCGTATACCTAACAATGGATTCCAGTAGAGCCCCATACGCTGTCCATCATGCAATTTCTGGATTTTTCAAACAGGTCAGAATTTCGAGATATTATCGGTCAAAACGACGAAAAAGGCCATTTTGACCTATTTTCGAATGCCATTAAATATTAAACAGCACTATTTGAAATCAAAATATTTTGGTTGACTTGATAGAAAACAGCTTCCTCTTTGATTTTCAAATTACTACTTGAATTTAGCTCAATTAGAACTCGAATTATAACTAAAAAATCAAGACCATATGTTTTTATTTATGTTTATTATCCTTTTTAATCACGTAGTTTTAGCTTTTTAGTTATAACTCGAGTTCAAATTGAGCTAAAAACAAGTGGTAATTTGAAAATCAAAGAGGAAGCTGTTTTCTATCACGTGAATAAAATATTTTGATTTCAAATATTGCTGTTTAATATCCAATGAGACTCGAAAATAGGCAAAATGGCCTTATTCGTCGTTTTGATCGATAATATCTCAAAATTCTGACCTGTTATAAAAAAATCCAGAAATTGCATGATAATCAGCGTATAAAACTCTATTGGAATCCTTTCTTTACGGTTACAAATTTTTGTTTAATTTTTGTCGAGCAGTGAATATTATCGCTAAAGATATAGGAATCTATTTGAAAGCCAAAAACTATTTCTTTTTAAAATTTTCTATTATATAATGGATACAAAACAATCTTTCCCCGAGGTACGCCGAGTAGTTAATATCTGTAAAACCAAGCGAGCAACTTCAGTGATAACAAGTGAGATCTTTTGAAACGTGTCGTTTTAGCCTCTGTGGACAGATTCACAGGTCGGTTACAAAACTCGAAACATGAAGAACTTATATATAAATATATGTATAATTTTATTATTTAAACATAAAATATTTGAACAATTTAAAAAGTTGATTGATACAATAACTTGAGAAATTTTACACAAAATATAACTATAGTACATGAAATGATTTTTCAAAATTTTCTTGAATACATGATCGATTGATTTTTTTTTAAATCAAACAAGAAAACAAAATTTTTCTTAAAATTCAGAAGAAAAACAAATAAACTAGAAGCTAAAATAAAAATATATCAATCGCTTAAGTGAAATATCTACACATATTACCTTTTTATAATGAGAATAAATAATCAAGTTCAATTGAATAACAACGTATAATTGAAACAAGGCCTGCCGGAGTGATTTCAACTAAACACTTTCACTCGAGGTCAGGTTTTTTGGCAGTCTTCGGCTCAAACATATTAATACAAGCAGGTCAGTCAATATTTCGTCGTTGAGACTTGTAACATTTATTCGTTTAAAATAACACATCACACAATTATTCACGTCATTGAATTAATTATTTAAATATTTTTTTATTTTAATTCAAGAAATGCCAAATCGTTCTATAGAATAAATTGATTAATTTGAAGCTTTCAAATATATTTATGTATATTTATTTATATACATTTACAAGATTAAAAAACTTAACATACTGAATGTTCTACCATATAAGGTCTTTTTATGAATCTAAAAATAATATTAATAGAATATAATAATAATAATAATAATAATAATAATAACCCTCATATTATTTTTTCACAGCACGAGAAATCTAAATGCTAAGCACTTTGAAAATATTATTTCTTGAAAATTATTTTCTTTTATAGGAAAATTTGCGGGAGCCTAAGACTTTAATAATTTTTTAGTCTTTTTTTACGGGAAGGCCGGATTAAGATGGTTGTTCTGATGCCAGCTCAAAAAGGAGATTCATCATGATGATCCCCTTTTACTTTTCAATACCAGATGAAATTATTACAAAATATAAAATCCATATCGTTTGGTCCAATTGTTGCTTATTATTTTTATTGGTTCTTGGTGTGTACAGAAAAAAATAATCAATTTTTTTTTGTGGTTTTTATAAAATATTTTATATTCAATTTTGGAAAATATTTTTTTTTTATAATTTAGAGGAATATTTTTAATTAACTCAAAAATGTATTCAAGACCATGAACTTTGTCTTACTACTCTTAACGAAAATTCAAATAATTATGAAAGTGTTCAAATAAATAAAAATTATTATTTTAATCAGAAGACGCAATTTTCAGGCCCGCCCAGAGAAATTTCGGGCCACTGGGCAAACGTAAGTATGGGCTCCCTTCGCCCCTTGAAATGTATAAATTTCCATATGTTGGAATATTTGATAAATATTTGTATATATCTGGGCGGATCTGCAATTTTAATATATTCCTTGTAAAACTAAAAACTCTGCTACCTTCAGCAAAACACCATTTTTAATTTATTTTTGTTTAAAAAACATTATTTATTTATTTATTTTATTATTTTTTTGTTGGGATTTTTAATTTGTTGTTAATTATAAAATTAAATCAGTTACTAAATTGCCATTTAATGATTTCTAGAACCAGTTTTCTCATCTATTTTCTTCTCAAGCGATTCAGTACCATCTTCTAGATACATGAATAAAGGGTTTGTTTTAAATTTGATAATAGATAAATGCAATTTTATATATTATCATAAATAGATCCGAAGATAAAAATTGATTGCTAAAATTTAAATAATTTAAATTTTCTATATTAATCCGGCATGGATATATAAAATAATTTTCCATTTCATTAATGTATTGCTCATTTAAATTATTAGCGAGATTTGATTATTAATTTTGTAAGTCTTTCAAGTGCGATAGTTAAGAATAATTGAAATTTTTCGTCAAAAAACTACTACATAATTTAATAATCTTGCGATTCGTCTTTTATACGAAACATCAATTTATTCTTAGTGTTTTTTTGTAATGATATCAAAAATAGTCAGTGAAGCAATGTATATCTAAGATTTTAATTGTAAGAATCTAAAAGTGGTTAGGCAGGCTCCCGCTACGATTCATCCCGGATTGATCTAAACTCAATTCAATATTGAATACGAAGCGAATTTCGGCAAGAGTACTAAACCACTAAGAAAGAGCAATTGGCATTGAAATTTTGATATAAATTGCCTATCAAAGCCTAAAAAACTTTATGAACTAGTAATGTATTATATGGATTAAACCTATTTCAAAACAGTCGAGTAGCTACCAAGAACTTCTTTGCTACAAACATTTCTAAATAATGAAAATATATGAAAACTAGATGAGATTAGATACCCTATCAATTCACTCTAAATTATGAAAATATAACTTGAAAATATTTCATTATAAAATTATAAAATTCTTTTTTGGAATTTTTTATACAAATGGGAATTTCCTTACTTGGTAGCTACACCACCGTCTTATCGTAATGCACACATTTATATAAATCAATTAAAGAATGAATTAAAATATTTAACTTAGTAACCAAAATTTCTCTGGTAAAATTTAAATACAAAATATAACAATTATAGTATTATCACTTTTGTATTGGATTCATAACCCTTTTATGATAGAATTATTAATTAAAGTTTGTAATTTAAAATTTAATAAAATAAAAATGTAAACTTCAAGAAATTCTTATTTATATATATTTAGTTAATAATTAATAATATTTCTTATTCATTTAATGTTTGAAATAAATAACTTTATATTTTTTAAATTATCTTAGTTTATAAATGAAAAAAAAAATATAACCAATAAGGGAAATATATACAATAAGAATATTAAAAGAATCCCCAAGAAGCTCCTAAATAAAAATGCTTTATTATTTGTATGAAGATAATTTTGTTAATAAAATATTTTTTGATAAGATTCCAAAATTTGACACTGATTAGAATATATATATTTTTTTTAAACACAACTTTTAATTGATTAAATAAAAGCTGGTATTTGTGCCAAAGAATAAATGAAGTTTAGATTTATTATTCTAAATACTATTACACTTTTCTAATTTCAAACAGTCTGGGCAATGACAATGGAAAATAATATACCTCATCTTATGGTTATATAATACATCAGTTCAGTAATATTTAACAATTTTAAATGTTATTTTGATCTGACTAGGCTGAGGTTCTTGGCATTGAGGAAAATTCAAGGGGTGGACGGGCGTAGGCCAATCTGAGCGATGGCTTCTCTAGTGCTTGCGGCAAAGTCGTCCCTGCCGTAACATTACCATTCCATATTATATAATACACTCGACATTTGCAAACATGGTCTAAGTACCTGAAAGGTGTGCTGAACGCCTAGCTCTTTGAATTCATGCTAGAGATTCAGCGACATCCGACGTAGTGGATTCCCCAGCGGCGTTTTCACTGTTAGAACGAACCGCATGCAGACCTACACCCGTCGCCCCTGCACTCCCAACGGCTTCAGATGAAGGGGGACATGATACCGTGGTGACCCGTCCAGAACTGGTAACGGATTCGCCACCCGCACTACTTGACATCACGGATCCAACACCACCAATTCCGCTACAGTGACCTGCGTTGTTGTTGTTCGTGCTTGTACAGGAGCGTCGTCGTTGAGAATGCGAGTTCATTGGGTTGCCGTTCTCCCTAGTTGGTGATTTGACGTCAAATACTGAAGTGTCACTTTCGATGTCCGATTCCACCTGTCAAACACATTCATATGATGCATTTAGATCGGGAAACGAAAACCCTCCCATTTCATTCTAGTGCAAGTATCCCATGTTATTAGATTTGCTTTAGTGTTCACTTCGTTCTTCATATTCCTCACCTGTCTAGTACCAGGATATGGTGAAAGCCTATCTGATGTATCCGATCCACAACTTGAACTTTCGCTCAATTCGGTTGTGAATTTTCGAGCTGCTCGAGGGGATGGTGGAGGACGTCTTGAACATACTTGAGACTGAATATGCTCACACACACGACGAAATCGTCGAATGTTACCTGAAATATGGTTATGAATTAGATGGCACAAAAATGAATTTTCAGGCCCCCGTCCCGCAAAAACTAATATTATTTAAATAAAAAACAAATTGGTTGAATTTTTAATAAATGCATTAAAAATTAATTTAGCTGATACATATTTTTTTATAATTTTTATTTGATAAAATTCTTCTAGTAAAATATTTTTTTGTTGCTTACTCTAAAGAGCTAAGTGAAAGTCGAGTCCCACTACTTACTAATCTTCAAAAGTACTATCAGAATGAGTTTATTAAAAATTTATTGTAAAGAATTGAAAGCTTATTTTTAAATATTTATTAATTGGAGGTCTTACGCCTCTTTGAACTCACTTGACTAAGCGGCTGATACAAAATACCCTAGGTACGCCACTGCACAACTTAGCAATTGAATAAAAAATTTAGACAAAAGAAAAAATAATGGGTTAAAAATAGTATAAAAGGATCAAACTCGTAATATGTGTGATGTCTCTTTGAAATTGTTCACCTGAGAGTAGTGTAAATGTAATAGCGTAAAGATGCTCGTGGACTGGCTCGGATGGCTGCCTGGCCACGGCGGCCACGTCCACCTGGAAGCGCACCTGCCTCTGGAACATCGCTGGACCGGTACTCCCTCTTCGGTACTCCACACGAAATGAGAGAGGACTTGAGACACTATGACTTAGCTCTGCGATCTGATAACGAGATAAAAACATGCATCCTTTTTAATACCTTACACGGAATGTATTGAGAATTTGCTTGCTTATATGGTAAACAAATTGAATAAAAATTCATATACAGGGTGCGGCGTAATGGAGTCACACATTTCTAAGGCGAATTCTAAAAAAGGGTACAAGATATGAAAAAAAAACTTTTTATTTATTGTAAGTACATATAATAAAGATGTTTTTGAATTGATTTTAAACATTATATCGTCCAAATGTTGATCTTGACGGACTGTTCCTGAAAGTTTTCCATCACTCTTGTCAGCATATGTTGAGGAATTCTGCGGATTTCTTCATGAATGGGCTCCTTGAGTTAGTCTAGGGTTCAAGGACGATGTTTAAAAAACTCAGCTTTGAGGTACCTCCATAAGAACAGACAGCCCATACGACCTGTCGTTCTCGTGTCATTTTGCAAGATATGTTCTCCGCTCGTCTGATCTCCTGATTTGCTCTTCTGTCACTTTTTCTTATGGGAATACCTCAAAGCTAATATTTTTAAGTATTGTCCTCGAACCCTTGAAGAACTCAAAGAAGCTATTCGTTAAGAAATCAAAGGAATTCCTCAACATATGCTGACGAGATTGATAGAAAACTTTCAGGAACGGGTCCATATGTGCATCGCCCGTAAAGGCAATAATTTTAGAAGATATCATTTTTAAAACCTAACAAAAATAAACTTTATTATATGTACATTCAATAAATAAAAAGTTTTTTTATTCATATCTTGTACTGTTTTTTTTTTAGAATTCACCTAAAAAATATGAGATTCCATTACGCCGCATTCTGTAGAACAAAATTGAACCAAAGAAGAAATTAAATTGAAAGTTTTTGCCGAGAGTAGCAGAATTTTTATATATTGAAGGAGACAATAAAAGAGCAGAAGACACACTCTTTTATTGTCTCCTTCAAAGAAGAAATGTGCAAAAAAATCGACTTTTACAAAATTATTTAAAATTAATTAAAAAAAGAAAATTACCGAAAGAAATGCATGAATGAGATCAGCTTTAACGGATGCTAATGGTTTTCCTTTTACTAGGATAGTAAATGTTTCATCTTTTTCTGTAGTCATTAGGCTTCCGAACCATGATTTCTTTGTGAGTTCTGGAGATGATTCAGGAGTGAGGTGTACTTCTTCTGAAGAAGCTAAAAAAAAGAAATTTGAATATTTATGTTAATATATATGTATATATTTTGAAAGAATTTTATTGATTGTTTAATGTATACAAATAAATACAAATCTTTTATAGAACAATGATAAAGAATGATAAAGTAATCATTTTTCAAACCAAATATTTTTTCAAATTTGCCATTGATAAACGGAGAAATTCTTCTGAAACGTGTGGATTTTTTAATATACATTTCTAGATTATATGTAGAACAATCAGGGGTGCCCACAGAGGGTAATATGCAGAGTGCGTCGTTAAAATTTCTGGGGGGGTTTGAAAATTGTTGCAAAATTAGCATTATATGCTAAAAATAAAAACGGTCAATTTTTATAACTTCAACAAAAGGTAATAAAAACCTCTTCTAACCCTTTCAAGCGAATAAAATATACTGTAGAACTAGAAGGCCTAAATTCGTAATGACAGCGAAATAGAGTAATACATTTTCCTTAGGATGAAGTTTTAGAGGAGACCTTATGTTATTCAATTGAAAAGTTTTTATTTTGCCGAGAGTAGGAGAGTTGTTGATTCATAAAGAGAAACAAAGAGGTTGTCCTCTGTTTGATGCAAATAAACATACACACATATATATCAAATAAGAGACTACAGTTCGAAGGCTTGGCCTTCATCATCAGTCTTTTTTAATTATAAATATTATTTTTCATGGGGTCAGTATCGCGTGGATATTGAAATTTTTTTGTTCTTCCTTAGCCGAAAGCCAGTTAGAATTCTAACAAAAAAAAATCAATATCCACGCGATACTGACCCCATGAAAAGTAATATTTATAATTAAAAAAGACTGATGATGAAGGCCAAGCCTTCGAAAGTGTAGTCTCAGGCACAGTTGTATGTCGGTTGGTAAGCTCTTTTTAAACGTTGACAAAGGGTAAAAACTTAGAATTCACCTTGTACCTGAGGGGGTGGCCAATCAGATGAAAGTGCCTGTCATCTGATTGGCCAACCCGCCGGTCACCAGGTGAATTATAAGGTTTTACCCTTTGTCAACGTTTAAAAAGAGTTTACCAACCGACATACAACTGGCCCTAAAACAGATAAATAATATATATACACATATATTTGATGATATATATGTATGTTTATTTGCATCACGCAGAGGACAAACTCTTTGTTTCTCTTTGTGATACTTATGTTATTCCTCTATTTGTAAGAGAAAGGCGGGTTAATTTTCATGAAATTGGGGGGGGGGGGGGGTTATGAAACTAGGGAATGATGAGCAGCCCTGTATAATTGATTTGTATTTATTTATATACTAATATATAGTCATTGATTCCAAATATATTTACTTTGTAACTTGCGCCTATGAAATCTTGGAGATCCAAGAAAGCTATTTTTTATTGTGGTAAGTCTCGAACGCCAATGGTGGCCAGTCGTATGAGGAGATCCTGGAGGTGTGCAGGGAGCAGGTGTGCCTAGAAGAAATTTATAATATAGATAAAATTTTTAATATAGATAAACGAGAAAGAAGTTTAAAAGTGATAATTTACTCTGTGATAGATCAATATCCCCTGCTCCCGTTGAATTAGTACGGTGATGATGGGGTGATTGTGGGCCAGAAACTGTTTGTGTCGGGCTAATAAGAGACCTGGGACTATGGTGATGAGGCTGGCGTTGTTGAGGAAGAGGACTCATTGTCCCGAGAAGCGGGTTTGCACCAAGATGTCCAGCTCCAATTGAGGTTCCACCTACTCCACCTCCACTAGTCCTCAGGCAGGTGGTATCGGCAATTACACTAGAACCTCCACTTGGTGGGCCAGAGGCTAAAAGTGATGGTACTTGGCTGCTTATTGGCATGTTTACAAAACCCGGGTGAAGAGCTACAGAACTTGAGTTTTGATTCATATGAAGATTACTTCCTGTTCGTCGATTGTGATGGCGTGTTGCACTGAAAAGATAAAATTAAAATTTAATTGAATGCATTTTAACCGATTTAAAAAAGGAGGAGGTTATCAATTCAACTGAATGTCTTTTTATTGTGTTTGTTCGTCGATTTCTCTCCTACAATGTGGACCGATTTCGATCATTTTTTTCATTGGAAAGGGTGTACCTTCCGATTGGTCCCATATTAATTTGGTCAAGTTCTGAATATGATCAATGAAAAATTAACGGAAATCTTAAATTCTTTTGAGCAAATAATGGAAAAATCTTTTATAAATAAAATAAATTGACACGTTCTGATGTGGCCATCCACTTGAATTTACCATACACTTCTGGTTGAGTTTGGTCCAAAGGCCTAGATTTTCATTTTTTGACTCCCTCCCATTAAATGCGGTTTATTTTTGCATTTTTAGTGTTGAGGGGGTCCACTGATGATGTATACAAAATTTGGTTGAGTTTGCTCAAATGGCCTAGATTTGTATTTTTTGACCCCCCTAAAAATATTTTCGTTATTAAAGGTTCATTTTATAGAATATTTCTTTTTTCTTGTTTTTTTTAGTTTGAAAATATTATAATTTTAAATTTTAACCCCCCCCTCCCCTTAATTTTGGGTCAGTTCTTAATCTCAATGCACCAAAACTACGTATGAAATTTGGTTTTGATATTCACAATAGTTTTTGAGCTAGCTCGTCCACAAAATTTGGTAACGCACTCACTAACATACTAACAGACATTTTGACAAAACAGTTATTATCTCGAAAAATATAATTTTTTCGATGTTTACTTATTTTAGATTTTTTGTAGACCGAAATGCCATGGTTTCGCCCAATTTTTTTAATCAAAATTGTTTCAGCCGTTTTTGAGATATTTCGAAAAAAAGAAGGAAAAAAACCACTTTTTTCATGCACGATTACAATACGTGACCATACTCTGTATGGTAAAATAAAAAGGTCGAACGGCTGGATGTGAGATCAAAAGGCCTACCTATTTACCTGCCATGTATGGTAAAATGGTAAAACATCACTAAAAAGAGAAAAATAAAAATAATTTTTAGAAAAAAAACAGACTTCAAAAAATTAAATGCAACAAATAAAATTATAAGAACTCAAAAATCAAATAAAATCCACTAAAAGATATAAAATAATTATGTAATTTAGTTACAACTAAACAATGAAATTTTTCCATGAAACCACTTTTTGAAGTCGGTTGCCAAAACACGACGGATCTTACTTAGTACGTTTGGCGTGTAATGAAGACAACATAGAGTAAGCTCGCTTATATAGTTTGTTTAGCACCAACTTCAAAAAGCAATTTCATGGAAAAATTTCATCGTTTAGTTATAACTAAATTAGATAATTATTTTATACCTTTTACTGCATTTTATTTGATTTTTGAGTTCTTATTATTTTATTTGTTGCATTTAATTTTTTTGAAGTCGGTCTTTTACTAAAAATTATTTATTTTTATGGCTTTGTTAATTTAATTCATAATAATGATTACTTAAATTTTTTATTATACATGGGATTACTTTATATTTTAAAACAAAACTCTCCCTTATTTCGCGTACTCAAGGGATAAGGAAGTGACCTCACCCCAACTTCAACCCTAAACCGTTAAAAAACATTTTTCAATAATCGAAAATAGCTTATAGCTATGTGTGAAAAAGTCGTCTTAATTCAGTAGTCATAATTGAGTGATCTAAAGAATTTCCAATAAATACCTACATTGAAGATTTTATTCATTTAGTGATTTTTATTATTTTTATACAGGGTATGGTCAAGTATTGTAATCGTGCGTGAAAAAAGTGTTTTTTTCCTTCTTTTTTCGAAATATCTCAAAAACAGCTGAAACTATTTTGATTAATAAAATTGAGCTAAACCAAGGCATTTTGCTCTACAAAAAAGCCCTAATAAGTGAACATCGAAAAAATTATATTTTTCGAGATAATAATTGTTTTGTCAAAATGTCTGTTAGTCTGTCTGTTAGTTAGTCTGTCTGTTAGTTAGTCTGTCTGTTAGTTAGTCTGTCTGTTAGTTAGTCTGTCTGTTAGTTAGTCTGTCTGTTAGTTAGTCTGTCTGTTAGTTAGTCCGTCTGCTAATTAGTCTGTCTGCTAGTTAGTCTGTTTGTTAGTCTGTCCGTTAGTCTGTGCGTTACCAAATTTTTGTGGACGAGCTAGCTCAAAAACTAGTGTGAATATAGAAACCAAATTTCACACGTCCATTGAAATTAAGAGCTGATTAGATTTTGGTGCATATTGACCCAAAATTAAGGGGGTGGAGGGGGGGGGGTTAAAAATTAAAAATCTAGGCCATTTTAGCAAACTCAACCAAATTTTGTATACATAATCAGTGGACCCTCAGAAGTCTAAAAATGCAAAAACCAACCGCCCGAAATGGGGGGAGGGGGTCAAAAAATGGAAATCTTGGCCATTTACCAAACTCAACCAAATTTTATATACATAATCAGTGGAACACCAAAAATATAAAAATGCAAAAACTACCCCACCCCCACCCTACATGATTATAAATTATTTTAGGGGGCAGGTTGTATGGTAAAAGTCAAGTGAATGGTCACATCAGAACACGTCATCACTTATTCATTTAGTGATTTTTTTTTAATCCACATTTGAAATTCATCATAAGAAATATCGAGGACATGCTAATTTAATTTCGGGGAAATTAAATGAAATTTATTTTGATTAAAATTTAAAATTGTACTATAATTTATTTGGTGATTTCATGTGAATATTTTTGTATTATTGATTTTAATGAGGTAAAATCAATTTTTTTTTCAATGGAATCGAATGCAAGGGGTGCACCAGTAAAGATGCAGCCCCTATGGGTCTCGAAAGACCCTTGCATTACCGAAGAGAAGGGAAAGTTGATTAAGGCCCGGTTGTAGTGTCGCAAAGTAAATGCTTTTTGCCACTAACCAAGGTAGATGGTAAATGGAGCCACTGGGATGGCCAATCAGATGACAGCCACTGAATGTGCCTGTCATCTGATTGGCCATCCCAGTGGCTCCATTTACCATCTACCTTGGTTAGTGGTAAAAAGCATTTACTTTGCGACATACAACCGGGCCTAAGTGAGAGGATGTAGACGTAGGTGTTTATGCACTCGGGTTTTGAAGGTTTGAAGATTATAAGTGCTGGGAAAGATGGCGGCTGGGAGAGAGTTCCAGTTCCTTGAAGTCATTGGGATATATGTATTGGCGAATGAAGTGGTCCGGCACTTTTCTAATTTGACCGCGAAAGAGTGTTGGGAGTTAAATTAAATTAAAATTATATTCAATAAATAGATCAGAATTTTATTTATTTTCGGAGATTCAATTTATTCTAAAATATTCGATATTTCTTAAATACTTTGCCCCTACTGAATTATCTAATTAAATAAGCTAGTTATGAAAAATCTAAACAAAATTTTGGAATATATTATTTAAACATAGGTAGGTACCTACATACTATTTTTTTAGCTTTGTAGAATAATTTCAGAAAAGTAATGGAAGGCAGCCCAAGGATAGTGAAGAAAAAAAATTATTACATTTCCAAATAAGATCTATTTATTGGACTGTCATTCTTTTTTTCCTCTTCCTGTTTTCAACGTTTCGGAGGATTCTTCCCTCGTTCTTCAGGTTTCAAAGGGTCAGTGAAGGAAACAAACAGGAAGCTTCATTATTCTCTCCTCTAGGAGTGTTTGAAATTTGTCTTTTCTTAACAAATCATTAAATAGAATTTTTTCCCTTAATTATCAATTATCAATTAAGAGGAAAAAATTATATTTAATCCTTCTGTTAAGATAAGACAAATTTCAGACACTGCTGGAGAGAGAAGAAGGAAGCATCTTGTTTGTTTCCTTCACTGATCCTTTGAAACCGTGAAGAAGCGAGAAGAACCCTCCGAAACGTTGGTTTTAAAGAAAGGGGAAAAATGACAGTCCAAAAAATATATCTTATTTGGAAATGTAATAATTTTTACTTTACCATACATGGTATGGTCAAGTATTGTAATTATGAATGAAAAAAGTGTTTTTTTTGCTTCTTTTTTCGAAATATCTAAAAAAAGGATAAAACTATTTTGATTAAAAAAATTGAGCGAAACCATGACATTTCCGGTCTATAAAAAAGCCCCAAAAGTGAACATCGAAAAAATGATTTTTTCTGATATAATAACTGTTTTGTCAAAATGTCTGTAAGTCTGTGCGTTAGCAAATTTTGTGGACGAGCTAACTCAAAAACTAGTGTGAATGTCAAAACCAAATTTCACATGTAGTTTTGATAAATTGAGATTAAGTGCTGATTAGATTTCGGTGCATATCGACCCAAAAGGGGGAAAGAGGGGCTTAAAAATTTAAATTATAATATTTTCAAACTAAAAAAAAACAAGAAAAATGAAATATACTATAAAATGAACCTATAATAACGAAAGTATTTTTAGGGGGGGGGGGTCAAAAAATAAAAATCTAGGCCATTTGAGAAAACACAGCCAAATTTGTGTATACGTAATCAGTGGGCCCCCAGAAGACAAAGGACCAGTTGTACTCACCTCGTCGGTTGGTAAACTCTTGTTAACCGTTGGCAAAGGGTAAGCATGGCGCAGTTGGCCAATCAGAATGAAAGTGCCTGTCATCTGATTGGCCATGCTAGGCCATTTACCGTTTGCCAACGGTTAAAAGAGTTCACCAATCGACATGCAACTTCGGCCCTAAGAGTGAAAAAAACTAATCCGCCCAAAATGGAAGGAGGGGGGAGGGGTCAAAAAATGAAAATTTTGGCCACTTGTACTAAACTCAACCAAATTTTCTATACACTAATTACTGGGCCCCCCAGTAGTCTATAAATGCAAAAGCTAACCCCCCTACATGATTATAAATAATTTCATTAAATATTAAATATAAAAGAGGGGCCAGGGTATATGGTAAAGTCAAGTGCATGGCCACATCAAAACGTGCCAATTTATTTTTCTTCACTATCCTACCATTACTTTTCAACTAAAAATTCTACCAGTTCGCCTCTCTCTCCAATGAGAAAATTTCTTCAAATAATTTCAATTTTTATGAAAGCCAATAAGTTTGCTTTACATTTTTGTAATTCTTACTTGAAATGGTGTCGTCGAGGAGTCATTGGAGAACCTTCTGAAATCTGACCAAAGTGGATTGCACTTGTCCCATTAACAGCACAAGAATCAATCCTTTTCCTTGGAGGATCGCTCCCTTCAGCTCTTTGGCGAGCTGCACTTTCCGTCTCATCTTCAAAAGCGGGTCTTCGCCGTTTTCTTTCCAAGAGTAAAAAGTAGATAACTTTTTCCGTATTAGCGGCTATGGAGAATTACAAAAAAAAAATTACTAAGTACAAATAACAGAAAAAATTATATACACAAGACTAGTGATTTACTAACTTGGGACTGAGAAGTTCCTGGATAAGTTTCTCCCTTTCTTTGAAACAGCCAAGACTGGAGATGGCTTGGAGCACATCAGGATCCATAGCGTCAATTGAAGGGATGATATGTGTTTGCACCGCTTCACATCATGGGCAATTCCAGCTCGAGTTCTCCTTTACCTCCAGCTGTGACCCAAGGGTGACGATTTATATCCGCCAACTAAACCAAAAATTCACATTTTCTTATCGTTTCAATTCAAAATACAATTCAAAAACTAGTTAATTAGAAAAATATGTCAATTATATCTTTTTCAGAATTTTTAGAATATATTAGGTATAAAATTTGAATTTTTAGAATATATTAGTTTTAAAATTTGAATTTTTATTTAAATCACACATAATTAATTATAATTATTTAATGAAATAAATAATACAATATAACTACGACGCCTCGATCGACTCATTCTACGATCGTTCTCAAGTATGAGCACCCACTCCGATTATAGGTTAACTGAGCCAATCACGTGTCGGTCAAGCTTATATAGACTCCATGTACAGTCCAGTCAAAAAACCAACACACTGACGACCTCAGCGCCCCCTGTTGGACTGAGCATTACATGTTTTTAAAAACCATTAAGCGAAAAATAATGACAAATCAAATGATTTGTTATTATTATCAGAATAAGTCGATCGAAACGTCGTAGTTATATTGTATTATTTGTTTCATTAAATAATTATAATTAATTATGTGTGATTTAAATAAATATTCAAATTTTAATCAAATTAATCACAAAAATAAAAGCTTCAACAGCTTCATTACTAATATTAGGTATATTTTATTGATTGTTTTGTGTATAAATAAATACAATTTTTTTATAAAAAAACAAACTTCTATTTTTCAAAATTTGAAGATAGAGATCCTCTCTTAAATCAAAATAATTTATTATTTTTAAAGAGTTATGTATGTCGGTTCAAGGTGAAACATTTTATATATAATAATAAAAAAGTAAATAGAATTTCAAGGTAGGTAAAAATAAAAAGCAAATATATATTTTTGAGTTTTTATCTCGATTTATATATTTAGAAAGTATTTTATGTTAACTCCTGATGATGAGCTTCTAAATCCGAAATATGTATATATTATATATCGAGATACAAACTCAAAACATATATTTGTTTTATTTTTTGTGAAACATACCTTGAAATTCCTCTTACTTTTTTATTACAAAATAATTTAGTTAACAAAATTGATTGCTTAGCCTGTGACGGGACATAGATAGGATAGACATAACAGTTTTTAAAATCTAGAATTTAGGAACATAAATATTCAATTTGAACAGAAAAATCCGAATGTATCATCTAACCTGGGACACAAATTTGAATTTTACAATCACGAAATTCTAGATAAAGAGTGGAATTTAGTAAAAAGATTCATTTTAAAAATGATCGAAATTTTAAACAACAAAAATTCAATTAACAAAAGTTAGATATAGACTCAATTATTTATCAAAAATTCTCGTAAATATTTATATTTTTTATTTTTGATTGAGGATAATTTTATTCTCTAAGTCAATCTTATCATAGTCTATTTTCAAAATATTTATTTAATAATAGTTGCTTTTATAATCCTTTACTTGGAAGCAACTATTTTTTCAAATTAGTTAAAATTTCCATTGATAAAGGGAGAATTTTTCTCAAAACGTTTCGACTTCAACTAAACCTATTCATTTAGTTTTTTTTTTTTTTTTTTTTTTTTTAACAGATTTATATTAGTTTATTATGTTATAAGTTATAACAGAAAATAAATAATATTTAAGACGCGTACAGTAAGTCGTTTTTCCGGGTTGACTTCTATCATGCCCCGGAGCAAATTTTGGCAGTCTGGAGGAACGAAATGTGGAATGTGGAATACGCCGCGTTTCACTTTCTCAAGCAATTGACGTAGGTTGTCATCGTCGAAAGGAAGGGCCCCGACCAGAAGGGCATACAAGATCACTCCGCACGACCACACATCCGCCTTACGGCCGTCGTATTTTTCACCCTAAAATTACAAATCAAACAAAACGTTTACATATATATACAAGGAGGTAGCCAGAAAAAAATTTCGGGGCAGATTAGTTAATTTTCGGGGGGGGGGGGGGGGGGTAGCTAGCTACACACCGAAGGGCTAGTGGAGTAGAAGACAACATATATCAAATATCATATCTTAATTCGACTAGGTTTGTAATTTGTTTATACTCTGCTAATTTACATTTGAAACAATAAAAAATATTTTAAGGACGTTCCCTATTAAATCGATTTTCTTGCAATCCTTTTTAATACTTTGAATATACATATTTATAAGTGTCCTTTATATGTATAAATTTTTTCAATAGTCCTTGTGACACTAAATTTGTAAATATTGACCATTGAAATTTGCATATTTAACACGCCAAACTTATCCCAATTGATGTTAAAACGACTGTTTCATTAAATAACAATCGTAATTTTCGAGAAATTATTTTGAAAAACTGAGAATCATTAACTGAAGTTATAACAAATATTTTTCTGTTAAAATAATTGTATCAAGCGGTATTTGTTTTGTATGAAACATGTTACAAGTTAGGTACTTTTGATGGTTTTCATTTTTTCTCTCATGGCATGGCAAGTGAGAGATGGCGACTTGGCAACGTCGTACTAAAACCACTCAATTTTTCCATATCTAAAAAACTTCTTCAGCTGGTGCATTTGAGATTTTTAGCTAATTCTCTCAACCTAACTATATTGTTCTCATCTGGAATTTCGCATTGAGCTGTTTCATGACGTGTTTTTTTTTTATTCTTTGGATTTTAGCATCGGTAAGAATGCAATGTTGTCAGATACGAGAAACGACGCAGTGAAAATATTTTTGCCTTGAGAGTAGGGGAAAGCTGTATTATTATGTCTGAGCTATATTAGGGAACGTCCTTAAATATGGATTTGTGGGTATTCGGTCTTCAAGTAAATCAAAACAAAATTTGGTGTAGGCTCAAGGTGAAACATATTTAAGAAAATTACAAATAAATTACTAAGTAGGTTTTACAAATAAAAGATTCATATGAACAAGACTCAATATATCGTTGCCTTAGAGTGCAGTGGCGTAGCGAGAGGGGGAAAAGGGGGTTATCGTGCCCCGGGCGCTACTTACAAAGGAGTGCCAAATGGTCCGCAAAACAAAAAATTGCTGGATAATTTTTATTTTTATTATAATTGATTTCTGGAAAATATATTTTAAATTTAGTGCCAGTGTAATATAATAAATGTTAATTCGTAAATAAAAAGGAAAAAAAGGAACACTAATAGTCTAAATCAAACTGTAATAATATATTCATAATAGAAATGGCACGTCTTTTCTACTGCCAGGGCTGACTCGACCTGTGTCTAGATGATCATATACATTTCAAAATCTACTCTTGATATCTCAACTACATTTTTTGTCTCAAATTTAAAGCCTAGCTTGAGCCTATGACTTTATTTATTTATTAATTTGCGAGTATATTTTACATATAATATTATATGGTTTTCGAATGGGGGGGGGGGTGCTAAAAAGGTATCGTGCCCCGGGCGCGAGTTAAGCTCGCTACGCCACTGTTGAGAGTGTAAACCTGCTAACTCACAACAAGGAAATTTTACAGGGCAGAGAAAAAACAAACAAAATTTAATATTGTTGTTATGGAAAGAAACTATTTTTCACATTTTTTTTCTAAAACTTACGATGGTAATTTTAAGTAGCAGTTTTACTTGGACGATGCTGCATCTCTTTTTCTTTCGAACGGTATTAATATGTCATATATGATAAAAAAATAGATTTAGCAGGTTTACACTCTAAGCCGACGATATTATATTTTGGGTGATGCCGACGAGCCCATCTTCGGGAGTTTAGATTGAAAATTTATCAATTATTAACGTTATCAATGTAAGCTCCTGAAGAAAGCCTTATTTAGAAATGTTTACTGATTCTTGCTCATGAGCAATATTTCTTTTTTGTGAAACCTACCTAATAGTAATTTATTTTTAATTGTACAAAACAAAATTAATTAACTGTGACGTTTTGCCTCTTTCATTTGAGAATTTTTAAGCTAAATTGAACAAATTTCAAATAAAATATACAAAATGTGGCAATTATTGTTTTGATTCACCTAAGTCCAAATGCCTATGAATCCATAATTAGAATTTTAAAAGAATGGGCACAAATCACATCTGAGAATATATACAAAATATACCACTATTTTATCATTATAATTATTATGTTACATATGAATAAATAAAAAAAATAAGATATATATTGTAATTTAAATATAATCTCGGTAGAATATTTTATTTATAACAATACATACTTAAAATTGAATAGACTTTCAGCTAATATTTAAATATTATTCATCGATTATATTTGTATGTACTTTAAGGAAATATATGCTTTCACTTCAAATTATAAATTTTCAGACTCATCATATACTTAATATGTAGAAATATAAAATCTTATAATAAGTAATTGAAGGAAAAAGTGAAACTTTTTCAAGACTCGGTAATGATATTTTTTGAATAATTTTGCATTTTTTAAGGGGCCATTAATAAAATACGTCACGTAAAATTTCGCCTTCGTCACATTTTCTGGGACACCCCTAACATATATAACGCCACAAAAGCTAGCCCCCCCCCCCCCCCCCACACACTTATAAACGATTTGTTGCTGACAAATTAAGAAAAAAATTAAAATAAAAGTCCGAATGTTACTTTTCTTTAGGACCCCTCCTCCCTGGTTGCGAACATATTTTATGAATGGCCCCTAAAAGGAAGATCTGGAGATAGTAAGGCCAAATTTTAATAAGTTTTATCTGCGTTAGATATAAAAACACTTTAGCGCAAGAACGAACTTTCTAAGACTTTTCCTTCATATGTTTATCGTTGGAATCGAAATCCACACACTTACAGAAAAAAAAATTTTTGAGAATTATTTTTCTCCTCCTTCCAGACATTTTTCAAAATAATGAGCAAATAAAAACAAAATTGAAAATTTATCATTGAATTCAATAGTAGGCTATCCCGGCAGACAAGTGAGTAAAAACTATTCGAGGCTCTTAATTACTATAGGGCATAGAGTAATATAGAGTGTAAGGCTCCTTAAAGGAGCCAATGTTTTTTAGCGTAAACGAGTTACAGAGCTCTCTGGCGGTTTGGAACGGGCAATAAAATAAAATGGCGGGAACCGCTCTCTTTAGCTCTATAATTAAATTATTAAAGATTTAACATATAAAAATCAAAGAAATAAATTACTAGTTAATTTTATATAGGATACTTAAGTACATTTCAGAATTTTTAGGTCGTTTAAAAAAGTATATTCTTTATCTGACTTTAAAGCAACCTTTTCCAAAACATTGACGTCGAGAACTAAGCATATTTAATAATATTTTAATCTATAAATTTGCACGTTGGAAAATTTTCTAAATGAACGTTTAGCACAAAGCCTATATGAAACTGTTATCTATGACAAAGTCTTTAAATGTTTATGGCTATGATCTTTTAATACCTCTTAGGACTAGGAATAATGTTCCCCGCCCCACTTTTCAATATTCGGTAGCCTTCCACTCTATATTAGTCTATGGTATAGGTATAGAGCAGGAGTTAGGAATATTGTCGGGGCTGGTGGGTCCTCAGATAAGGCATAACCAATCTCTTCGTCCTCATCTCATTGCTATTCGCTTAGTTAGAAATTCCGGGTCCCTGTCAAATTTTAATTATGTAGCACAGGGGTAGAGAACCTGAGACCTTCAGAATCAGTTCTTCAACCTTCAAAGTACGGCCTTCTGGGTCTGTTGTGAAAAATGCTAAATTTTGTAAGAAATATATAAGAACTATAATTTTGAAGTTACACATGAGATCTCCTTTGCTTACTTGCCTGCCAGTTGCTCCAACTTCACGATTTGCCAATTCATTCATCGCGGGTAGAAAAAAGCAAGGGTGACCTCCTCGCAAGATCCACAGTCTTTCTGATAAAAACTCAAACCGAACAAATCATACTGGCAACGAAAACAATCAAAATATTTCCCATTAAAGTTTAGGGAAAGCGGTGTTGGTTTATAGTGAAACATATTAAACAAAGGAATTATTATTTAACGGGTTATAGTGGTGTTTCACAAAGAGAGAGATGAAGGGTTCATAGCCCGAAATATGTATAGAGATAAATAAAAAATCTCCAAAATAATTTAAAAGATTTTTTTAATTTTTTTAATTTTATTTCCTCTTTGTGAAACACCACTATAACCCGTTAAATAATAATTCCTTTAAAATATTTCCCTTTCATCTGATTAAGAAACATTTTTTGGTATCCTCAAGTTTACTTAATTAATCGGTACCCCCGGCAAGCAGGCTGTTGGGCGAGCCTAGAATTGAATTCATGCAAATTTTTTTTTGTCTTTAAAAATATGTAAACCGTGGAGAAAAATCATTTATAAGCATGATTTTTTTCTGTCTATTTGTCTGTATGTGTGTCTGGATTCAGATTCCGATAACTCAAGAACAAAAAGTAGTAAAATGTTCGTTCTGCTTGTGCTAAAAAATTAATATTTCCAATGCGGAGAAGTGAATATCTATTGGGCTTTCTAGCTTTAGAACTTCTGGTTTAAAAATGAAGAAAATATCATTTGTTGAATGATTTTAATGAGATTTTAAGGCAATGTATTTATAATATAGGCATAAATGAACAATTAAAATTTAAGTTTCTTATTAGTTACTTTTACGGGCGTTTCTAGCGTAAATAAGTTTTCACTTTTTTGTATTTAATGACTGTGCGGGTGAGCGATGATTCCATAAGAATCTAACCGAGGAAAATGACTATGGATAGAATGATCTCTCTTTCTTTAGAGCTAAGGCATTGCAAGTAAGCCAAATACAAGTCCAAACCTGTTTCAGATTAGTTTATATTGAAATTAAAATCACATTTACAGCCAGTTCTCGGCTTGTAAAGTCGTTGTTAAGTTGACAGACGGTCAAACCTTAGTATTCACCAAGAACCGGGCCGGTTGGTCAATCAGATGACACGCACTTTCATCTGATTGGCCATCGGGCCGGAACATGGTGAATACTAAGGTTTGACTGTCTGTCAATTTAACAAAGACTTTACAATCCGACATACAAATGGCCCTTAGATACCTAGATATCATTTAAAATGATTAATTCACCGAAACTACAAACAGCGTATCGAGTCTTGAAAAAGTCTCACTTTTTCCTTCAATTTTACTTCAACTATAGTGAAAATTGTATTGTTTAAAAATATCAAATGTAGCCCAAGATTTTAAACTAGTGTGTTCAAGTTTAGTTTGGGCTTTGGTCGGAGGCGGGTCTAGATCTCGGGAACCTCCATATCTACGTCGTTGATTCAAATAAGGAAGAAGAAGAATATCATCTCTGTGAAACATTTAAACAAGATAACGAACCCGAATAACTTCTGGACAAGCGTAGTGAGGAGACCCGCAAGAGGTTTCCAGCATACTGCCTGCAGGCTGGAGAGAAGCCATTCCGAAATCCGCAATTTTGATATTATTCTTCTCATCGAGCAATAAATTTTCTGGTTTTAGATCCCTGTGACTAGAGACAAAATTACAAATAAATAACATTTCAATTTATGTGAACGTAAAGAAAAAGAAAAATCACGGTTTACCATATTGAATGGCTGTGGCAAAAATCTAGAGCTGAAATGATTTGTCTAAAGAATCTTCGTGCTTCTTTTGGAGTAAGGCGCCCTTTTTTCACTAGATAGTCAAAGAGCTCTCCTCCAGATACGTGCTCTAAAATTAAATACCTGTCGAAAAGTATGATCGGCATATTAATTTCTTTTCCTTTGTATATTTTATTTGACATATAATATATAATAAAACCTCGTTTATCCGGCACTCAATTATCCGGACCTCCAGATTATCCGGATCGGATTTGTAGACATTTTTATTTTAATAATTGTTCACATAGATAATAATTTTTAATTCAAATATTGTTATTAATAATTTTTTAAACAATTCTATGTAATTTTGATATAAACATGTTTTTTTATCGTAATAAATTCAAATTCGCTTATTTGAGGATTTGTTTTGTTTTTATTACCCATATGTCCGGATTTCCGATTATTGGGTTTGCCTTTGGTTCCAGTTAGTCCGGATAAACGAGGTTCTACTGTAATTAATTTTTTTAGTACATTACTGTTATTTTTTTTAACTTAAATATATTTATATTAACGGAGTTTTTTTCCTCATTAATAGCATTCAAATGAAAATAATTAATTATAGATTAATTAGTATAGCAAAGGGTTGTAGTCCTAAAAACATTCTACAACACTTGCATTCTCTTATAATTAAATGCATAATTGTTTTTCAATTACATGCAAACTTCAGAATTCGACTTACAAATATTTCTTGTTTTCATAAACATCGGATAAACCTAACACATGGGGATGATCGATGAGTTTCATGATCGCTATTTCTCGCTCCACCTAATAAAATGGAAAAAAAACATACATAAAATCTCATTGAAAATAAGTCGATTGATTGTCCTTACCTTCATTAACACAGATTCACTAAGTTTCTCGCGATTGATAATTTTAATCGCTACCTTTTTGCCAAGGACGCAATGAACGCCAAGCTTAACAAGTCCTAAAAAGAAATGAATTGAAATCAAATTTGATGTTGATTTTGGTAAAAATATCACACATCTAAATGAATATGCAATTTCGAAAATGACACATGTCTGAAAATTGAAAATTTTCATTAACTGTTAAGGAGTTATGTGTTGGTTCTAGGTGAAACATTTTAATATAATAATAAAACTTGAGCTAGATGCGAGGTAGGTTTCACAAAAAAAGAAATAAAACAAAAATTAAGTTTTGAATTCGATAGATTTCGGACGGTGCCTACTAAGGACATATTCCACTATTTTAACACCTTGGTTAATTGTAAAGATATCATTTAATTAATTTTATAATACAGCTACAATAAATAAAGTTAAAGCTATTTTGAGCTTGGAGAATTGTTCCTTTAATAAAAGTTAAAGTTCCTGGAGCCGCCGAGCGATACACGGTAACCAAATTAAAAAAATACAAATATATATAATACACGCCCCCTGGACCCCCCCCCCCTAAACCACGCACCGTTTTCTTTGACTCCTGATGATGGTTTCACCCCCAAAATATATCGAATTCAAAACTCAATTTTGTTTTATTTCTTTTTTTTGTGAAACCTACCTCGCATCTTGCTCAAGTTTTATTATTATATGAAAATATTCAGGAATGAAAACACTCATTATTTTCTCAATTAGTGTAAATTTTATAAAATTTATTTTTGAGTTACATTTTGAGGGTAGTAAAATTAATACTAGAGTTGCGCCTTTTTTGGGCATAGCAGGTGCAGGGAAGGTTTTAGATTCCATTTATATGAAAAAGTGTATTTATCAAAATATGCGAGATGTGCCCTTTTCGAAATTGCATATTCAAATATAACCTAGTTTTTAAGAACAAATTAAAGATATGGACATCCACTCGGTGCAAATAAATATACTTTCATATATTTATATAATTTTTAAGATTCTATTCAAATATATTAAAAAAATTTTCACTTTTTCCTCTGCTTTTAATTTTCTTTTCAAAAATTTTTACATAAGAACTCACAAATGAAATTGCAATCTCTACATGTAACTAAATTTTGTAGAGATGATACTTTTAAATTTTTAAATTACATATTATGGTTGAATTTAAGCTTCAGTGGTTATTTTTTAGAGTTCTGTTCAAAAATAAAACAGCGCCCGATTAGTTTCGATACAATGTCTATCTGTCCGTCCGTTCTTACGTCTATAAGAGCATTGTAGATTATTAACTACAAGTATTTATTTTACCTGAAATTGAAAATTGTATTAAAATTTTAATTAAATGATTATTTTGGGGAAGTTTGAATTTTTTGTGGGGTAGAAAATAAAAAAATATATGAACCGTTTATTTTGAAAGTAGTCCAAGTTCAATTTTGAAAAAAAAATGTATTAATGCGAGCTTTAGTTAGGCATAGAGCATAGATATTTTCTTGAAATGTTTTTGTTTTGCCGAGAGTAGCAGAGTTGTTGATTCACAAAGAGAAACAAAGAGGTTGTCACCTGCTTGATGCTAGATATTTTCTTTCTCATATTTATAAAAGGATAGTCAATGTAGTACAAACAAATACTCTTATATAAAAATACATATAAATAGAAATATATGGACCGTTTATTTTGAAAGTGGTGTACAAATTTTGAAGAAAATGAGTTAATACGTCAATTTTAGTTAAACATAGATGTCTTCTTTCATATTTATAATATCCCAGTCAATGGAGTACAATATCCTCATGAATTCGTCAAAATAAAATATATATAAATTTATGTATTTATAAAAATATATTGAAGGAGACACACTTTTTTATTGTCTCAATAAAAGTGTGTCTTCTGCTGGAATTATAAATTGTATTTATTTATAACGAGACTATCGTTTCGAGGGCTTTGCCCTCTTCATCAGTCTATTACAATTGACTCTTCATCAGTCTATTACAATTGGCAAAGCCCTCGGAACTATAGTCTCGTTATAAATAAATAAAATTTATAATTCCAGCAGAAGACACACTCTTTTATTGTCTCCTTCAATATATAAAAATTCTGCTACTCTCGGCACAAAAACTTTCAATTTAATATAAAAATATAAATACAAATATCTCGAAATAACAAAAAATGAACTTTAACCAAATAAACGGTCCATATTATATTACTTTAAGATTCAATTGAATAAAATATCCGTTTTTATATATGGATCATAGACTCTAAAGGAGGAGTCTTCAAACTATGCACCGCGGAGAACTTTCAGGTGTACCACAACGATGTGGTCACTTTACTAAAATAATGTTACATCTTCAAAATAAATAAATAAAAAAAGCTATATAATAAAAAATTTTAAAAAAATTGTGGCAAAAATGTCAATTAATTAATTTTGTACGCCAACTTGATTGTAAGTTATAAATATACTGAAGTTGTTTTTTCTACATTTTGAAGATGATCTGCAGGTGGAACTTTTATTGAAAATTTGGTGCACCGATCGAGAAAATGTTTGAAGACCCCTGCTGTAAAGATTTAAAATCAAGCACCCTCTTTGATTTGCTCTTAACACTGCTACTCTTAGAGATTAAAACAATTTATTTTTAAAACCCTAATGCACGCTAACTAAATGGTTTGAAGTTAAACATATAGATAGAATAGATTTATATAATTTTCTAGTAAAACTTTTAATTATTATAAAATAAAGTAAACTCTAATACTAACTAAATGAATTACATTTTATTTTTGAATGTAGCAGAGCTTTTTTTTTTAATTGAAAAGTTTTTGTTCTGCCGAGAGTAGCAGAGTTGTTGATTCACAAAGAGAAACAAGAGGTTGTCCTCTGCTTGATGCAAATAAACATACACACATATATATCATCTCGATATATATATATATGTGTGTATGTTTATTTGCATCAAGCAGAGGACAACCTCTTTGTTTCTCTTTGTGTAGCATAGCTTTTGACTAAGCATTAGTTAATAATAAATATTTTTCTCTTTAATTAATCTCATTTATGGAATTCGTCAATGAATGTAGTGAATATTTTCAAAAAAAGAAAGATGATGAAATAAGGAAAATAAAGTTTCAAATAAATCATCTAGCAAATTGGAAAGATTCGAATTTGATTACAAAACTTTTAAAAAAATCTATGTAAGAAATACAAAGTAATAAAAATACTGAAGACATTGCGATTACATGAACTCTGTTTTATTCTCTAGAATGATTTGATTAATTTATTATCTAATTTTTTTTTAATTTTTATAAAAATAAGTCGAATATTTCATTTTCAATTCCCTAAACAATTGGTTTTAAAAGGGGATAAAAACTACATATTTTAATGAAAACGAATCATTGATATTTTGATAGTTAATATTTAAACAAAAAACTAGACATTTTTAGCAGAAAGATTTCTAATACGTTTCTATCGTCTTAATAGATTTCACATCTCGTTTTTAATTACGTATTAAACAGAGATCTTACTTATCATTGTAAAAGAACACACTTATCATTTTTTAATTGAAAACTATGCGAAATTATTTCATTTTAAAAGGTGTTTTTTTTTTTGTTAGAAGGGTTGATAAATATTTATTTTAATTGCCTTGTATTGTACTTTTTTCCATTCTTATAATTAATAACTTACTATTATTATTATATTATTATTTATGTTTTAAAAAAGCATCGACTACTAAGGTCATTAGTGCTTCGAATTTGTAAGATATTCCACTTCGATGTTAGTTATTGCATATATTTTTATTTATTATACTCATATATATTGGTATATATATACACACAAGAGATCAGTCCCCAATTAATAACTTTAGTAAATTTTATTAAGCTAAACCAGACTTGTTTAAAAATTATAAAACCCCGAATTGTTAGAAATTCATTTGATTTAGAAAAAAAAAAACGGAAAAATATTGTCTTCATTAAGTTTTTGAATCAGAATGGCGTCCTGATTTCTTAATGTATGAAAAATTTTACTTTATTATTCATATATAAAAAAATTTACTCCCTTGTTTCACCTAAATCAACAAATTAGTGTAATTTTATCGGTACCTGAGATTTTAAAACAATCTCTTATACTAAGTGTTATTTATCATTTTCTTATTCGTTAACTTTTTACAATATTTTTTTTATTTCTATTAATTAGCTAGTCTAAGAAAAAATAAATTTTAAAAAATATTAAAAAAAAACTATTTTAGATAAATAATACAAATACATAATGCAGATCTTTTAGGTAATGTGTGTGTTTTAAACCTATTTATTTTATTCGATAATTTTCTATGAATCTAAAATATATTATTTAAAACTAGGTACCTATATATTTATATTTCTTTATTGATTTAGCATACATTTACCCTGATTTAAAATTCTATTAAAAATGAAACTAATTAAGAAAACATTTTTTTTTTTTTTTGATCAATCAATAATAGCGTTAGATCTAATAAAATTATTATCACTTGAGAAAACTAGGCGAAATCGAGGAAAAACTTATTGATACTTTCTTGCAATGATCATTTTCTTTACGACAATCAAATCTAGGATATAATTACTAGAAAATTTTACGAAATGGTTAGTCAGGGAATAAAAAAGTAATAAATTTGAAATATGATGAGAAATAATTTTTCATTTTCTTGTGAAACGATTCTTTCGAGAAAAAAAGTGTCAAAAAATTTGGGGCGATTTTCGGTTTGATTTTGTGTTTGTGTATTTTTTTAAATGGGAATAGAACCAATTGGTTTGGCTAATTGGTGGCATGGATGGCAGTTGCTGGTGTTTGGCTTTGGCATATTTGACGGGTTTTTTGGGCTGGTTTCGGGTGCAGGGCCCGAGCTGGTCGATACCGACAGCCTGCATCAGCCAGCCTGGCTTGCTCCAGGTATGGTTCGAGTTGTACTTGCCTGTCTGCCCTTTGCCCAGTGTCTTCTCCAGGCGAAATGGACCGACATACTGCTGATGCTCGCCAATAGGACCCTGGTCCTTTTGCATGGTCCAAAACAAGAGTTAGTCATAAATTGCGAAGGCTTGAACGATCTCACATCAGCTCAGTGCACAGCTCGGGATAGAAACATGGTATTTTGCTTACAAAATCCTTGCTGGAAATTCAGTCGACATTTTAGGGAGGGGACTTAAATACGCACGCGTCCGAGACCGAATCGATTCTGCGCTCAAAATCCACCCCTCTTTCCCCGTAGAGAAATTCAATAGAAACACCCCCGGCGGACAAGGGTGCAACGCGGCACTCGCACCCCCGCCCGCACCCCTCCTCTAGGGGGGGCCAAATTATACTTGTTTATTAAACACCAATCTATACATATTCATTCATTTCTAACAATCTTACATTACTCGCATTATTTGCTTTTAATCGAAATTCTCAAAATATTTAATTTAATTTTATACTATCATTTCTAATAGACAATTTTATTTGATCTCTATTCTAGTATTTAAAAAAAATCAACCTCATCTTTAGCCAAATTTTCTTTCTCATTATCTTTCTTTTTAACCGACTTTGAAAAAAAATGAGGTTATTGGTATTTCCAATATACAATTTACACGATATATCTAATATATATATATATACAAATTTTTTATAATGAAAATTATTCCGACACCACATTAAACATATTTTCTTCTAGTAAAATTTACAAAATTTATTAATTAGATATTTGTAATTATTTGATCATAAGTTAGGATACAACATTTAATTTTTAGAGATTTTATTTAATTTTTTTTCTGTTTCTTTTTCATTTATTTACACAATATTTTTACTCTTGATTGTGTTGAGAATATGTATGCACCTCTTTTGGGAAAAAATAAATTGTTTCCTTAAAAACTGGTTTGATTAATAAAAATTAATAGAAACTTTTACATATATATACATATATCAAATTTTAAAAATAGTTGTTTTAAGAAAGAAATATATAAAGCAACTAGAAACAAATAAATATTTTGAAAATAGACAATGATACAGATTGTCTTGGAGGTGAAATTACCTTGAATAAAAATATAAATATTTATGAAGAATTATTTTTTTCTAAAATTATATATATATATAAAAATACAAATCTTTAATAAAAACAATCCAGAACACGTTTATTTTAAAAACAAACGTTTCGGGAGAATTTCTCCCTTTGTCAATGGTAATTTTTCAAAAAAAGAAAAAACAGTTGCTTCCTATAAAATTTTCTAAATCCTAAATTTTAGAGGAAACAACTTTTTTTTTCTTTTTTTGAAAAATTACTATTGACAAAGGGAGAAATTCTCTCTGGTCTGAGATTTGCGGAACATATAAGACGGAAGCCATCCTGGTATCCAGCAGGAAAATAAGGGAAACAATCACTATCAAAGTAGGGGACCAATGGATTACTTCGCAACCAGTGATAAAGTACTTGGGTGTGCTTATTGACGATAGGTTGTCATTTAGGCAACATATCGAGTATAGCAACAATAAAGCGGCCAAGGTGAATTCGGCCCTTTCTCGAATTATGCCTAACGTAGGTGGCCCAAAGCAAAATCGGAGCGTGCTTTTGGCCAACGTGATATCGTCGATTATGTTGTACGGAGCCCCTATCTGGGCAGATGCCTTACAGACTAAATCATTGGCTAATAAGATGGAATCGGTTTATCGGGTGAGTGCCATAAGAGTAACTAGCGCATTCCGGACCATATCATTAGACGCTGTTTGCGTTATTGCCGGGTTGGTACCCATTACTATCCTAGCCAACGAACGGCGAAGTAAGTATCTAGAGAGAGAGGGAGACAGGAGAGTAATAAGATCCGGCTCCGTAAACCAATGGCAGAAAATCTGGGATGAGTCGGTGAAGGGGCGATAGACTCACCGCCTTATCCCAACTATTGAGCTGTGGATTGGACGTCCCCATGGTGAGGTAGACTTCTACCTCACCGAACTACTAAGCGGACATGGATGCTTCCGAGCAAACCTGCACAGGTTCGGTCACGAAGACACTCCCGAATGTCCCTGTTGCAGGTATGCTAATGAAGAAGCGGAGCACGCTGCCCACGCTTCATAGAAGACCGCAATGAGTTGCGGCAAGTGCTGGGTGAGGAGCCCATCCCAGAAACCATAGTGTTCCATATGTTGGACTCTAAGGTTAAATGGTTTGCCGTCGCAATTTTTGCGGGGCAGACCATGAAGGAACTTCGGCCAATAGAAAGGCTCAGAAATCAAGACCCGATTCAACTTGAATTATCTGTGGACGAAGAGGTCTAATGACCTGAAAAACTGAAGCAAGAGCTACAAGCTGAGGCCTCTTCCCACGATGTAATGCCGGGAGGTGGTCCCGTGGGAAGACGAGGCTGAAGAGAGGGTGGGTAGATTTAGTGGGTAAGAATCCCACACTATTCTGCGGTACGGGCCGCGGGGTGTCTTTAGAAGATTCTCCCCATTCCCGAAACACACACAGATACACAAATTTCTAAAAAACACTATTTTGGACTGAGGACGCTTAAAAGCAAAGAAAAAAATTGAAATGTAAACATTTGTAAAATCTCAACTACGCATCTTGTTCCAATCATACATGTTGGTAATGTGGGAGGTGCAACCCTCCCTCATACATGTAACAGTTAACTTTTTCTTTTCATTTTTCATTCGAAACACATCCTATCAGTACATAGCTGTATTTGAATTAATGTGTATAAAAGAAAAGCATTTCAATTTGGTTTTACCTATGCCGGGATGTGGGGGAATAAGCTACCTGAACAAATCAGATGCTCAGTCCCCGACCACCCCCCCCTCCATAAAAAATCTATACTCAAGTGCCTATTCTGTATTCTTACCTCTTCATCACGAAGCCCAATTAGAGTGATGACCAGAGTCAAGATTTTTATATAGTAAAATCTCCTAAAATATGGCATGAAATATGCAATGAAAAATCTAAGAATATCCAAAGAAATACCCCAAATTTTTCAATGATTTTTTTATGTACTGTTAATGTTTAACGACACATAAGCCCTAAAAAACAAAATAAATCAAATAAAAAACAATTATTTTCCAAAATTATAATAATATAATAAATAATGAGTTGTTAAGGTAATGAAAAAATAAAAGATAAAACAATGTTTGTTGTGAGTATGAAACAAGTATAATTATTAATTACATAAAAAAATAAATCTTTATAACTTTTTTTTTAAAAGAAATAAAGAAACATTAAAATTTTAATAAAAATAAAAAATAATTAAAAAAAAATCAATAACTTTTAAGGAGTTAGGTGTATTGGTTCTAGGTGAAACATTTTAATATAATAATAATCTTGAGCAAGATGCGAGGTAGGTTTCATAAAAAAAGAAATAAAACAAAATTGAGTTTTGAATTCGATATATTTCGGGGTGAGCCCATCTTAAGGAGTCAAAGAAAACGGGCTCACCCCCGAAATATATCGAATTCATAACTCAATTTTGTTTTATTTCTTTTTTGTGAAACCTACGTCGCATCTTGTCTCAAGTTTTATTATTATAAAAAAAATCAAATAAAAAATGTTATCAAAATATTAAAATATATGCATTTATCCATAAATATGCAAAAATATGCAAAATAAAATAGATTTAATAGAGTCTAAATGCTCTAATTCAGAAAAACATTAAAGTCTCAACTCCTTAAAAAAGGCAGATAACCTAAATATGGAATCACCTAAGAATCTGGTCTCCCTTCGCAGAAGACCGGGACCAGATAGCGTCCCCAGGAGATATATTTATTTAATTGAAAAGATTTTGCTTTGCCGAGATTAGCCTCTGCTTGTTGATTCATAAAGGGAAATTCATGCGGCATGAGGCTTGTCCTCCTTGGAACGCAATGGTCTGTAAAAATCTCAATTTCGAATTTTTTACTTTACCATATATCAGGGTATGGTCAAATATTGGAAATCGTGCATGAAAAAAACTGTTTTTTCCTTTCTTTTTTTCGAAATATCTCAAAAACGGCTGAAACTATTTTCATTAAAAAAATTGAGCAAAACCATGGCATTTCGGTCTACAAAAAAGCCTTAATAAGTGAACATCGAAAAAATTATATTTTTCGAGATATAAATTAAGTATTTTATCAAAATGTTTGTTAGTACGTTTTAGTACTTTACTAAATATTGTGTACGGTCTAACTCAATAAATAGTGTCAATATCAAAACGAATTTCACACGTTGTTTTGCTGGATTGAGATTAAGAGCTGATTAGATTTTGGTTGAAATCGAACCAAAAATTAGAAGGAGGACGGCTTGTTAAAAAATTCAAATTATAAAATTTTTCAAACTAAAAAAAACAACAAGAAAATTAAAAGGGATCAATAATAAAAAAGAGAGTCATTTTTTTCTGAGGTCAAAATTAGGGGGAGGGTTAAAAAATAGAGCTATATCAATATATAAAAGTCCTAAGCCCTTTGATCGATTTGTACGAATTTTCGCATATTTACCCTATACTACCTTATGAAAATGACTCACTATTTGAAATTGATAGTGACCCAAAAGAGGGGGAAGGGGGGGGGTTGAAAATAATTTAAAATAAAAAATTCGAATAAAACTGATATTTACAATAGAAGGGTCTCATTTTTGAAATGAGATATGATTGATTGTTAATGAGCCCAAATTTCAGAGAAGGGTAGTTTTTTTTAAGTTTTTTTTTTTATTTAAATTATACATTATCAATCCAGTCAGATGACCGTTTTATGATTTTATTATAATAAAGTATATAACATTCAGAGTGATTTGCCAGTCGCAATTTATGATTCCTGGCTGCTTTAGTTATTTCTTCTTGTACAGTAGTAATGTGGAGATCCTTCCTGATGTCTCCGTTCCTGATGTACCAGCGGGCATCGACGATATCTCGCAGAGTATTGTTTTGAAAAGTTTGAATCATCCTGATATTTGATTCTTTGCTACAGCCCCAGAGCTGTATACCATAGATCCAGACTGGTCTTATGATTTGTCTATACACAATAATTTTGTTATATATGGACAGTTTGGATCTCCGTCCTATCATCCAGTATAACTTTCTTTTAATTATTTTTAATTGTTTGACTTTTGTCAGGACATGCTCCTTCCAGCGGAGCTTAGCATCGAGAGTCATGCCAAGATATTTTGCAGTATTAGCATATGGTATTAGCTGATGATTTAGGGTAATTGGTAGTGGGGACTCCTGTCTATTTGTAAAATTGATATGCTGCGATTTGAATGAATATAAATTATAACATTATTAAATATAAGAAAGTGATGGGCAGGTGTATGGTAAATTCATGTGGATGGCCACATCAGTTTATTTCATTTAAACAACAAATTCATTATCCTATATATTATTTGTTTCTATTTGTTATGCAAGGGAATTAATACTACACATTTTATATAATTAATAAGTTGTTGTAGGGAAATAAAGACAATAGCTTATGCAAATATTTTTTATTTTATGCCAACGTTTCGTCAACTTTGTTGACTTCCTCAGGGCTCAAACAAATTAACTTCGATGACTGGCCTATATACGCATGGGCGCCCGCAGGGGGGGGGCAAGGGGGCACTTGCCCCCTCCTGGATTGATTGATTAAAAACATTTTTTAGACAAAAATAGACAAAAAATTTATTAAAGTAAAGAGAAAATAAAGAGAAAGTAACTAAGCTGATACTGGATCTCGTTTTACTGGGTAATTATTTTTATATTTTCTATATTAATTATTTTATGTATCACTATATGTTGTGAGCCAAAAGTTGTTTTGAACATAAGTATTTTTATTATGTATATTTTTGACAAAGTGAACTGCAACAAAAAATAGACTTTATAGACAAAATCGAAGATGTGTTTCGTAGCGATAACAGACGACTCAAGTTCTTGTTTAAAGAATAAATTTTATTTTAAATTTATGTTGTAATATTTTTTGTTATATACATATTTTGCGTTAATAAAAACTTTGTTGCTACAGTATGCCCTTCATTACTACAGTGTCCTATCCGATCGTTCACCATACAAATACGCTACATTAAATTAAAACTACATTAAAATATACTAAAAATATTTTGCCCCCCCCCCCCTAGAAAATTTTCTACGGGCACCCATGCCTATATGTGTTTACTAAGAAGAGAATGAATATTTATAAAATGACAAATCTGCAAAGAAGTTAATTTGTTTGAGCTCCTGAGGAAGTCAACAAAGTTGACGAAACGTTGGCATAAAAATAAAAAATATTTGCATAAGCTATTGTCCTTATTTCCCTACAACAACTTATTAATTAATTAATCGATGGACATAAATAATCAAAATCATTTTATATAATCTAAATTCTTTATAACGAAAAGCTTTATAAATTATTTATTTATTTGTTTATAGTTCTTCATTTATAAAAGATTATTCATTTCAAATTTTGGCGGTTTCAAAAAACCCTAGAAAATCTCTAGCCATTTCTTACTACAGTCAAATCGGATATTTATTTGTTATGTTTTATTAGTGATGCTATTAAAATAGCTTGAGAACTAATTAGGGTCAATATTAGGGTCAAAATTTTCTAAAGACAGAGATGTGTTCTTTTTTGGCATTTTTTTTTAGGCAGTTGGTATTAAGTACCACACCTTCAATCAACCATTCAATTAGTGAAAAGGCCGTTGAATTTGTTTATATTTTCTTTTAGGATTATAAAGAATATTTGTATCCTCTATAAAATTATATTAATAAAACACTTGAAATTTTTATTTCTGTTTTCTAATAAAGTATCTTTAAATAACAAGCCATTTGTTTGGCACCAATTTTCCAAGATAATTTCGAAGAATTGTGCCAGGTAATTTCAAATGTTTAACCTTTTGACAACTTGTCTAGGGAGGGGCTCGCTAACAGTCTATTATTTTTAAAGCCTTTCCAAGCTAGAAGATTTGTAAATTTACCATTTCACAGATTTTTTTAAAACATTTTTATTAAAAGAAAAATATTGATTCTTGAAAACAATGTAAGATAATTTTATTTTGACAAGAAATCCTTTTAGATCAAAAATTTCGATTAATTTGGTCCAATTTCCTTAAATACACTCATGAGCAAAGAAATAGAATCACCTCCCTTGCGAGTTATTAAATGTAATTTTCATTCTCAAATATAATAATAACAATATAATATAAGATAGGAGTAATTTTTGGAGACGGGCTGATAAGTGAAATTGAGTGGATATCGATGAGGCAGTCCAAAAAAGAAGATAATTTACACTATCTTTTTATTCATAAAACCGACGTTTCGGAGGCTATTCCATCCTTTTTTTTTAATATTTTTTCTCCAACTTTCATTTTTCAGGATTTAATGGGCCCTCTATACTATGGCCCAACGTGAGCGTTGGCCACCAGTAAAACGAGTTAATTTGACGGTGCCTCCACACAGTGGTCCAAGAGTTGGGCCAATGTCTATGGCCTTGTGGAAAGACACCTAGCCACTGGGCACTTTCGTTGTGTAACATTGGCTCTCTTTGAAATATCGAAAAACCGCTCCGAAGGCCAACCAACGCCAGCGTCAACCAATGACCAATACAAGCCAACCCCCCTCAACACATTGGCATTGGCTTGAATTGGCCCAAGTTGGCTCATAGTGTAGAAACATAAAATAAATGTAGAATGAAAACCTAATGGAAATATTATATTGCGTGGATATCGATGAGGCAGTCCAAAAAAAGAAGATAATTTACACTATCTTTTTTATTCATAAAACCGACGTTTTGGAGGCTTCTTCAGGGTTTTTGAAAAGTCAGTGAATGAAATCCAATGCTACATTCCCCTCTGTCTCCTCTTTCAGTGGCAGTAACAATAATATATTGTATTTCATTCTCAGCAGAATTATAATGTCATAATCAAAACCCTGAAGAAGGAGGGAATAGCTTCCGAAACGTCGGTTTTATGAATAAAAAGATAGTGTAAATTATCTTCTTTTTTCGACTGCCTCATCGATATCCACACAATATAATATATTTCCATTAGGTTTTCATTCTACATTTATTTTATGACTCTACACTATGAGCCAACTTGAATCCAATCTGCCAACGCCAATGTGTAGAGGGGGTTGGCTTGTATTGGTCTTTGGTTGACTCTGGGGATGATATTGGCGATGGTTGGCCTTCGGAGCGGTTTTTCGATATATCAAAAGAGAGCCGGTGTTACGCAACGAAAGTGCCCAGTGTCGTTTCCACAAGGCCATAGACATTGGCCCAACTCTTGGACCACTGTGTGGAGACACCGTCAAATTAACTAGTTTTACTGGTGGCCAACATGGCAAACATGTTTGGCTCACGTTGGGCCATAGTGTAGAGGGCCCATTAAATCCTGAAAAATGAAACTTGTAGAAAAAAATATTTAAATTTCTAATTAATTACAAAGAAACATACAAAGTATCATTGAATTAATGAAAAGAGAGTGATTCCATTTCTTTGCCCGAGAGTGTAGTATTTTTGTAGTATACGTGTAGCGAGAAATGAGAGCAGCCTTATCAACGATTGCTCCAAATTTTGATCGCCTGTGCTCAGTTAAGCAGGCTCACATTTCTCATTAAACATATTTTCATTTTAAATTGATTTTAATAATAAATAAATATTAAATAAACATTGGTTTTTTCTTTTGGTGTACCTCTAAAATTTCTTGATTTGGTAGGTGTACCTTGAACACAAAAAGTTTGCGGAACACTGATCTAGGAAACCACACTTACCTATTTTGCTTGGTGAGCCCCAGGCCACATTCATAGACCGTGCCCAGGGGTTGCTCCCACAGAGATCGGGGGACAGGAGGGGTTGCAGCCCTGTGGCTCATCAACAGATCAGAGCAAAAATCTCTCTGTCTATATATATACAGGGTGATTCATCGGTCTGTCCTCTCTTTATAACTCTTATAACTCTTTTATTTTAAGTCAGAGAGAAGAACTCTTCTTTCCAGAAAATATTTCTTTATTAACTATTAAAATATCTATTATTAAGCCTAATACCTAAGAAAATAATACATAATTCTCTCCCCACAGATATCAAATCAAGTGGTAGATTAAAACCTTTTTAATCGACCGGCGTAAATCAACTGTCCAATTTCCTTAAGGGCTCTCTGATATTGAATATATTGAAAAATATTTCCAAGTTTGAGAGCCTTAATTGGTGTTCCGATTTCTTTTCTTTACTTTTCTTATCATCTTTTTATTTCCTCTACAAATTCTCTTTACTAATGACAACCATTAAAATAAATTTTTGCAACATTCGCGGTCTATCTCGTAAATCGAATTTAAAAGACGTTCACCAACATCTGGAAAACGAAAAACCAGCTCTTTTAGGCCTATCTGAAACTATATCCCCATGACTTCAAGGAACTAGAACTCTCTCCCAGCATCCATCTTTCCCAGCACTTATAATCTTCAAACCTTCAAAATCCGAGTGCACAAACACTTACACCTCCACCCTCTCACTAGATAACTTTCCCTTCTCTTCGGTAATGCAAGGGTCTTTCTAGATCCATAGGGTCTGCATCTTTACTGGTGCGCCCTTTCTTGCATTCGATTGCAATAAAAAAACAAAACAAAAAAAACTCTTCAATTACAATTTATATGATATATTACATTATTATACATTATTTATATACTATATTACATATTCAAATTTAACAAAGCCTCATTTTATTATTATTATATTTATATATACAGGGTGATTCATCGGTCTGTCCTCTCTTTATAACTATTTTATTTTAAGTCGGAGAGAAAAACTCTTCAAATATAATTTATATGATATATTATTATCTATCTACGTACCATATGCATTTGTATACAGGGTGCTCCGTTTAAGCACATCAATATGTAACTTTATATTTCTTAATGGAACACTCTATATATATTTATTTATTTTGATAGTAAATTAGATTCCCTTTAAACAAGTATTAAGTAATAGGTCTAAAATTATAAATTAAGAAGCTAATTAATAAAAAATTATCAAAATTATGTATTAAATACTGGATTTTCCTACTATGAACTATTTTTTATGAACGTAAATAACTTCTTAATTTATAATTTTAGACCCCTTATTACTTAATACTTGTTTAAAGGAAATCTAATTTACTATCAAAATAAATAAACTGAAGGTTTTCTACATTTTATTCGATCGCGACTCTAATGTAGGGAATTTTTGTCAAATATTGAGTGAAAATAATATTTGAACTTATATATTTCTAACTTGAAATAATGATATTAAATAAATTTTTAATTTTCTCATTAATATATCAAAGAATAATTGATACGTCAACAAGAAATATCTTTTTTTCAAATCAGCGCGGTCAAAATAATTCTTGTTGACGTATCAATTATTCTTTGATATATTAATGAGAAAATTAAAAATTTATTTAAAATAAATAAATATATATAGGGTGTTCCATTAAGAAATATAAAGTTACATATTGATGTGCTTAAACGGAGCACCCTGTATACATATGGTACGTAGATAGATAATAATATATCATATAAATTATATTTGAAGAGTTTTTCTCTCTGACTTAAAATAAAGGAGTTATGGAGAGAGGACAGACCGATGAATCACCCTGTATATATAAATATAATAATAATAAAATGAGGCTTTGTTCAATTTATATGTAATATAGTATTTCGAATAATTTGAGAGTTTTTTTCTATTCTGTCATTAAATATAATTAGAAAATTAATTAATATTTTCCTACACTACGTTTCTGCCACTTTTTCAAGATGATTCTTTCGTTTAATTTAGAAAACAGTCCCAGAAATATAAACTTCGAAACGTAGAGTTTCTAACAGGAAATTGTTGATTAATTTTCTATTTAGTCCCTCAAATGAATCTGGCTAACAAGCCTTAACTTTAAAATATTATTTTTTTTTTCAGATTTTCAATTAAGGAAAGATGAACTATGGCAGGAAGACGCCCAGCATGGGCACTCCGTCTGTTTATTCGCATGTCACATCCAGATCGACTGCTAATTTAAAATCAGCGAGATCAGTCCGATCCGTTAGAATACCCTGGTATCAAAAACCTATCGTCCAAAATGCAATTATTTTAGACATTCAAAGGGCAGCTTTGCTTATTGCTTTCTATTCCATAGTAAGTTGATTAACTTGAATTTCATATTCATTTTCCTAAAACAAATATAGTCAGATTAAGCTTTGAAAATTAGTTATATACATTCAAAAAGAAAGAGCAGATTTTAAATATTTATTTCTAATGAACGACAATAGATAGAGACACATACAATACATCATTGGATAGAGAAAAGTTCAATATTTTAATCCCCCACCAATTAATTCCATGTTCTATTCAATGCCTACAGTGACGCTGTGGTTTTTTGATAAGAAAATAGCGACCCCACAGGAAAAGTCATTTTGTGTGCTGCAGTATACAAAGAGTCAATTCATTGTTTCAGTGCAGCGTGCATTTCATTGTAAGTTCAACAAAGCTTCTGGTCATAAGCAGATTTACAATTAATACAAGAAATTCTTAGAAGATGGTTGAATATCTTCGCTGATCTAACAAAACCTCTTAAGTCCTAAATTCATTGTTTGCCAGAAAACAAGAAAACCCATTTTAAACAACAATACATACAAATACAATGCAATATTTATTATTTGTCCCTAGTGCGAAATTAAATTGGAATAGAATAATAAGGTTTCAAGAGACAGATACGCCGTGAAAAGTTGGCCGGTATAAACGTATAATACGTATTTGACCAAAAATCGGACATAGGAGGTTTTGTAAGATCAGCTACGATATGCAAAGCGAAAAGCACTGCTCAGATGAAAATATTAAGCGTATCCGAACTTCTTTCGGGCGTTTCCACAAATTCAACAAGATCGGAATGATTTTATTTTCCTGTAAGACGTCACTCCACTTCACTTCCGGCAGTATGATATGACACAATTCTAGGACGATGGACTGGAAGATCATCAGCAACATGATCTTCTTCATCTTAAGTGGCCTCCAAGTTCACCAGATCCTACACCTTCTGATTTTTACCTGTGGGGTTATATAAAAGACAGCGTGTATGTAACACCTGTGCCTGCTACTCTTCAAGATCTGCGAAATCGAATTGTTACAGCGGAGAATTCGATAACCAGGGAACAGATAATTCGTGTGTGTCAAGAAATGGATTATCGATTCGGCGTTTGTCGCATAACATGTTGAATGCATATAATAAAACTGAACTTTCTTCTATCCAGTGATATATTGTATCTGTCTCTATCACTTGCCTTTCATTAGAAATAAATATTTAAAATCTTCTTCTTCTTTTTGAATAACCCTATATTTCTGAATATTTTTTTCATAAAGAGAAATCAATTATGTTGTTCTCTGCTTAATATAAATAAATATATATATTGCAGTAAAACCCCTTTTTTTAGTAAGAACGCGTTTCGCTGAATACCTTTATGGCAACTAGAGTTTACTGATGTTGGTTGAGTTTGGTTCAAAGGTTTAGAATCTTCATTTTTGACCTTCCGCCTCATTTCGTGTGCTTATTTTCAAAATTAAAAAAAAAATCTCAAAAATTACATCCTCTATAACTTTTCTTCTAATTTTTAGCATTTTCGTTTAAAAATTTTTGAAAATAAATACACAAAATGAGAGCGGAAGGACAAAAATTAAGATTCTAGACCTTTGAACCAAACTCAACCAACATCAGTAAACTCTAGTTGCCATAAAGGTATTCAGCAAAAAGCGTTTTAACTAGTAAGAACAAGTTCTTTCTAAAAACAGGTTTTTACTGCAAAATATATATATATACTATATATATATATATAGAGAGAGAGAGACCATAGTTTCGAAGATTTGACCATCATCAGTTTAATGAGAAATATTTAAAATATATAGGACCGATAATGAAGGACAAACCTTCGAAACTATATTCTCTAACAAATAAATTATATATATATTTATATTCAATATATTCACATATATATTTATATGTTTATTTATATCAAGCAGAGGACAACCTGAATGATTTCCCTTTATAAACCAGCAACTCTGCTACATCTTTCTGCAAAAAAAAAAATCTTTTCCAAGAAATATTTTTTTTCATACATTCTTTTTATTTATTTATTTTTTTTTTAAGAAATTTTAAAATTTCATTTTGAAAATAATTTGTGTGAATTTGATTAAAATAATTGGTCACACATTTATTTGATTCCTTCAAATGTTTTGTTTTTATGAAACCCACTTTATATTGTAGATTAACATTTTATATTTGAAAATACAACTTATAGATTTATTAATCACTACATTTTACTAGCAGCATCCTCTTAAAATGTAACTTGTCACAAATATAAGTACTTAAATTCTTAATATGAAAGTTTATAATGGGAAAATAAGGACAAGTTTTTATGTGTGACTTTTTTATTTATCAGCCAACGTTCAGTAATTAAATTAGAAATTAAAATAACGATCTGGAGAATAAAGAGTTTAGATACAGAGTATCAGATTCTATACAAATAAACTGACACGTTCTGATGTGGCCATCCATTTGACTTTACCATACTACCTGCCACCTCACTTATATTTAATATTTAATAAAGTTATTTATAATCATGTAGGGAGGGGGTTAGTTTTTGCATTTTTAAACTTCTGGGGGTCCACTGATTATCTATACAAAATTTGGTTGAGTTTGCTCAAATGGCCGAGATTTTTAATTTTTAACCCCCTCACCCCCATTTTGGGTCGATATGCAGCAAAATCTAATCAGCTCTTAATCTCAATGCATCAAAACTACGTGTGAAATTCGGTTTTACACTAGTTTTTGAACTAGCTCGTCCACAAAAATTTGGTAACTCACAGACTAACAGACATTTTGACAAAACAGTTATTATCTCGAAAAATATAATTTTTTCGATGTTCACTTATTAGGGCTTTTTTGTAGACCGAAATGCCATGGTTTCGCTCAATTTTTTTAATCAAAATAGTTTCACCCGTTTTTGAGATATGTCTAAAAAAAGAAGAAAAAAAAACACTTTTTTCATGCACGATTACAATATGGTAAAGTAAAAACTATTTGAAGTTGCACCATCGGAAACAGTTCGAAATTGTTAGAAATAATAGTGAATTTAACAAGATAAAGAACGGAATTATTAAAAAGGTTAAAGAGTTAGTTACATCTGCAGTTCCAGCCTAGCTAAAAATAAAAAAAAAATAAAAAAAATTGCAAAATAAATGTAATTAAATGTTAACGATAAAAATGGATTTTTTCATTTTAATTATAACTTAGCCAGTGTCATTGGCATATATTTTTAATAAATTGGACAAAATATTAAGTGGGAGATAAATTTAACCTAATTTATCGAACGGAGAATTTACCACTGCTCGAAGCCCCTAAAAATTTAGTAAATTGGATATTAGATTGTATCTAACTTTCTGAGATTTGGCTTGTGATCCCGGCTTCTTTTCCTTCTACTCTGTTCTTTTCACGATGGATGAGGGGCCATCCCATACAGGCCTTTAGGGGATGCACCTTCTGGTGTATCTCCTTCTTACATCAATATCATTAAAAAAAATGAATAACAAACCATGGTTCAATAAAAAGAAATCGATCAAAAGAAAAAAGATTCTATTCTGTTTTTTAAAAGGAGTGTTGCTTCATTCTATTTATGTTATTTCTGTTTTATATCTAATGTAATTGTTAATATAAAAAAAAAAAGAAAAATTGTTTATGTGAATGTGTCGAATGTTTTTTGAAATTTATGTTTCTGATGGGCTTCAATGGTAACAAAGATAACAAGAAAATTTAGACAATTGTGTGACATGACTATTTGGTGGGAAAACTATTAATACATGTTTGTTTTGGAATTGGAATTGTACTTTTGTAAATTGATATTAATAATGTTCTTATAATTGTAGAAGCCCTGAAGAAGTCGGCAAAGTCGACGAAACGTTGGCTGATCAATAAAAAAGTCACACATAAAAACTTGTCCTTATTTTTCCATTATAAGCTTTCAAATTAATACAAATTATGGACGGAAATGATAATTATAATTCTTAAGGTAGTTGTTTCTAGCAAAAAGTTAATGCTAGAGTATATAGAACAGACAATAAGGATTCATAATTCATAAGCCCTAAACTTTTTGCTGTTTATGTACCGATTCTAGCCAATCCCGAGCTCGTTTGACAAATCTGGCACCATTGTAAGAGATTGAATATTTTTATATTAAAATGACATATAAAATACATTATAAAAAGTTAAAAAATTTATATAAAAATCGTTTTGTTATTTTTTAACAAATATAATCAACGCCTACGTTACACCTTATGAAAATTATAATTATGAAAAAATCTAGCTTTATACATCTTTCGCTGATTAAATAAATGCGCAGTTGACAAATTGTTTTTAGTGTAAATTTTTTTATACATTTTTCATTATTTATCCATTATTATCTCAAAAACTGTGTTGTAACTATGAATCAAAATTGTCTTAAAATATGTATTAGTTATTGTTTAATGTTGGTTTAGTTTTTTATAAAAATGGTAAGAAGGGTTTCTTAATTATAATTAAATATGTATGTAAACTTTCCGATATCCCGTATAGTGCAATGTATAAGAGTCTGAAAAACTCTTTTTTTAAATTTAATATCTCCGGAACTATATTGTTCTTAAATTTCGTTTTGCCACCACTCGATGGAGAAGCATTTAAATAATAATCTATCTAAATTTCAAAAAATTCTAAGAAAAACCCATTTGGTGGAACAACTACCTTAAATGACTTTTCTATTCACTTGATTGGTCTTGTTACTTTTAATTAGTGTTCTAAAATTTGCCTTTTTTACACTATTTCTTTTTTACAGTTTTTGGCAGTCTTCACAGTAATTACATCAATTTTCGATATCTACTGCTTAGCACAAGCCGCTCCTGGCTCTGTTCATTATGGCTATTACATTTTTAGCTATCAATTCGTTTATGTTGGAAATGTACACGGTATTGTTTTTTGTTTTGTTTTTTATCTTTTACATTTAACCTTATTTCAAATATAAATCTCATTGTTTTTTTTATTTTTTAGTGAGAAATACGCTAATTGTTTTTGCATTGTTTTCTATTATCGGTGGACTAATTACTTTGGTAACAAGTATTATTTTAGTTATGGCTCTCAGAAAAGTTAGTTCATTTTATAATTTTTTTCTTACTAATATTTAGCAGTAAAAACATTCTTGTGTTCCTATTAATTCTTTTTTATCTCAATGTGAAACATTTCTCAAAAAATTTGAAAATATGAAAACAAAATAAATCAAACTGATTTGACATCAAATGCAGTTTTGTAGCTGGCCAAGAGAATATGTTTTCTAATAAGACTTAGCTTCAGCCTCTTTTTATTGTGTGTTAGACGATAGTGACTTACCTTCAACTCTCCCACTCATTTTTTGTTAAAGATTTTTAAATTAATTTTAAATAACCTGTTTTCAACTTGAAAATACAATTTTCTTTTATACCGGGTGAGTTTTTTATCTTGAGACTTATAACTGAAAAACAGTGCATTATATGAAAAAAAGTTTCAAATAAAAGTTTATTTATATCAGGGGGGAAATTAAACTACGCCATTGTCTGTTGACGTAGAACAGGCTTTCAAGGGTATTTCGAGGTCAAGTTCTGTTTTTTGAATGGAACCCTATATGTTTCTGTACATATTCTTAATCTATAAAAAAATCTGAACAACTTTCATTAGAACTATTTTTTATTCGACATTAAATAAAAAAAATATTAAATAAATTAGATCTCAAAAAAATCCAAATAATAATTATTCTTAACAATTATTCAACTTAATTATCAAATAATAATGATTAAATATTTAATTATTAAATAAATAATTTAATAATTTTGCGACACTGTTCTGAGACATTCCAGAGTGTATTCACCGCATAAATTAAGACCATTTCATTTCTTTCTTCAACAAAAAAATGCTCCATTTTTATTATTATGATAATACAATAATAACTACCTACTGGATTGGCAGGAGAAATAAAGTTTTTTAAGCTCAAGAATTTTAAGTAGTTCTATAAAGTAGAAAATAATCTCTTCAAATCTGTGTATAATGTAGTTTTAAGATCATTATAAACACTAATTGTTATTGTTGTGGCTTTTCGATTTAATAATTATTTATTTAATAATTAATTATTTGATAATTAAGTTGAATAATTGTTAAAAATAATTATTAGGATTTTTTTTGAGATATAATTGATTTAATATTTTTTTTTATTTGATGTCGTATAAAAAATAGTTCTTATAAAAGTTGTTCAGTTTTTTTTATAGATTAAGAATATGTACAGAAACATATGGCTTTCCATTTAAAAAACAGAACTTGACCTCTAAATACCCTTGAAAGCTTGTTCTAGTTCGACAAACATTAGCTTACTTTAATTTCCCCCTTGATATAAATAATCTTTTATTTGAAACTTTTTTTCATATAATTCATTGTTTTTGAGTTATAAGACTGTCTCAAGATAAAAAACTCACCCGGTATATGATGAATATTATTCAAAAAATTTCTGCACGTTCTAAGCTCTGAAAATAAGCAACATGTGGGCGCGGCTAGTTCTGGAAGAACACTCCTATTATTATACTATGTTATTTATAGTCTCACCAATTCCAATTTCATTCGTGCTGCATACCTTCCATTAAATTGTTTAGGAAGTCATACAGAGTCAATATGAATTGCGATTCTCTTTCTCGGCCAAAATAGCAAAGACTGTAGGTACTCTAAGGGCCAGTTGTATGTCGGTTGGTAAAGTCTTTGTAAAAGTTGACAAAGGGTAAAACCTTAGAATTCACCTTGTGCCCGGCGAAATTCCCAATCGGATCAAAGTGCGTGTCATCTGATTGGTCATCCGGCCGGGCACAAGGTGAATCCTAAGGTTTTATCCTTTGTCAACTTTTACAAAGACTTTACCAACCGACATACAACTGGCCCTCATAAGAGTTAAAGACACTTGATCTCTCTTTTCACAATCAAAATAGATCCACTTAAATAATCATTTAAATTTAAGAAAAAAGTTGTTATTTATTCTTTTGTTATTACGTATATATTATGAATAGACTGAGTGGTTTTTAAACTTGATTTCTTGTTTTAAAAATTATAATTTTGTACACCCAAATCTTAATTTCTTAAAAAATATATATATAATTTCTATGAATACATTTCTATTACTGAAATTTATACAAATTATCATTCATTTTTCTTTTTCAGAAAGGGGGGGGGGGGCTGAAGAATCGTGTCGTAATTATAGCTAGGACAGTGATTCTCAACCTGGGTTCCGCGGAACCCCAGGGTTCCACAAGGGAGGTTTGGAGTTCCCGCGCTTAGAGGTCAATAAATGAAAAAATAGAACAACAAAAATAGTAGTTAATAGTATCACCTCTCAAAAAATGTGTCATGTAAAGAAAAAATACTAAATTTAGAGTTAAGTATTGCCTTATAGTCAAATAAAACCATTAATACTTAAGAATGGGATGAACATCACTATTATTGTCTCAGTGATACCATTTTTTTTGCTCTACAGTTCCTTAACTTTCTTATAATACAGCGATTATGTTACATTACTAACAAAATGAAAACATCATTTAAATTGTTTTATTATTATTTTGTTATTAATGACATTTGAAATAATATTGCTTTTCAAATAGATGAGAATATTATTTATGAGTATACATTGAATATGTAAAAAAACCTGTCCGATCCGAAAGGCGCATATGGGTATCCCAATGACATTACCAAAAAATTTAATAATAATATTATTCATTAAAATAAAAATGTTAGGTATTGTAATTTAAAATGACCTTTTTTTATACCCGATTTCCCCAAAATCTATCAAATTTTTAAAATTTGGCAACACTGTCATCGGCGGCGGTATGTTATATTTGGAAGCTTTGAAAGTAGCATGATGTTGATATTTTGACGAAAAATTAAATATCTCATGTTTTAGTGCTAGGGGGTTCCTCAGAAATAAATATAAGTCCTCTAGGGTTCCTCGCTCTACAAAAGGTTGAGAAACACTGAGCTAGGAGATCTAGAAAAATATGCCGAACTGTGACAATGGGAGAGGGGAAATCGAAAATGCCTGCATTTAGCGTGAGGTATTTCATAGACGGTCCTTTACACAGTATAAGAAGCGTTTAAAACTATCGTAATCCAATCGCATTGGCTCAGAATCGAACCCCTTTCTTCTCAAGAAATTTTAATCTGACAAAAATTCAAGGTTCCTTATCAAATACAGTAAATGCAACGGGAAACCACCCCAATGAACAATGCCTACATAAAATTACTATGGAAAGAATACTCTCCTACTTTCGAAAACGAATCTAACACATGAATAAAGAGAACAAAATAAAAATATCACTCTAATGGTGTGACATTAATTGATAAAGAACAATGTGGTAATTATTTCGAAGACTAGTTTGAAGCAACCCTCGCATTCATTTGTTTGATTAATTTAATAATGAAAAATTCTGTCTTCCCTTTGAATTGTTTCGATGACCTACAGTTTGATAGCTATTAGCCGGATACTGACTGAGCGAGTAGCTTCGCGAGGCTGCCTCTGGCGTTTTCCGCGGACCCTTTTGCCTCGCGAGGCAGCCTCGGTACAATTCTACGCTAAGCGAGGCTTCCTCGCGCGGCTAGGCCGATCCACAATTAGGCTGAGGCGCATCGAGCGCTCAGTTGAACTTGAACCATGAGACCGCGCGAAAGGCAAAACACTTGCGTCCTGAGTGAGCCGGGCAAACGAACTGAGGCGCCTTTGAGCATTCACAAAAACCGACAACGGATGGATCGAGCCGAGGAGGTCTCAGGCGAAGCAACGGGCACTTTGCCTTGGGCGAGCCACGTACTGACCGACCAGGCATTTGCCTCTAGGGGCTGGTCTCGTGAGGAAAATGTTCAGTCAGTATCCGGCTATTAATTATACTATTCAAACGGCACTGATTAATAAAACACATTTATACGATTTAATGTTTTTATTCTTCTATAAAATGTTTCTACTGCTATGCGAAATGTGTTTTATTTTAGATCAATAAATTATATTTGGTTATTTCTTTTCCAGGAGTATGAAAGAAAAATGGTGCCATGGCTTTATTCCTTTTTTGTTTTTGGACTTTTTAAAATTTTTTCTTTTATATTTGCTGCCATCGTAAATGACAAGATATTTGGTTATAATATAACAATGTGTTTATTATGGATTTTATTTTCCGTTGTCAATGTATATGGTTGGATTCTCGTATATTCCTTATATTTGGAATTAGCCGATTTGACCAAACTGGAGGATGTAGCACATTTGAGGGTAACTTTGCTTACAAGTCAATTTTGGTCACGATTTGGGTGAAAATCACTAATGAAATCGCTGTTTTGCAATTCTCAGATGGGTACCATGGCTTCCTTGAATGCCTCCACATGTCATTCGCTTGCGGGATCCCGGCCAACAACTCCTCACAGCACCGTTTCTACTGCACCTGTCACGTGAAAGTTCTCTCGGATTATCTTAAGCTAATCCCTTCTTTTGACAAGCTTCATAACTTACATCTATTCGCTATTAATACTATTCATTTGCCTATTTTTCTCTAGAATCTCTATTTCATATTATTATTACCAAAGATATGAAAAAATCATATTTTATATAAGATTTTACTATCTTAAAAACCGTCCAAAAATTATTTATAAAAGCTTTTGTGAGCGTTTAACAATCTATTCCATTCGTTATTATTATATTTAAGACAAAAAAATTAAATCATTATTTAATGTCATCAAATGATGTTAACTCTTAAAAATATATATTTTAAAATATACCTACCTGTTGTGACTTTGGTAGTCAAAATATTGAACAGGAAAATTCACTCGGGTTAGACTATGGGTCGTCCAATCCAAAATAATTTTCAGTTCATTTAAAAATGAATTTTTTGGGGATTCTACGGTAACTGTGGCTACGAGACCTGACGATGGATTCTTGTAGTACTCAACAAAATAAGACGAAAATTAAGAATACCATTTTTCGAGATTTCGCTTAGTTTTAGAGATGTCGAGTTTAAAAAATACTGTTTTTTCATAGAAACCACGGAAACCGTAGTATCACGGGTTCCGTGTGGCGCCGCTATCTGATGACGGATTCTTTTAAACTAGACAAAATTAGTCGGAAAGTAAAAATAAAATAAACTACAAATTTGAACTGAAATTGAGTTTATGGACTGTGATGTTTCAAATTGTCTCAAATGGGCGTTGGCAATTTTCACTTTTAGAACTTTTCATAGGTTCGGTTCTATCCATCATCTCGGTTCATTTCAGGGAGATAGGGAGTGCATGTAAGCTTCGAACTTAGGCGAGGAAATTGTCTCCTGAAGCCGGGGGGGGGGGGGAGAAGAAGCTCGACCGCCATCTTGCATAGTTCAAAACATTGCCAAACATAACGTTATCAAATGAGAAATACATGTTTAACAAAGAGCTAATACTCTCATATAAGCACGTTTTTCTTTAATATAAAATACAGTATATGTTTCTATGAGTATTTTGTGTATATTCATCTTATTTTAATGTGAAATAATTTTCTCTAGATATCTGTAAAAATGAAAATACTATGATTTAAAATAGTTCTTTTATTAGTTTTTTTATTTAGGTGACCTTTATAATTTTGAAAATCGAAGGTAAAATGATATATATTTTAGTATAGGACCATATGGAAATCTCAATATTTTGAAAGATCCAAGATGGTGGACTGTGAGTCAGCGATGACGTAGGCAGGCGACACTTTTCTAGCCATATGCTCTCTCCCTATCTCCCTGGTTCATTTAGATAAAAAAATGGGTTCCCGAACAAACTTTGAAAGGTTCGGTTAAGATATATTCAGTTCGGCTCGATTCGGGCGAGTTTTTTGAATCTCGATCAAAACAATTCTCGTTAATATGTTGATTATTCTTTAATATATTAATTAGAATATTATAAATTTATTGGCTTTTAGACGATTAGGTTGGCGTTAGCACGCCAACCTAATCCCTTAAATGCCAGCCCGAAATGAAGATATACGAGCCGAACCGAGCCGAACTGAATATATCTTAACCGAACAGGCAACGACTTTTACATATTCGAATTTTTTTCGGTATTTACTAATTATAAATAGCGGTGCCACACGGATCCCGTGAAACTAAGGTTTATAAAAAAAAAATTGAAAAATATTATAAAATAAATAAAAAAACAGTATTTTTTAAACTCGATATCTCGGAAACTAAGCGAAATCTCGAAAAATCGTATTATTCATTTTCGTCTTATTTTGGTGAGTACTATAAGAATCCATCGTCAGATCGCGGCGCCACAGTTACCGTAGAATTACCAATTTTTTAACTGATATTACAAAGATGAAATATATTTTCAATTTTATTAGTATTTTTAGCTTCTCATTTTTATTTTGAACGAATCAACATATTATATAGAAAAAAGTTTTCCATCAAAGTGTCTTAATAAACATTTTTGGATGAAATGTTTCCAAAACTGAAATCATTCAAGGTCCAAATTTTTTAATTGCTTATTGTATTCCTAGCTAATAAGTATTTCGTACATTGGCTTATTTCATTGTTATTCTAACTAGCTAGTTTTATGAATTTTCAAACAATATGGCTTTCCAGTTCTTAAAACAAATTATTTTTTATTTTATTTAGAACAATTCTATCCATTTCATAAAATTTACTCTCAATAAGCTAAATTATAAATAAATTAATTCAGAATATTCATTGCTTAATTCTATAAGTTGACCATCCATGCTTAAGGGAATTTTTTTCCTGAAACATTTGTTCTAACATGATGTGATTGTTTTTAAAAAAAATTTTTATTTATATCTTGACATAATACAACCGAGAACATTATATACATACTTATATATATATAAATTATATTTTTTTTTATTTAATGCTGTCGAATTTTAGAAGATATGGTTTTTATCTTCAGTTTAATATAAATATTTTAAATAGATATACAATTGAATCACAAAGAAAAACAAAGAGGTTGTCCTCTGCTAGATGCAAATAAACATACACACATATATATCGAAATTATATATCTGTACATATATTATTTATTTGTTTGAGACTATAATTTCCAAGGCTTGGCCCTCATCATTAGTCTTTTTAATTATAAATATTATTTTTCATTAGATCAGTATCGCGTGGATATTGAAAAAAAAATTTTGAAATTTTTTTTCTTCTTTCTAAGCTGAATAGCCAGGTAGAATTAAAAACATTTTCTGGCTACACATCCATATATTTATCTTAAACTAACAAAGAACTCCGAACAATGGGGGGGGGGGGGGTTAGTTGGGCTTTTTTCCACTTTCTTTTATCTAAAATTGTCTGTTATGACAAGAGTACATTTGAAGCAGGTGGCTATTTGTTAATTCGAATCTGTTATTTAAACAGAGGTCAGAATTTTTGTTAAATGATTTAAGAATTTCTAAAGATTCAATAGCGCTAATCAATCTAGTATTTCTCTCTGTCTTAATTAATCTAATTTCTGTACCTTCTGGGAACGAGTGATTGTTTGAATTCAGATGTAGAGCTAGTGAATTCTCCTTTTTTTGATTTCTAAAATCCCTGAAATGTTCTTTCAATCGAATTTTTAAATTAGGTTCTGTTTTTCCTACATAAATCGCATCACAGTCCTTGCATTTCAAACTATATACTCCCTCCTTTTCTATATTGGGCAATTTGTCTTTTTTATTTGAACTTAATTATAATATTATTAATATACAGATATATAATTTCGATATATATGGGTGTATGTTTATTTGCATCAAGCAGAGGACAGCCTCTTGTTTCTCTTTGTCAATCAACAACTCTGCTACTATCGGCAAAACAAAAACTTTTCAATTATATAATTGAATGTTACTCATAATTTAATTTCCTTCTCTCTGAAGTAATAAAGTCTGAAAGAAGTAAATTCAACAATGACTAACATTGCATTAAATATCAATGAGAAATATTTGTCTAAAGAAATTCAAAGATTGTCTTCTACTGGATTCTGTATCCGAGCTGTAATCGATAATATTTGTTAAATGTCAGAAGGATTGTATTTTCCCTCTCGGAAATTGAACCAAAATGTAATCTGCCGGTTCGTATTCATTTGAAGATAATTTCGAGATTTTTCTTAGAATTCTTAAATCTACTACTCTTAGGCCCGTTGTATGGCGCAAAGTAAATGCTTTTTACCACTAACCAGGGTGGATGGTGGATGGAGCCACTGGGGTGGCCAATCAGATGACAGCCACTGAATGTACCTGTCATCTGATTGGCCATACCAGTGGCTCCATTTACCATCTACCTTGGTTAGTGGTAAAAAGCATTTACTTTGCGACATACAACCGGGCCTAAGTACTTTGAACTTATCAATTTTATAGAAATATTTGTATTTGACTGAAGTTAAATGCTCTTCGACACTATATTCTCAAACATATATACATTATATATAATAATATCATCAATGAACAATTCAATTATTCATATTATGATTCTGTTTATTGTGCTTTTCTTAGATTATTCCTATATTAAGTAAAAATGATCATGATAGAAATTGTCACACAAGGTTTTGGATATATATATACCTTATATGACTGTATATTTATAAAATATAGCCATGTGATTGTGAAAAATATATTTAATTTGACCATACGGTTTTCGGGATATACAATTTTCAATTTGAGTAAATTAAGACACGGTGAGTTGGAGCTTTACTTCTCAAAGAAAGTTGTATTTTTTTTTTTTATATTGGAGAATCTTAGCCACTCATAAAATCATGTGTTAATTTACCTAAATATAAAATTTTGTATCTCAGTCAATTTTGTTGAAATTAATATATTTTTCATAACGCAATTGACTATCTAATATTTATTTATTTATTTTAAAATAAATACATGAGACTCTTTGACATGACTAACAAAAAACAAAAAAGAATAATAATAATAACTTAAAAAATAACACAATAAAACAAGGGCAGTTTGTAATTCCAGTAGCCCAAGGGAAATATATTTCTTTCCTCTTCCTTTCGCCTTCCAAATAGTCCATCAGACTTCAGGACGCTGACCATCATGAGATCTGCCTCGGACCCCGGGGCTGTGAACCACAAACGCAGGCCGGGGGCAGTCTATTCCAAAGACAATATATTTCTTTTGAAACCCTAAGTAACAATTTCTCATCTCATCATCAAAGAGTATACAGTCCCAAGACTTCAAACCAGTCTTTGATCTAACCACCCACCTCCACTCGACCATTTCACATCTCTAAAAGTCCTGCATTCCATATCTTTCATTATCTGGGAAAATACTCCATTCTAGGTCTTCCACTTTTCTTTTCAATCTCGCTTTTTAAAATATCTTTTAGCATTCCACCGTGTCTTAATATAACCCCTATCATCTGAGCTGTCTCTTCCTCAGATTCTCCCATATTGTTTTCTTTATCTAATTTTATCAAGAACTTTCTCGTTTGTTCTATTCACCCATTTAATCTTTAACATTCTGTAGCACGATATTTTGAAGGCTTTCGTGTCCTCCTGCCTCTCCATTCATCCAGATTTCTCAACCATGGTGATGCATCCCTATATATATTTTTGGCAAATCCTTCCATCTGTATTAGATGAAGGAGGAGGTGTCAGCCAATGTTGGATGCGCTGGGTTCAATAAAACACTGAATAAAACGTTTTAGCCTGAATTTATTTGGCCATCTTCAGTTAATTGGGAGTTATATGATAGAATACACTAGAAACGTTTTATTCAGGGTGTTTTATTGAATCCAGCGCATCCTACTTTGGCTGATGCCTCCTCCTTCATCTAATACAGATGGAAGGATGTTGCTAAAAATATATCTAGGGATGTATCACCATGGATGAGAGGTTTGGATGAATGGAGAGGCAGGAGAGTTATAACACCCAATTAACTGAAGATGGCCAAATAAATTCAGGCCGAAACATTTTATTCAGGGTGTTTTATTGAACCCAGCGCATCCAACTTTGGCTGATACCTCCTCCTTCATCTAATAGTTTCATCACAGCCACGAACTCTAACAACATCCTTCCATCTTCCTATTTTCTAAACTAATTGAGGATGAACATAATAATTTTTATTTTGAATTTAACCATATTTTAGTTTGAGCAATTCTAGATTTAATATCTTTTTGACTTCTCCCCTTCCACTTGATTTTAGTTCCCAAATAGCTGAATTTCTTAATTCCTTTTATGTTCTCTTTATTTTCATACACAGTCTTGCTCTTATTTATTTTCATTACAATTTATACCATGATCATATTGCCTTAAGCATTATCAGAGATAAATTTCCTTAGAATAAATCTATTCATCACCTCTTTTAATTATATTATTGAAGAACATAATATATAGCTAATTATTATGTATAGTGACCATCTGTCTATGTCTATAATAATCAGAATATTTGGAGACAAAATTGTTCATTGAAAACAGATCTATTGTATTTGTTTTTAATAAAAATGCTAATACAAGACTAATACTATGTGTGCACTTTTCAACCATAATAATAATTCTATGTGTTGTAATATATATTTCTATATCTGATTAAGGGAGAACTTTGTTATCTTATTTTATATATATATACATATAAATATTTAAAAAAAAAAGTAGGATCACTGGATCAATATGTTAAAAATATTTTTACAATATGTTTATATATTTTAATATTTGAAATTTTTCCGTCCATTTATATTTAATTTTGTATTTTATATTTTGATTAAACATTTTTTAAAATATTTAATTTAGTTATATTTGAATTAATATCGTGAATAATCAACAAGATTCTAACAGAGTTTAAGTAATAGAATTTCCTTCTTAAAACATGTTCATTCTCAAAGATATGATAATTTTCGATTAATGCATCTATATCAGCTTCTATCTCCAAGGCTATGAAAGAAACTTTCACTTTGTCATCTCTAGGTGAATGTAAACGATGCTCTTAATCCTAAATCGATTTTAGAACAATAAATATATTTTTAAAAAAACTAAAAAACACGCTTCTAATAAGTACAAAATAATGAAATAATCAAAAAGCGTGGAGCACTTTGTCAAAATTAATTAAAAGTACATGTTTCTGCGCCCCACACTTTTCGATTATTACATTTTGTACTTTTTAGAAGCATGTTTTTTAGTTTTTTTAAAATATATTTACTTTTTAGTCTTAATTATTTTTATAGAGAAAACTTTGCGGAATTTAACAGAATGTAATGTATTTATTTTTATTATTTTTATATAATTTCATTTAAGGAGGTTCTTTCGCGACAATCCACACAAAAAGTCTTAGCCTCGTAACCACTATAAATATGGACGGTGTTAAAATTTTAGGTTATGTTTTTTCCAAGCCATTGATATTTTATCCCCTCCAGTAAAAAAATAGCCTAAATATGTTTTTTTTTATTTTTTATCAAAACTACGTGGTAAATAATTTCAATTTTTTTTAAGTTAGGTACTCCAAATATATTATTCTAACAAATATTAGTTTTTCATCAAGATGGTGAAAGTCCTTCAATGAAAAAAAATAAAATAATGATCATTTCCCCACCTTTTCCCTATCTACCATATGTAAAAAATTTCATTTTTAATCGCAATTATTTCATGTTTGGTGTGGTAAATCGTCTTCAAATTTTAACAGTGTGTTTATTATGCTTTTAATGACTAATATACCAAGTTTCGAAGACTTCTTGAATTTTTGCATTTGTGAAAGAACTACCTTAAATTGAGTAGATAAACAATTATTTTTATAGAGAAATGTTTGCTGAATTTAACAGAACAAAAGTCACATTGATACCTACATAGATAAATTCATAGATAGATAGATAGATACATACATACATACATACAGGTGAAGCTAATATAAAGCGTGTAAAAATTGGGTTTCCTTCTCCCCAGATCACAAAAAGTGACCAAAAAATTTATTGTCCGCTGCGAATGTTCGTGGATACCCGTCTGCGTTCAGCACTGGTAAGGTCACAGGACAATGAAATCCGAAACTTGAGGTAGATATGGGCGAGAAGGAATCCAGCAAGCTTTTAGTTGAAATCTGACAACTGGAAGTACCCCTTTACTTCAAAGATTTTTGTTATTCTTGGTTTTTTTTTGAAATTTTCTCTAAAACAGTTCTTTTTTTAAAATCAGTTTACCTATAAAGTATCTTGAGTTAACTTTTAAGGAGTTAGGTGTTGGTTCTAGGTGAAACATTTTAATATAATAATAAAACTTGAGCAAGATGCGAGGTAGGTTTTACAAAAAAGTTTTCTTTGACTCCAGATGATGGGCTCACCCCCGAAATATATCGAATTCAAAACTTTTGTTTTATTTCTTTTTGTGAAACCTACCTCGCATCTTGCTCAAGTTTTATTATTATATCTTGAGTTCTTCGACAAGTAAATCTGATTGAAATTAAGAGAGGGGAGTTGATTAGGCGTGTCGCTAAAAAGACATACCAAAAAGCTACAACCTCTGTAGCCCGGATGGATACTTACCTAGTGAAAAGAAGAATAAATTTCAAGGATTGCTTTGGAGTTTAAGGTATCTGTAGATGCGGGTTTAAAAGGCTGAAGATTATATTATGTCGCTGGCAAGAAGGACTGGGGAAGAAAGTTAAACTCTAGAAGGTCATAGAATTGGCGAAGGCTTTTGTTAGGTTAGTATCTAATTTAATTAGGAAGAGGTGTTGAAAAAAGTGTGGTTTTATCTCGTCAGAACAAACGCGATGGTAGTATCTATAAAAATAAGCTGCAACGAATCGTTGCTAGACTTTATCCATAGTTCATTTAAAATAATAACATGTTTATTCCTTTATTATTAATCAGATATCACTGGTCATTTGAATTCAATGTTGACTTGTATAAATTAAGCCTAAGGTTCTTGGTCTTTTAAGACTTGTACGGTACGGACAATTATTTTAATAGTGATAAAAAAATTCAGAATTTCGCACATATATAATTTCAAGGTCTCCTAAGTTAGTTCAAAAATAATTATTTTTAAAAAACGATTGTGATCAAATCATATTAGTCTTCTAAAACACATAATCTATCTTTTGTGGTTTCAGCTATCTACATATTTCTTATATTATTAAATTAGCAATTCTTGTATATATATATTGAAATTTGAAACTTAAGCTATCTAGGAGGCCACAAGAAGTACTACAAAATTTTGGTTAAAATCGAAGTACCGGAACTTGATGTTTACGTACGTAAGAATATACCCCCTGCGTTTCGTAACCATAAATCTCAGAGCTACGAAATTCGAAACTTGAGCTCGATATAGGCTAGAAGGGGTACAGCAAGCTTTTTTTTTGTTTTTGTTTATAATATTGTAATATTTATTTATTATTCTTGCTTAACTCGCATTGCACAGTTGTGGGGCACTTTTGGCGCTCCCAACACTCGGCCTCGGTTCTGGTGTTCTACTGGCGCCCATATATACATGTACTTTTTACTAATAGCCACAACATCTGGCATTATTTTTGGACGGCTGATGAGGTGTTACAACCTAATTTGTAAATAAATCTGTTTTTCTCTCTGTAAAGGGCTGCCCTCCCCTCTGCGTGGCGCAATAAATCAGTCATTGAAATCGGAACACCGTAAGTGGACATTTACATGAAAGATTTTTCGTTTTTTTTTTATTTTCTCAAAAACGGCACTAACGATTTCTTTTTAAATTGGTATAGATTCTTATCAAGTGTCATGAGTTATTAGTCATGTATAGATTTTAATCCGATTGAAATAAAGGAAGGGTTTGTAAATTAGTCATGTCGTAAAATAAATAGTTTAATCATTCATATATCGTCTTCGGTAAGTCGCAGCCTTGAAATTTGAAACAAATTGCATAGGTATGTTTTTTTAAAAACTACTTTTTAGAGTTTTAGTCCAAGACACCTTGATACATATTATTTGTAATGTTGACTTGGAATTTTTTCAAGAAAACAAGATTTTCATTGCCACATATAGAAACCCCGTTTATATCTGTTGTTTAATTATGGAAGTAAAAATAACCATCCAGATTTGAAAAAAAAATCACAAAGTCAAAAAATATTTGTTATTAATAATTTATTTTGAAAATATAATCTTTTATAAAATTTTACTTAATTATAATATTGAACACAACACTATGACACAACATTCATTCTAAAATATTTATAAATCGCTCTTGAACTTGTAAAACCTCGTAAGTGCTTCAGAAAATTTTTACATGATTGTAAAAAGATTCATAATTTGTATAATTTAAATTAATGAGTGGCATTTCAGCCATTAGTTATGGCCAAATAATGTTTGACCTCTTAATTTTTTTAAAAATTGGTCTACTGCATCCTTCTATTCCAAACAACAAAAACCTCGATTTTTTGAAAAATCTGACTTACCCCGGGTTTTGTAAGTTTATGAGCGAAATATTCATTTGATATAAAATATTTTAAAAATTACATACTTGCATTTTTGAGAAATATTAAGCTGTTTTAAAAACTAAGTTAATAAGAAATGTTTTTTGAATATTTTCTTTCACCGTTGAGCAATATAGAAATACATAAAAAATATAAAAATAAAATAAAATGTTATTGAGTTTTATTTCAATATATAAATAATAGGGTGACCCAGCCAGTAGTTGATCAAATAACGCCGATGCTACGCTATTTTTATCACCCAGCTTTCATTTTAAATCTTAATAGAAAACTCACACCATAAAACAATCCCTTATATGTGTCCAATCATAGGAGAATATAAAATTCAGGCCTTATTAAAGAGCATAAACAATAGAATTAAAAAAAAATTGTTCCAGTAGTTGATCGGGCGAATCCAATTTTTGATCAAAGTCAAATCCAATGATTTCAAAGGAGGTAAAATAACACATTTTATTATTATTTATTTTTTTATTATTTTTTAAGAGACACAATGGAAATTAAAAAAATACATTTTTTAAAAGTATTGCAACTCATAATCCGAAAAAAATTTATTGTTTTGCTGGTTTTAGTTGGTTCTTCGATATGTGAAACAACCTGAGTTGACAACATTTAAATCATAAATAAGTAAATATATTTTTCAATGGGCCCAGTGAAAATAGTTGTTTCCGACTGAAAATGACACGAAAATTTGAACATTCGATCAACTACTGGCTGGGTCACTCTATATTGATTAAGATATGATATAATTCAGATTTCTTTAATATTGTTATAAATTTATAAGCCTATTTCCACCAGTGCTTTTGAATTTTATTTTTTAACTATTTTCTGCAACAGCAGAGTAGAAATTGACTGAAGATAAAGGAATTCGTTTCAGTCCCTCATTTTCTACTCTTCTTAAAAAAAACAAAAAAAACTATCAAGTCAATCGATCTTGGCATGTTACAAGTTACAAGTTCCTATATGAACATTAGGGTGGAACGAAAAATACAAATTTTGATTTCTTATTTGTAATAGCGTGGAAAAGTTGGCTTTAGTAGTAGAAAAGACGAAAACAAAATATAAATGTTATTGGAGCATGTCTTGAGATGCCGCAAGAACGATAAAGTTTCATAAATTAACAGATCTGGCTAGTTTCCTATTTTTTTTTGTATGTAAAAACAATAAATTGTTATTGTAATACCAAAAAATAAATGTTAATTGATGTAAAAAAGGCATACAAATTTTTGAGACAGATTATAGCATGTCTTGAGGTGCCGCAAGAACAATACAATTTGATAAAAGTGCAATTTTTTATTATTATTTCGAACAATTTTCCAATAAGTTGTTATTTTGTAATATAAATAATTTTTATATCGTTTTCTTGTCTTACAACTACATTTTGTACAAATACATGCAGAAGAAAACATTAAAAACATTTTTCAAAAAATAATTTTTTCAAAATTTTCAAATTTTAACAATATTAAAGCTCTTTGCGACACCTTAAGGAGGTTCGTGACTGCTTATCATTTTTATAAGAAAATTCTCAAATTTTTACCATCGAATCATTGATGTATTAAATATTTATTCCCGAAATTTGAAGTTGATCGTCTGTCCCGTTACCGAGAAATAAATTATTGAAAATTGTCCTTTTAACATGGAAGTAAATGGACCGAGCTTTTAAAAGGGCTATAACTTCTATACAAATTATACTATTTTCAACAAATTTATACAGATCAATAATTCAACTTTTATGAATCGAATGATACATTTTTCAATAGATTTGACAGTCTAGTTAATTAGTTATTCATAAATGAATGTAAAAGTAAAAATTTATTTGCAGCCAACAGAATATAACAAAAGCAATAGTGTAGCTTTCCAACTCTATTTCTTGAAAGTGTTTTTGTGTTAAATAAATGTTTTTATAATGAGAAAAAATTTATCTCAATATTCTTTTTATTAATATAATCAAAACAAAGATTTGTATTCGAAATTAACCTCATTATTAACATTTTTTTATTAAAAAATTTGGTATGCAGACGTTGTCACTCTGCAAAAATATTTTTTCGTAGTTTAACCAGATAGATAAGCTGTCTCGAACCTCCTTAAGATATTGAAATATGACAATCAAATTTTTGTCCTGTCTTTATCAACCTAAAATGCAAATTTTGGTCACTATTACAAATGTAGAATAAGTTGACGTGTTCTGATGTGGCCATCCACTTGACTTTACCATACAACCTGGCCCCTCACTTATATTTAATATTTAATAAAATTATTTATAATCATGTAGGTGTGGGGGGGGGTTAGTTTTTGCATTTTTAGACTCCTGGGTCCCACTGATTATGTATACAAAATTTGGTTTAGTTTGGTAAATGGCCAGGATTTTCATTTTTTGACCCTCCGCCCCCCCCCCCCATTTTGGGCGGTTAGTTTTTGCATTTTTAGACTTCTGGGACCCACTGATTATGTATACAAAATTTGGTTGAGTTTGGTAAATGGCCAAGATTTTCATTTTTTGACCCTCCCCCCCATTTCGGGCGGTTAGTTTTTGCATTTTTAGACTTCTTGGGTCCCACTGATTATGTATACAAAATTTGGTTTAGTTTGGTAAATGGCCAAGATTATTATTTTTTGACCCCCCCCCCCCCGCCGATTTTGGGCGGTTAGTTTTTGCATTTTTAGACTTCTGGGGACCCACTGATTATGTATACAAAATTTGGTTGAGTTTGGTAAATGGCAAAGATTTTCATTTTTTGACCCTCCCCCCCATTTCGGGCGGTTAGTTAGTTTGCATTTTTAGACTTCTTGGGTCCCACTGATTATGTATACAAAATTTGGTTTAGTTTGGTAAATGGCCAAGATTTTCATTTTTTGACCCTCCCCCCCATTTCGGGCGGTTAGTTTTTGCATTTTTAGACTTCTGGGGACCCACTGATTATGTATACAAAATTTGGTTGAGTTTGGTAAATGGCAAAGATTTTCATTTTTTGACCCTCCCCCCCATTTCGGGCGGTTAGTTTTTGCATTTTTAGGCTTCTTGGGTCCCACTGATTATGTATACAAAATTTGGTTTAGTTTGGTAAATGGCCAAGATTTTCATTTTTTGACCCTCCGCCCCCCCCCATTTTGGGCGGTTAGATTTTTGCATTTTTAGACTTCTGGGGGTCCACTGATTATGTATACAAAATTTGGTTGAGTTTGCTCAAACGACCTAGATTTTTAATTTTTAACCCACCTTCGACCCCCCTTAATTTTGGGTCAATATGCACCAAAATCTAATCAGCTCTTAATCTCATTGGACCAAAACTACGTGTGAAATTTGGTTTTGATATTCACACTAGTTTTTGAGCTAGCTCGTACACAAATTTGGTAACGCACAGACTAACTAACAGACATTTTGATAAAACAATTATTATCTCGAAAAATATAATTTTTTCGATGTTCACTTATTAGAGCTTTTTTGTAGACCTAAATACCATGGTTTCGCTTAATTTTTTTAATCGAAATAGTTTCAGCAGTTTTTTAGATATTTTGAACAAAAGAAGGAAAAAAAACACATTTTCATGCACGATTACAATACTTGACCATACCCTGTATGGTAAAGTAATAAAAAAAAAAAAAATTAAAAAAAATTCCACCCTAATGAACATGTAGCGCAGCTAATAATTAGAATTATTCTTAGATTAAAGACCTTCTAAGACACTGTGAGTTGTTGGCATATTTACATATAATCTCAGTCGTGTTGCTTGCATCCTATTGGAATTATTTGTGGAAACCTAAAGGAGGATCCACGGAGTTGTAACCCTCTTTTGCCACCCACTAGAAGTCAATTACTATTAATATTCAATCCTTAATTCTGAGATCCTTTCATGACCGCTTCGAAGATCGGCTACTTTGAGATAGTATCATGTTTAATCATATTTATTTTGATTAATTAATGATTTTACAATTTCATAAAATATATTTTTAAATTGATTTTGTTTTGTTTTTTGGAAATATAATTGAAATGTCGAGCATGACTCATTAATGGATGAATATTCTTCAGAATAATATCAAAATAATTGTTAAGAATCATTTTTATTTCTATGAAAATGAGATCTAAATTTTAACAACTGCTTTAAATTTTATCTATTTATTAAATTAAATTCTATCTATTTATTAATTTATTTAGTAAAATCATGCTTATTTTTGAATTTTGTAATGGCGTCTAAGAGTGATGGGTCATTTTTATTAATAGCCAATTGCATCGGGCAATTTTTCTGAAATATGATAATAAATAAATTAATAAGTTTAAAAATGTACTAATAAAATGAATTTTAATACCTATCTATTCTTTACCTCATATATATTGGCATTATTTAACACCAATTGTTTGACGATTTCAATCGATCGAATATTATCTTCGCCGTGTACTTTAACAGCTACATATAAAGGAGTCTCATCTAGAAAAAAATAAGAAATTTTATTTATTTAAATTTAATAGTCTTATTATTTTTAATAAAAAGTTAATAATGATGAAATATTTTTTGCAGATGCTCTCAAAAAACCGATTCAAATGTAAACTGCAGATGATAAAATCAACATAATTATTATAATAGCTGAGTATTTATTTCAAATTATATATTATGTTCTTTAAAAGAAATATAAAATTTTATTATTAATTGTTATATAAATAAAATAGATACAAATCTTAAAAAAAACAATCTTCAAGCGCTTAAATAAACCCAAACGCTAGGGGAGAATTTCTCCCTTTTATCTATATACAATATACTTATATATTTTATTTCCCAATTAAATAAACATTTTTATTATTAATGGAGAATTGTCTATTTTTTACCTTGAAGGGCGATCCACAATCCTCAAATTCAATCTTTGAAAAAAATAAAATAAAAAGAATACAAAAGTAATGGAAATAAAAAGACTAAATTTTCTTTTATAAACTAATCAACTATGACATTGATTGTCCTCCATTACAAGAAAACATTTGGGCCAAGCGTTAGTGGAGCTCGCTAAATATTGATAAATATATGGATTAAGGTAGTTGTTTCACCATATGCATTTTCTTAGGATTTTTTCGAAATTTAGACAGATTATTATTTAAATACTTCTGCATCAATTGGTGGCAATTTTTGAACAATATAGTTCCGGAGATATTAAATTTCAAAGATAAAGTTTTTCAGACTTTTATACATTGCACTATACGGGATACCGGAAAGTTTACATACATATTTAATTATAATTAAGAAACTCTTCTTACCATTGTTATAAAAAACTAAACCAGCATTAAACAATTTACAGTAAAAACAAGACGGCAACAACACATTTATTTAACCTAAAAAGTGGGTTAACTTTAGTACTTTTTTGACGTTTTTTCGCTTCAGCCATTGTCGCAGCAGCTTTCAATTGCTTATTAAGAACTTTTTGTTTTATAAATCTCCCTTTATAATGTATTTTATCTGAAATTTCTATGATAAAATATATACAAGCGGACAGTGTTGCCATATTTGTCAAACGAGCACGGGATTGGCTAGTAGTGGTACATAAACAGCAAAAAGTTTTGGGCTTATGAATTATGAATCCTTATTGTCTGTTCTATATACTCTAGCATTAACTCTTTGCTAGTATTGTCGCGAAACAACTACCTTAAGATATTCTTATTTATCTATTTTTAAGATACATATTTATGCTGTTTTGATATTAATTAATGCGTATTTTTTTCTTCAAAAACGCATCTATTCTAGGCAATATACAATTATAATTTAATTATTATTATTATTGTTACTCGGTACGCCTGGGATGTAGGCGAGCCTAGTATAATGAATTATCGCAAAAATATTCAAAACTTTTTTAGCTCATTGTGTTCAAAATTCGGGAACGCGGAGAATTTTTTTTCCTGCCTGTGTGTCTGTATTCAGATACCCATGAAAACTTAAGAACGAAAAGGCGTAGAAAATTCGTTCTTGTGCTAAAATGTTTGTATTTCTAAGTGATTAGATTTTGACTTTCTAGCTTTAGATCGTTCGGTTAAAAAATATAAAGTTATCATTTTTTGAAATTTTAATCCGTTCCTATAGTAAAAAACAACAAACAATCGAAAAGGTGTATTTTGCATTATCCATCAAAATTGCAAACAGCGCACCGAGTCTTGAAAAGGTTTCACTTTTTTCTCCAATTTATTATTTAAATAAATTATAATTTAAAAAAAATAAAAAACACGCTTTTGTCAGTAATTCTCTAAAAAGTACAAAAATAATGTAATAACCTAATAGACATAAAGTCAAAAAGCGTGGGGCACTTTGTCGAAATTAATTAAAACTACATGCTTCTGCGTCCCACGCTTTTTGACTTTATGTTTATTAGGTTATTACATTATTTTGTACTTTTTAGAGAATTACTGACAAAATCGTGTTTTTTTAGTTTTTACTTTACCATACAGGGTATGGTCAAGTATTGTAATCGTGCATGAAAAAAGTGTTTTTTTCCTTCTTTTTTTCGAAATATCTCAAAAACGACTGAAACTATTTCGATTAAAAAAATTGAGCGAAACCATGGCATTTCGCTCTACAAAAAAGCTCTAATAAGTAAACATCGCAAAAATTATATTTTTCGAGATAATAATTGTTTTGTCAAAATGTCTGTTAGTCTGTGCGTTACCAAATTTTTGTGGACGAGCTAGCTCAAAAACTAGTTTGAATTTCGAAACCAAATTTCACACGTAGTTTTGGTCCATTGAGATTAAGAGCTGATTAGATTTTGGTGCATATCGACGCAAAATTAAAGGGGGTGGAGGGGGGGTTAAAAATTAAAAATCTAGGCCATTTGAGCAAACTCAACCAAATTTTGTATACATATTCAGTGGGACCCCCAGAAGTCTAAAAATGCAAAAATATACCGGCTAAAATGAGGGGGGGGGTGGAGGGTCAAAAAATGAAAATCTTGGCCATTTTACTAAACTCAACCAAATTTTGTATACATAATCAGTGGGTCCCCAGAAGTCTAAAAATGCAAAAACTAACCGCCCAAAATGGCGGGGGGGGGTGGTGTAGGGTCAAAAAATAATAATCTTGGCCATTTACCAAACTCAACCAAATTTTGTATACATAATCAGTGGGGCCCCAGGAGTCTAAAAATGAAAAAACAAACCCCCCTCCCCTTCATGATTATAAATAATTTTATTAAATATTAAACTAAGTGAGGGGCCAGGTTGTATGGTAAAGTCAAGTGGATGTCACGGACACGCTTATTTAAAATTATAATTTATTTTTTTACTTTTTAGTCTTAATTATTTTTATAGAAAAATGCTTGTGGAATTTAACATAAAAAATCGAGCCCAAATGAGTTACATACATACATACAAACAAACAAACAAACATACAGGTGAAACTAATAAAAGCGTGTTAAAAACAGTTTAGCCATTGAAAATTAGTTAAATAACTTATTGCTAAAGTAGATATGTGAATAAAATTAAGGTAACAATCATATGTCACAAAAACGTAAGATTTTAAAATCATTCTTATTTATTGTTTATAAATAAATTTAAGATGAATATCCAAAAAAGTTATTTAATTAAAATAAAATTTAACTATCAAGCAACTCATCTTGCTCGTTCCGAGCCTCAAGATTAAAAGGAGTTCCATTTGACTTTTGAAAAAGCAAAAGGTTGGCGAGAAGTTCTGCATAGTGGTCGCCTCGACGAGCAATCATATGGATGATAGTGTCGCCTTTCTCATATTTCTAAAATAATTATCTAGGAAATAATATCAATTTTGAAAATGGATTTATGTCTACGTACCCCTTTTAGTGAACATTTGGCTGTACTCCCGATGTTGTATTTTTTTTTAGCGAGAATTTCCGTTATATAACAAGCGACGAGAGGCTGCTTGGTCATAAAGAAGCAAGCATGGTAGAGAGCATCAAGCCCTCGGTTATTTTCATGTTCTAGCGCGCCAGGCTCATCTCGAATTCGATTGATAAGGGCAATCACCTTTTCCAATTTATTTGTTAAATTTTTGGTGCACATTACCATAAGTTCCCTGAAAAAATATAATAATAATGGATATAATTATAAATTAGGAAGTTCTTGATAGAATTAGAAATTGGAGGGAAAAGGTGAAACTTTTTCAAGACTAGGTAAGCTATTTGCATTTTCAGATAATTATTGATTTTAAATGATAAATATCTAAATCTGATATTCATTTTGATTTATTGAAGTGAAACTTCTTTACATACTATATAATATTCGTCTAGATTAATTTGTAACAACGCTTAGAGAAATTTCTCTAAAAAATTTACGCTCTTGCCTAGAATCGAACCGACGAACTCTTGAACTATGGTCATTGGCTCTAGCGATTACACCATTGCGACATTAATATTTCTATCTTGATTTCTCTTACTAAAACTAGATATTTTTGATTTGGACTTTGTGTCGAGATAATATTGTAGACTCAGTCTCGAACCAGGCGTGAATTACCTTCATGTGGTTTAAGAGACCAACGCTTACTTTCAGCTTCGCAACGACCCAAACATGCATAACCAATTTACAGATTCAATTAGGTTTTCTTTTTCAATCAATTTAAAAAACTCCCCGGCGTCACACTCTCCAGAACAATGGGTATAAAACTATGGTTTGCTCCGCAAATCTCCGAACATTGCCCGTAAAACAACCCCGAACGATTAATGAAAAAACTAGTAGACTCAGTCTCGAACCAGCATACTTCAGGACAGCGGCCCGACACTCTGACCACTGACCCACAGTCGCCTCTTAATAAAATCATTCAAAAAATGATATTTTCTGCACTTTTGAAACAGCAGTTTTAAAGCTAGAATGCCCAAAATCTAATCATTAGTGGAAATACAAACATTTTAGCCCAAGAACGAACTTTCAACGATTTTTCATTCTTAAGTTATCGTATCTAAATCATGATGACACACAGACAAACACATAGACAGAAAAAAATCATGATTGAAAATTATTTTTCTCCATGTTCCAGACCTTTTTTTAACACAATGAGAAAAAAAATGATAGAATTCAATACTAGCCTCGACTCCTGGGCATAACAAGTAATTCTGGGCATAACGAGTAATTGATAGGTAATTATGGATCAGAGATAAGAGTGACTCAAGGAACTTGAAAGATGAAAGAAATAACAAAAAAATGGTGAGATAAATAATCTCTGGTGCTTTGGACAACATCATAGTCTTATCGTCTAATTATTTATTTAATAAAATATTCAGTGAATCTACATTACTTACGTGTCATTGTCTTTATCGTCTCCTTTAGTAAGTTGTGAAATGGAGTAGTTTTTCAAAGTGTTTTCTGTTTTTCTATAAACACTTTCATTCATTTTCTTTTTTAAATCATTAAGTATCGAAAATGGATTTCTGGTTTCAACGCCATTTGGTAGAATTTTCTTGGGAAAATTTTTTTTAATATTTGTGTGGAAAATATTACTTAGATCGTTATTAACTAAAATAAATAAATAAACGTTTTAAGAAAATAAATTTTAAAAAGTGGATTTCAAATGCGTACCAGTTCCCTTGATATGTTTGTCAGCCAATGTTGGACTATCAATTTTATTATTTATTTGATTTGGAATTTCCTGGACGGCTGAATTTATTTCTTGAACGGTTTCTGGTAAATCCTGGTTACTAAAACATTAAGTAAAAAACAGACACACATTTATAATAAACCAATTCTTGTTTCTATTTACAGAGCACCACTTAATCATTTTTACTTATATATCTATCTATCTACTCTTATTAAACGAGCAAAAATTGTATATATATTTATATATTTAAATTTACTACAATGCCCATCTGTCTGATTCTTTGGGGAATCGAAGTAGATGAATTTTGTTCAGATATTCAATAACAAATTTTATTTAGAATGTTTATAGGTTAACGCGAAAGTTAAAACTTTTATCCGACCACTGCCCTATTTTGGTGCAATTGGGACCAGACTCGTTTTTGATACTGAACCAAGAGTTGAAAAAAGATAAGGACCCAGTCGGGTACGATCCGACATCTTCTGCGTTAAGCCCGCAGATGCCTTTTCCATTTAAGCGATGGATCCCCGAATAGGTCATATAATCAAATTTTTATATATATTCAACTCTTTAGTTCAGGCGCGTTTTCTCCTATTTTTCTAATAGTATGGTTCTTATAAATTTACTACAATGCCCATCTGTCTGACTCTTTGGGGAATCAGATTAATTTTGTTCAGATATTCAATAATAAATTTTATTTTGAATGTTTACATGTTAACGTTAGATGAACGCGAAAGTTAAAACTTTTATCCGGCCACTGCCCTATTTTGGTGCAATTGGGACCAGACTGGTTTTTGATACTGAACCAAGAGTTGAATGGAAAAGGCATCTGCGGGCTTAACGCAGAAGATGTCGGATCATACCCGACTGGGTCCTTATCTTTTTTCAACTCTTGGTTCAGTATCAAAAACGAGTCTGGTCCCAATTGCACCAAAATAGGACAGTGGCCGGATAAAAGTTTTATATATTTTAAATTAAAAAAAAAAAACTAGATAGATATATTTCAGGAGGGGGGGGGGGGTTCGACCCCTGGTACGGCCTTGGCTCCAGGTACTACTATGAGCAATTCTACCAAATTGGTTTCTCAAAAACGACTCTAACAATTTTGATCAATGATCAAAATCATGGATTAGGGGGATTTTGAGTATAAAAATCGATCTGTCAGGGTCTCATCTTCTGGAAATTTTAATTTGATTGATTTTTTCTAATTAAAGTAAGAATAAAAGTAAATTAATAGGTGGGTGTATGAATATAAATTTATAATTAAATTTTTTTAAATTTCCGTTTATCATTTTAAAACCGACTAATTGTTCATTACAAATATTATTATATATTAAAACTAGAAAATTTAATTAATTAGAGGTATTTTCTATTGAAGACGGAGTGGTAGAATTCAATGCTGAATTCGTGCAAAGATATCCCAAGGATAATGAAAACTACAAATTCTGAATACGAGAATTTACCAGAACGTCATTTTCATGCTCTTAAAAAACCCGACCATTCGCAGGATGGCCCCTCCTTCTTCAGGGGTTAAAAATAATTTTTATTAAAATTTTATATAATTCTGGCTGTAAATAAATCAACATTTTTACCTGAATTTAAAATGAAAAATAATACCTATTAATATATCGATTTTAATTAAAGCAAAAAATTACCAAGCGACGCTCTATACACCAGGTAGGTAATAATTTTTAAAAGACATTGATTTAAAACTGCATATATGTACTATTCAGGAATGATTTTTTTTTTAGAGAGAAAGAGAGAGATGATAGATCGACTAAAATGCATGAATTCTGTAATGAAAATTCGTCCCTTCCTGAGACCACCTTTTTAAATACACTTTTTAACTTACACTTGAGGATTTCCTCTATCAATCGATTTCAGTATTCCCAGTGCAAAATTTGGATCTCCATATTTCACATCAACATCAACATCACCAAACAGATCATTTTTAGGGAGATCATTTTTTTCACTTATGCTTTGGATAATTTCATTTGATGTCTCATTTATCGTAACACAAAAAATATTTGAAATATGACTATTTTCCGGATAGAGCTGATTTTGGTAAAACAAATTATCAAGTGGTAGATGTTCATTGCAAGAAATCTGTTCACAATTAGTTGGCGAGTTACTACTGTAGGATGAAACAGGAGATGCCGATAAAAAACCCGTGCTATCCGTAGTGAACTAAAATCAAAAAAGATTTTTTAAATATTTTCAATGAGAATATCAAAAGAAAATAAAAAGAGCAAATGACTTCTTCCTGTGAATCAATTGTAATAGACTGATGAAGAGGGCAAAGCCCTCGAAACTATAGTTTCGTTATAAATAAATAAAATTTATAATTCCAGCAGAAGACACACTCTTTTATTGTCTCCTTCGATTAAATAATTAACAATTAAATAAATAATTTATATATAAGATTTCTTAAATATTTGGAATGAGAATATTAAAAGAAAATAAAAAGAGCAAATGACTTCTCTCACCTCATCTGGGGAACTGGAATATAATCTCTCAGGAGATTCGGTTATTATGTTGTTGAACTGGAAGAAAAAATTATTAGTGAGGGTGTATTTTTAAATTGAATTATATTATAAAATATTTTCGATGTATTTTTTAAGATAATATGACTTTTTAACTTTTTAAAGGATTAAAGATAAGAGTAAATAAATATTATATTTAATATTGATTTACTATGAGTTAAGGATACTAGGTCACTTATTTCACATTAAAATTTAAAATTACTTTCTGTACTTCCTGAAGATGGGTTGATAGCCCGAAATATATATATTGAAAAAGAAAAAAAAGAAAAAATTTTTTATTTCTTTTAATTTTTTAATTTTAATGTGAAATAAGTGACCTAGTATCCTTAACTCATAGTAAATCAATATTAAATATAATATTTATTTACTCTTATCTTTATTAAAGATGTTTCACCTTGCACCAACACCACAATCTCTACTAATTTTTAAAGGATTTTTTACTTTCACTTAGGTACATATAATAAACATATATATACCGGGTGAGTTTTTTATCTTGAGACAGTCTTATAACCCAAAAACAGTGTATTATATGGGAAAAAGTTTCAAATAAAAGTTTATTTATATCAAGGGGAAACTAAACTACGCTATTGTTTGTCGACGTAGAACAAGCTTCCAAGGATATTCCAAGGTCAAGTTTTGTTTTTTAAATAGAACCCTATATTTTTCTTTACGTATATTTAATCTACAAAAATAACTGAACAACTTTCATAAGAACTATTTTTTTATACGACATCAAATAAACAAAATACATGAATCAATTAAATCTCAAAAAATCTTAATAATTATTTTTAACAATTATTTAAGTTGATTATCAAATAATAATGATTAAATAATTAAATTGAAAGTTTTTGTGCCGAGAGTAGCAGAATTTTTATATGTTGGATGAAATAATAAAAGAGTGATGATATGAATAATAAATTAATTCCTGTGAATCAATTGTAATAGACTGATGAAGAGGGCAAAGCCCTCGAAACTATAGTCTCGTTATAAATAAATACAATTTATAATTCCAGCAGAAGACACACTCTTTTATTGTCTCCTTCGATTAAATAATTAACAATTTAATAAATAATTTATATGTAAGATTTCTTAAATATTTGCAATGAGAATATTAAAAGAAAAGAAAAAGATCAAATGACTTCTCTCACCTCATCTGGGGAACTGGAATATCTCTCAGGAGATTCGGTTATTATGTTGTTGAACTGGAAGAAAAAATAATTAGTGAGGGTGTATTTTTAAATTGAATTATATTATAAAATATTTTCGATGTATTTCTTAAGATAATATGACTTTTTTAGCTTCTAAAGGAATTTTTACTTTCACTTAGGTACATATAATAAAATACATATATATATATATATAAATACAAATCTTTTATAGAAAAATCTAGAAATGTTTATTAAAATTGCAGACGTTTCAGGAGAAATTCTCCATTTATCAATGGAAATTTTTGAAAAAATAGCTTCTTTAAAAAGAAATGATAAATTAACTATAAACATAAATAAATATTTTGAAAATAGATAATGATAACAATTTTCTTATAGATGAAATTACGTTGAATTAAAAGAAAAAATATAAATATATTTTATTTTTATTCAAGGTGATTTAATCTCCAAGACAATCTGTATATTGAAGGAAACAATAAAGTAGTGTGTCTTCTGCTGGAATTATAAATTTTATTTATAATGAGACTATAGTTTCATTATAAATAAAAATTATAATTCCAGCAGAAGACACTACTCTTTATTGTCTCCTTCAATATATAAAAATTCTGCTACTCTCGGCAAAAACTTTCAATTTAATTACAATCTGTATTATTGTCTTTTTCAAAATATTTGTTTGTTTATAGTTGCTTTATATTCCTTGTTAAAGCAACTATTTTTTCAAATTTCCATTGATAAAGGGAGAATTTCTCTCGAAAAGTTTGCTATTCTAATAAACTTTTGAAGATTGATTTTCATAAAGATTTGTATAGGTATATTTGTATAATTATATAAAACAATCAATAGGTAAAATGTTTTTGATTACATAGTGGTACATGATTTTTTAATATGACTTTAAATCTATTATTAAAAGATGCATTAAGTGTTTGTTCTCAACCCTTAAATAAATTTATAATTTATTTAACATCATTATTTCAAGTTAGAAATATATAAAGTTCAGATATTATTTTCACTCAATATTTGACAAAAATCACCTACATTTGATTCGCGATTGAATCAAATGTAGGAAACATACGATTAATTAATGGCAAGCATCTAACATACATGCTAATAGACCGGGATCTCTGGGATGGGAGATTGAATATATAACATCTTAGATTTCAAATTCATTTGGTGATCCATCCGAATGTCATGAGGGCTATACGCAAAAATGACGTTGGATTGTAGCTAAATGGATCATATCTTTTTCTCTCTTGGTCCAGACCTAAGACTCCGCAGACTCCAATAGTATCATCCGCAGTAGTTTCGCGAGATATATATATATTTTTCAAAAAAGCGCGGTCAAAACAATTTTCGTTAATATATCAATTATTCTTTGATATATTAATGAGAAAAATTAGAAATTTATTTAACATTATTATTTCAAGTTAGAAATATATAAGTTCAGATATTATTTTCACTCAATATTTGACAAAAACCACCTACATTTGATTCGCGATTGAATCAAATGTAGGAAACATACGATCAACCCTTAAAGTAACTATAATATGTTAGATCAGAGAAAAAACTACTCCACTGTGGAATAAGCCTTACATTTATATATATTATAAAGATAATCAAATAATATTTGAAGAAATTTTCTCTCTGGAGAGAGACGGACTGGTAGAATTTTCATTTGAAAGCGAGGGGTGAACCGCGACCTAATATCGTGTACACCTACTTCCAGTTCCACTTTCATTTCCAATAGATGAAGGGACATTATCTAATGAATTCCAAAATAATTCCACATAATTCCAAAAATTGCACACTTAATTCCAATCGCGGTTCACCCCTCGGTTTAAAGTAATGGAAGACGCAGCCCAAGAATAGTGAAGAAAGAAAAAATTATCGCATTTCGAAATAAGGTGTATTTATTGGACTGTCATTCTCTTTTTTTTCTCTTTTCCTTTTAAACCAACGTTTCGGAGGATTCTTCCCCCCTTCTTCAGGGTTTCAAAGGAAGGAAGGAAACAAGATGCTTCCTTCTTCTTTCCTCCAGCAGTTTTAACTAAAGAAAAAAATATATTTAAGGTAGTTCTTTCATAAATGCAAAAGTTCTCGAAACTTTGAACATGGAATATAAGTCATTAAAAGCATAATAAACACACTGTTAAAATGTGAAGACGATTTATCACACCAAACATCAAATAATTGCAATTAAAAATGAAATTTTTTACATATGGTAGATTGGGAAAGGGTGGGAAAATGATCATTATTTTATTTTTTTTCATTGAAGGAATTTCACCATCTTGATGAAAAACTAATATTTGTTAGAATAATATATTCGGAGTAACTTAAAAAAAAAATTGAAATTATTTTTTGATCAAAAATAAAAAATAAAAAAACAATTTGGGCGATTATTTTTAGTGGAGGGAATATAAGATCAATAGCTTGGAATCGATCCATTCATAAACAGGATATAGTAGTGTGCGAAGTACAGTCACGTTAAAAAACATAACCTAAAATTTTAGCACCGTTCATATTTATAGATTGGTTACGAGGCTAAAACTTTTCGTGTGGATTCTCGCCAAAGAACCTCCTTAATAACTTGTCTGTCGTCAATATTTTGATACTTTTAGAATTTGTTAGCAAAATTACAATAGAAATAAAATATAGGTTATGTGAAAAATTTCAGCTTTAGTTTACCATAAAGTTTGAAAAAAACACTCCTACCCCATTATATTTAATAGTTGGGGAAGTTTGTAATTAGGTAGAATTAATATACACAAATTATAATTAAGTAGAAATTAATATGCACATAGAGTTTGTCAGGTGTGAGTCACACTTTTGTGTGGATTATCGCGAAAGAACTACCTTAATGCTTCTGCTAAGGAAAAAATTTCAAACACTGTTGGAGGAGAGAAGAAGGAAGCATCTTGTTGTTTGCTTCATTGAACTTTTGAAACTTTGAAGAAGGAGGGAAGAATCTTCCAAAACGTTGGTTTAAAAAAAAGGAGAAAAATAAGCTGACGTGTTCTGATGTGGCCATCCACTTGACTTTACCATACAACCTGGCCCCTAAAATTATTTATAATCATGTAGGTGGGGGGGGGGGTTAGTTTTTGCATTTTTATAGTTCTGGGAGTCCACTGTATTATAGTATACAAAATTTGGTTGAGTTTGGTAAATGATACAATGATTTTCATTTTTTGACCCTAAACCTCCCTCCATTTTGGGCGGTTAGTTTTTGCATTTTTAGACTTCTGGGGGTCCACTTATTATGTATACAAAATTTGGTTGAGTTTGCTCAAACGGCCTAGATTTTTAATTTTTAACCCCCCCTCCCCCTTAATTTTGGGTCGATATGCACAAAAATCTAATCAGCTCTTAATCTCAATGGACCAAAACTACGTGAGAAATTTGGTTTCGAAATTCACACTAGTTGTTGAGCTAGCTCGTCCACAAAAATTTGGAAACGCACAGACTAACAGACAGACAACCAGACTAACAGACATTTTGATAAAACAATTATTATCTCGAAAAATATAATTTTTTCGATGTTCACTTATTAGAGCTTTTTTGTAGACCGAAATGCCATGGTTTCGCTCAATTTTTTTAATCAAAATAGTTTAAGCCGTTTTTTAGATATTTCGAAAAAAAGAAGGAAAAAACCACTTTTTTGATGCACGATTACAATACTTGACCATACCCTGTATGGTAAAGTAAAAAGAGAATGACAGTCCAATAAATACACCTTATTGCGATAATTTTTTCTCTCTTCACTATCCTTGGGCTGCCTTCCATTACTTTCATATAATCAAATAATATTGACTAGATTCGCCAATAGATAGTGAATGATATAGGTACTACCTACCTCATATGGTTTCAGTGAGTGAATCGGAAAAGATCTTTCGAACTTGATAGGTCCTCGGGAACAGAGTCCATCTTGACCATTTTCCTCACTCTTAGAGGAATCACTCTCGATTTCCAATTGAAGACCCTGGAGACCTTTACCAATCAGCTCGATATCTTCCTCTTCACTTTCATTGTTATCGCAGTTTTCTATTTTTTTTTCATCGCTCTCTTCGATCGGATCATTGATGATATTCATTGAAGTCTTCTCAAGAGATGATCTCTCGTTTTTGGCTTCCTCGTCCAAACATTTGCTCTCCAGTTTATTATATTTTAATTCATATCTAAAAAATAGACAGTTATCGGAATTAAAGTAGATTCAAGAATTTAAAACAAAAAAAATAAAACCGACTTCAAATAAGCTGACGTGTTCTGATGTGGCCATCCACAGGACTTTACCATACAACCTGTCCCCTCACTTATATTTAATATTTAATAAAATTATTTATAATCATGTAGGGGGGTTAGTTTTTGCATTTTTAGACTCCTGGGACCCACTGATTATGTATACAAAATTTGGTTGAGTTTGGTAAATGGCAAAGATTTTCATTTATTGACCCCCCCCCCCATTTCGGGCGGTTAGTTTATGGAAGTCAATAAATAATTCTGTAATAATTGAAAAGTTTTTGTTTTTCCGAGAGTAGCAGAGTTGTTGATTCACAAAGAGAAACAAAGAGGCCGTCCTCCGCTTGATGCAAACAAACAAACACACATATCGAAATTATATATATGATATATATATATATATTATTTGAGCCGTTTATTTTGAAAGTGGTCTAACTCCAATTTTGAAAAAAAATAATTAATGACAGATTTAGTTAGGCATAGATGTCTTCTTTTCAAATTTATAATATCATAGTACAATATCATCATGAATTCGTCAAAATAAATACATCAAAATATATAAAAATATAAATACAAATATCTCAAAATAACAAATAATGAACTTAGGCCACTTTCAAAATAAACGACTCATTTATTTGTTTGAGACTATAGTTTCGAGGACTTGGTCTTCATCATCTGTCTTTTTTAATTATAAGGTATGAATAATATTTATAATTAAAAAAAGACTGACGATAAAGACCAAGTGTTCGAAAACTATAGTCCCAAACAAATAAATTATATACATATATATAACTTCGAAATATATGTGTGTGTGTTTATTTGCATCAAGCAGAGGACAACTTCTTTGTTTCTCTTTGTGAATTCTGTAATACTTTGAAAATTTAGTATGCACCTGTAACATCGGAGGACGTAAGAAGGTATTTTTCTACTTATATACGTAAACACCTACTAGACAACAAGGCGTTTTAATTCCCCTGAAGATAACTTTGAAATGCATCTAGTAATTAACTTCAATTCAGAATTATTTCAATAATTTTTTTTTTGATTGTTTTATTTTTTGTAAAAATTGAGTAAAATACAACCGAACATTCCTACAGACAAATTACAAATTTTTTATTGCATATTTTATGGTGAATTTGGGCCCTTTTTGCTGTATAAATATCTGATTTTTATTTATAATGCTCCTATCTTTAATGATAATCGAGGGGTGAACCGCAACCTAAAATCCTGTACACCTACTTCCACATCCACTTTCATTTCCAAGTAGAAGACAATAGATGACAATAGATTATCTAATGAATTCTAAAGTAATTACAAATAATTCCAAAGACGGTGTACACCTAATTCAAATCGCGGTTCACCCCTCGATGATAATTATCTCACTTTTACATGCTTTATATTAGCTTCACCTGTATGTATCTATCAATGTGACTTTTGTTCTGTTAAATTCTGCAAACATTTCTCTATAAAAATAATTAAGACTAAATAGTAAAAAAATTAATTATATTAAAAAAAACCAAAAAACACGCTTCTAAAAAGTAGAAAATAATCTAATACATAATCAAAAAGCGTGGGGCACTTTATCGAAATTAATTAAAAGTTTCTGTACCCCAATCATTTTGATTAAGTATTACATTATTTTCTACTTTTTAGAAGCATGTTTTTTAATTTTTTTAAAAATATAATTCATCAGATTAAAAAAATACCTGGGTATTTTTTTAGAAGGAACTCTCAATAGAATTAGAATTATTGAATCGTTAAATAAATTACTTAAGGATCCAAAAACACATTAGTAATCCCATTAAGGTAAATAAATATTTACTTAATTTACCCGTTCATTAATGGTATTCTCTAGGTGATATTATACATTATTATGTTGAAAATCATAAACAAGAATCTACCAATAGATTAAATATTAAAAAAAGACTAAAAAATATTGAGAATTCTCAAAGAGAAACAACGAGGTTGTCCTCTGCTTGATGCAAATAAACATTCACACATATATTTCGAAATTATATATCTGTATATATATAATTTTAACTGGCTCCCAGCTAAGTAAAGATCGAAAATTTTCAATATCCATACGGTATTGACTCCATGAAAAACAATATTAATAATTAAAAAAAGACTGTTGATGAAGACCAAGTCCTCGAAACCACACTCAAAGAAATAAATAATATATATAATTTCGATATATATGTGTGTATGTTTATTTGCATCAAGCAGAGGACAACCTCTTTGTTTCTATTTATGAATCAACAACTCTGCTACTCTCGGAAAAATAAAAACTTTTCAATTAAGAACTCTCCACAATTTTTTATAGGAAAAAAAAATAACAAAATATTTTAAAAACTTGTTTTTAATTATGAACTCAATGTTAGTTGAATTATATTTTTAAAATTTACACAAACAACATTCTTAATATCAACCCGGAAAAAACGATGATAATCAATTACATATATTTATATTAATTTTTCAATATTGAATATTTTTTTCAATAAATAAAAAAATAATTAGAATAAAAAAATTGTCGTAAATATTTCAAGCAGCTCTTTGGTTTCCTGTTTGTTTCGAGTGACGTTTGATCGAAATCGTGTTGGAATTGCGATGCACAATGGAGGAGAGGAGCAATTTCGGCCAGTCCTAATTTCTACTCACTGGTTACTGGAACGATAACTGGTGAACAGCTTCTCGACGCCCATGGTTCCAGGTGGAAAACAACCTCTCAAGACTTAGCTAGAACAGACAGAGGTGCAAGATGCTGCTACGCATATCAGAGCCAATCGCAAACAACACCCGGACAGCAAGTGCTGGCTGCGTGACGGCTAGAAACTCTGGACTGGAACTGGGTTCCGTAGCCAGTAGTCAGTCCCTCGTAGGAGTATTTGTGAACTTAAGCCACCGTCGGGAGAGACCCCACCCCTCGGTTGACGTCATACCATCCAGTCCCCCCCCCCCCCGCGACCCACCCGATCCTCAAGGAGAACCACTCCGATACATCCAAATCATTTTATCAAATATTAGAGATTTCATTTTATCTCCTACAGTACTAAGTCGTCACATAAAAAAAAACACTATGAAAAATCTCAATCAGTAATAAAATTAAAATCTACTAAATTTCTATATACCATATAATCTACATTAAAAATTATCCTGGCGTGTTTAGTGCACACCAGATGACCGAGATTTCATTTACCACATATTATTAACAAATAAACATTAAATTTAAAATAATAATATAATAATAATATATAATATAATTAATTATAAATTTTGTCAAGTCCTAATGTCCTAGAGTTGTACAAAATTTTATTTAGTTCTCACAAGCAGAGCTTACCTGAGGTAGAGAGAGGTCATACCATCCTTGTTAAGGTTTTGACCCGGTTTCCTTAACAACGTACTGCAAATGTCGTGATGGCTAATGCGTCGTTTCCTCCTGGTATCAGGTTTTTGCGCGGAATTATTCAAATTACTTTTCTTTTGATGGAAATCTATGATCATGTTATTTGTAAATGAGCATACATTTCTATTTTTTCCCTTCTTCTTGTTTGTTAATTGTAAATTTTTTTTAATTGATTTGTATTTATGTTTATTAATTTCTGTAGTTAATTTGTATTGATGTTTTGTTGACCTAGCCACCGAGGACTTGTGCCTCTAAGCAGGTCGAGTAATAAAAGATTTATTTATTTATTTATTTATTTATTTAATCATTCTCTTCCACAATCTTGGATAATTAAAAAAAAATTGAAATTGTAAGTAAAACGAAATTTTTTTTCACTTTTTCCAATTTTTTTTTTATTGTCTAAGACATGTTTCGGGTCTAGTTGAACCCATCTTCAGTTATTAAAACAAAGTAAACTCTCTTCTCCACACCATTCACAAAATTCTGAACTACTAAATTTTTATATACCATATAATTTACATTAAAAAATATCCTGGCGTGTTTGGTGCACACCAGATGACCAGATTTCATTTACCACATATTATAAACAAACAAACATTAAATTAAAATAATTAAAAGCAAAATTAAAATATTCTTGATTGTAACAATTTATAACATCACAATTAATCAATCTCTTCCACAATCTTGGATAATTAAAACAAAATTGAAATTGTAAATAAAACGCACATTTTTTTATTGTCTAAGACATGTTTCGGATCTAGTTGAACCCATCTTCAGTTACTAAAACAAAGTAAACTCTCTTCTTCACACCATTCACAAAATTCTGTACTACCTGTACTAGACCCGAAACATGTCTTAGACAATGAAATTCACAGAATTTTGGGAATGGTGTGAAGAGAGTTTACTTTGTTTTAATAACTGAAGATGGGTTCAACTAGACCCGAAACATGTCTTAGACAATAAAATTTTTTGGAAAAAGTGAAAAAAAATTTTCGTTTTATTTACAATTTCAATTTTTTTTAATTATGCAAGATTGAGGAAGAGAATGATTAATTGTGATGTAATTAAAAGCAATAATAATTCAATTAAAAGGAAAGATAAATGTAAATAAATAAAATTGTAATTATATCTTATACTATTAAATGAGCAATTCTGTATATATATATTGATATAAATTAAAATTAAAATAGAAATCTTTTATAAATTCTTAGAGAAAAACTTTTCATAAATATTTATATTTTTGATTAAAGGTAATTTGGACACCAAGACAATATGTACAATTGTCTATTTATAAAAATATTTAATATCCTAATGTTGCTTTCTAAATTTTAGAGGAAGCAACTTTTTTTTCTTTTTTTGCAAATTTGAACCATTGTAAAAGGAAGAAATTCTCCCAAAACGTTTGTTTTTTAACCGACTTCAAAAAAGGAGGAGGTTCTCTATTCGACTGAATTTTTTTTTTGTGTCTATGTTACCTCATATCTCCGCCAATTGTGAACCGATTTTGAAAAAAAAATTTGCATTGGGTTCAGTCTACTTTCCGATTGGTCCCATTTTTTTTCATAGGTATTAGACCTTTTTTGTTAGGTTTGTTCAGGCCTAACTTCTTTGTTTATTAACCGATTTCGATGATTCTTTTTTTATTGGAAAGGGGTTATCTTAGGGATGGTGCCATATTAATTTGGTCAAGTTCTGATGATATGATCACTATTAATAACATCACTAAAAAGAGAAAAATAAAAATAATTTTTAAGAAAAAAATAAAAACCGACTTCAAAAAAATTAAATGCAACAAATAAAATACACTAAAAGGTATAAAATAATTATTATCTTATTTAGTTACAAGTAAACTACGAAATATTAACATGAAATTACTTTTTGAAGACGGTGCCAAACATACCTTTTATGAATCGCACTCGACGGATCTTACTTAGTACGTTTGGTGGGTACGCTCGCTTATAGGTATGGTTTGTTTGGCACCGACTTCAAAAAGTAATTTCATGTTAATATTTCGTAGTTTACTTGTAACTAAATAAGATAATAATTATTTTATACCTTTTAGTGTATTTTATTTGTTCCATTTAATTTTTTTGAAGTCGGTTTTATTATTTTTTCTTAAAAATTATTTTAATTAAATAAACGTGTTCTGGATTGTTTTTATAAAAGATTTGTATATTTAAAATTTATACAAAGAATCAATATTTTTTTCTTTTCTATATATTGATATATAGAATCGCTTTTTCGAAAACATCTCTTCAGTTAATCATAAGTTTCCTGTATTTGATTCAATCGCGAATCGAATCCAGGTGATTTTTGTCAGATATTAAGTGAAAATAATATCTGAATTTATATATTTCTGTGTTGAAATAATGAATTTTTAAATAATTTTCTCATTAATGTATTAAAGAATAATTAACATATTAAAGATAATTGTTTTTGATCGCGTTTTTAAGCAAGATATATATATTGCGAGACTACTGCTGGTTGAGGCTATTGGAGTCTGCTTGAATCTTAAGTCTGGACCAAGAGAGAATGAAAAAGATGTGATCCATCTAGATATGATCCAGTATCATTTCACGATTGCACGCATGACGCTTTTATATCATATGGATCACCAAATGGATTTGTAATCTGAGTTGTTAGTATATTCAATCCCCCAGTCCAGCGCGCTCGATTTGTTGAATATATAACATATGTCTCAGATTACAAATCTATTTGGTGACTACATATATCAGTGTTTGATATAAAAAGCGTCATGCGGTCTAATCGCGAAATGATAACCTCAACCAGCAGTAGTCTTGCGATATATATATCTTGCTTAAAAACGCGATCAAAAACAATTCTCTTTAATATGTTAATTATTCTTTAATATATTAATGAGAAAATTATTTAAAAAATTCATTATTTCAACACAGAAATATATAAATTCGGATATTATTTTCACTTAATATCTGACAAAAATAACAGATCGACCCGCCGCTGGACTGGGGATTGAATATATAACATCTCAGATTACAAATCCATTTGGTGATCCATATCAGTGTTTGATATAAAAAGCGTCATGCGGGCTAATCGCGAAATGATGCTGGATCATAGCTAGATGGATCACATCTTTTTCATTCTCTCTTGGTCCAGACTTAAAATTCAGCAGACTCTAATAGCCTCAACCAGCAGTAGTCTCGCGATATATATATCTTGCTTAAAAACGCGATCAAAAACAATTCTCTTTAATATGTTAATTATTCTTTAATTTATTAATGAAAAAATTATTTAAAAAATAATACATCTCTTCAGCTCTAGCGATTTCAATGAAAATCAGATTAGGGTGTTTTGGGGTCAACAAATCGATCTATCAGGATTTCAATCTTCGTGTAACTTTAATTTGATTGATTTTTTCTTAATTAAATTATTTATTCACAGATGGGTGGGTCAATAAAAATTTATAATTAATTTTTTTACAATTTCATTTTATTAATTAATTGTTTTTTTATTATTCAAATCCACTTATAGTTCATTACAAATATTATATATTAAAATTAAAACATTTAATTAATTGGAGGTATTTTCTATTGAAGACAGAATGATTGAACTCAATGCTGGATTGATACAAAGGCCCAAGGATATTAAAAAAGAACAAATTCTGAATAAAATAATTTATTAAAGCTTAATTTTCATACTCTTAAAAAACCCGACAATTCGATGGATTTCCCTCCTTCTTCAGGGCTTAAAAGGGTCAACGAAGGAACCTCCGTGTATATTAATATTATTTTTAATTATAATTAAGTTCAAAACTTTGTGAACAGCGATGCCGGCGGGTCAAAATCTCGGTAAAAAAATAAATTATATATTAATAAGAAAGATTTCAATTTGCCGATGGTAATAGATTCAAATTTTCTTAGAAAATCATAAGATGGTGTCATCTATTAAATCCGATGGAATGGAATATTTTTAATTATATGTCAGAGGGGTTGTTTTTCACCCCCTCGGTGGTGAAAAACAACCCCTCTGACATAATTAAAAATATTCCATTCCATCGGATTTAATAGATGACACCATCTTTTGATTT